>VWZZ01005067.1:559879-646684 GCA_013399095.1 Psophia crepitans | reverse complement strand
TGGCGTTTCCTGCGGTTCGTGCCCCCCGGGTTCACCGGGGGTCTCTGGGGCCGTCGAAGCAGAGGAGCGGCTGGTCCCGACGGCATCCTGCGGCCTGGAGATCCGTTTGTGGGAGCAGTAAAAAGAGTAGGAGCTGCAACTTAGTAACAATATTTCAGGAGAATTATCTTAATTAGGGATGGTGCGGTTTTTAGGAAGTCTCATTCTGTAGAGGTGCTGGGAGCGGCCGTGCCGCGGGAGGGGCCCCGGCCGTACCGGGCCTGGTCTGTGGAGCGGCAGGGCCGGGCCCGTTTGCAGGGCGGGTTTTGTGCCCGCCTGTCGGTAGCGGTGCCGCGGCGGATTCTGCAGTACCACTTAACTCAGGCCGATTCCTTAAGGCTGCTGATAACGCGCCTTGTATTTCACAACTAATAAATAGGCCAGAGTTCCTCGCGAGGTTTAAAAAAAAAGCCCACCAAACCCCTCACCCAAGTGCTTGTAACACCCACATTTTCCCCCCAAAGTCCTCCTCCTGGAGTTCTGCCGTACCCTGGGCTTGGGAGAAAGAGTGTTTTCTGGTTCTGCTCGGATTCTGTGATGGGACTGTGACGCTGTTTTCATTGCTGCCCACGGGATGTTCCTGTGCGTGCTGTGCTAAGGGCCACCGGGCTGAAGCCACGTGTGACGTTCACCCAGGCTGGTCCCCAGACAGGCTGGCACACCAAGGTAAGAGTTTTCAAAAGCAAACTGCTTGGACTGAGAAAACTTAAAATGATATGAATTTCTGACAGGTTCCCAAAAGCACGTGGAGGGATCTGTGCTCTCTAAGTCTCTACCACTGATTTCACTAATGCAGAGTTTTATTTTGTGGAGCTGCTCAGAGCTGTTTTCCCTTAGATATGCAAAAATAACTGTGAGGCTGGACAGAAATTTAACTTTCCAGGTTTGATAAGTCTTCAGTTCTTCCTCAGTTATGTGGGACTTTGGTCTTACCTGGGGCACACAGAGTATTCTCTTTCCATTTTTCCAAGGAGAAGTATAAATACATCTCAGGTTATAGCAGAGGCATTGAGGACTGTAGCTGTCGTTCGGTAATGACAGCGCACAAAGACCAATGTACCGAGAAAAAAAAAGGAAGAAAAAAGTAGTGAAATACGGAAGCTTCCTTAGTCAAATACACTGCCCAAGTACGTAAGGAAAAACTTGGAGCTGAGTGAGTTTACCTCGGCTGTGCCATCGAACAAAGCCGGCACGTGTGAGCGGAAGGGTCCCTGCACAGCAGTGGGCGGGTGCTGCAGGCGGGTGCTGCAGGCAGTTGCGCTGTCCGAGTCCGACGCAGGCTGGCTGCACTGGGGAAGGGAGGTGTCCTGCCCGAGCAGGGTGCTGTGCGCCCCGGCACAGCCACGGGTTGGATTTCTCACTGCTCGTGGATTTGCCGCATGGAAGTTTTATTTCGTTGTTAGGGACAAGAACAGAGACGTGGTACAGGAGCACCCAAGGTCTGCAGTGGCTGCTTGCTGTGGGCCGTGAAATCACTCCTGTTATCTCACAGAGGAAAGACAAGCAGAAAGATTTCTGACAGACAAACTCAAAACCAAATAGTTTTTTTTCCTTGAGATGAAAAGTAAAATGTAACAAGCACATTTAATTTCTCCTCTTATAGCTGGCTTTTAATAAAAAGGCACCCTGCAATGGGAACAGATAATGTTTGTCTTATAAAATGTAACAGCTAGTTCCTATTTTAAACAGAGATCTGCTGGCTGGGCTTTGTTGTGGGCTGAGAACTGACAAGTTTGCAGATGCTACAGCTTGTTACCTAATCAGAGCCAGATGCTGTTCCCAGGCGACTTTCTCACTGTCGCCACAGCCCTCACCGCAGCGAGGGGACAGCCAGAATTCACGACAGACCTGCTTGTGCCTGCCAGTCTTGCCATATATTTGGTTATCTTGATTCTCTGTTTGTTTTTAATTTAAGGGGGTTCGCAGCGGCCAGAGATACAGAGGAGCGAGCGGGAGAGGTAATCTGAAGGAAGCTGATGTCCACTGGACATCTGTTTAAATTCAGCAGTCAGACACAGAACGAAGCCTGTGTGCCTTTAGTTTGTTCTCGGGAAATGGCCTGCAGCAAAATGAGAGTATTTGATTTGAGAATTCATTAGATAATTCTGTACATTATACTTCAAATAATACATAGGCCTGAGAGAATGTTTTAAGTAAAATTAAACATTTCAGTGTGGCTGCAGCTGTTGTCGGGCTATTCCGGCACAGGAGCGCAGGGAGGTTTCTTGCCCCCTCTGAATTGCAAATTGAGTTCAATATTCTGTTTGCGTTTTTAAAAAAGGTAGCAAAGGAATTTGGGTTCTAGGAACTAAAGGGCTGTTTGCTTGAGATCATTATTAGATTCAGCACCTTTTGCAGCCGGCTTTCCTTTCTCCCACCAAGCAACATGCTCTGTACTATGCACTGGCCATCGTGTACTGTAGCTCTGTGTGTTTCATTGACTCGTTCCCATCTGCTATGGAAATGGGAAGTTTGTGGCACTTGTCATCCGGCGGTGTGCGCTGTGGTGTGCGTTTCTTGGACTAAGAAGGGGTTTGCCTCCCTGTGCCAACGATGCCAAAAGTGTCACGTAGCATGCGTGGCTACAGCGATGTTTGTTTTCACATATGACGTTATCCTCACGCTAAACCATGGCTATGGGAAACGTTCAGGAGTTGGAATTGCTTCTGTTTACAAAGGGATCTGCTTTCTTTCTTTCTCTCTTAAAGAAATCTGTTATGCAGTGGGTAATAAAACTAAAAATAAAGATCAGAGCCAGTGGAAAGGCTGTAATGTTTCTCGGCAGAAGCATTAGAAACTGCCCATAAACCATGCGGCATTCAAAAATTTGCACCCTGTTACTGTGCCCTCCAGCTCCTCTGGAATCTCTTTTCTCAAAGAGCTTATTTCATTCCAAACACCTCTGCACTTGGAGGTTGTGCTCCTGAGCCCCTGACACCCTGCCCGTCCCTCACTGGCGGCCGGGGCTTGGACCTTGGTCCTTCGCTGCTCCCTGCCCGCCCCTGCAGCCGCCAGCGGGGCTGGGGCACGCCAGGGTGAGCGGGCAGGTGGGATCAGCCTTGCTCTGATCCGTACAGCTGACAGGAGTGGGGAGCTCTGATTTATCTTACGGCGAGGTCACAGTTATAGCTGTAAGTTGGGCTTTCCTGGAGCGCGCACCTTCGGGTCTTGCGGTGTTCGGGTTCTCGGTTGGTTGCCGCCTTTGGCGCTGGTTGGTTGGTTGGTTGTGGGTCGTGTCCCCCCCCCAATCATTTTGTGCTGCTGTCTTTCCTAGAAAGCTGTTCCAGTTCCAGGATTTATTTTGCCTTTGACATCTCGAATAGCTGATGTTTTTCTATGTACCTCTGGCTACTAGATTTACAAAAATCTCCAAGCCAGAATTTGCTGTGAATCAGCTGCTGCTTTTTCACCCGCCCCTGTTGTTTAGCCAGGGACTGCTTTTTGCAGAGAGGCCCCACTTTGAAACAAACCTCATCTCTGGAGATGGCTGGCAGAAGGAGCGAGGAAGGCTTGCAAAGTCATCCTCCAAAANACCTCCTGGAGCTCTGCCCTCCCCTCCCAGCACCCTCAGCCCCCAGCTCCCCAGGGCCCAGGTTTTCTCCGGAGAACAATAAGCCATCTTCTCTTCTTTTGGTGCCTGTCCACTGTGGAAAGAGAAAGATGAGGTCAAAGTGGCAGGCTGTACAGCTTGCTTTTGAGCCAAACAGATGGTGAAGGTTAAGTGACAGCTCTGTGACTGCCTCTTTTGAAGTAATTGGAGATAATTTGTATTTTGAATCAGAACTTGACCACTGTCAGAAGGGAAGAAGGTTAATATGTAAACGATTTTACATTAGCCCCTGTTTCTTGGGATTTTTGCTCCCTCCCACCCCCCCTTGGATTCTTGTTTCTATAATCCTTGCTCCAGGCTATTGGTAAGATTGTCTTTGAGCTCGGTGTGACTCGTCCTCGGCTGCAGTTGTTATGAAAGCCAACAACAGCTTATTAAGGCCAGGGATAATCTCTGCTACTGATGCATTGTTGCTTTCCTGCAGTCCGGTTAAGGCTATGCATCGGAAACAAGATCTGGAGACGCAGTCTCTAACTGGAGAGGTTAGCAAAATATTACACAAAATACATTCCTGTTTCTGAAGGTGACCCTCATTTTGCAGATTATTTCATACAGTTAAGAAGCTCCCCCTCAACTTCTATTGTAATCAACAATGCTAATTTGATTTTGGCTTCCTCCTATCCTTCATGGTTTCTTTTTGGCCTTGTGCAGACTTCTGTTTATCCCCTTCAAGTACAGAACGTACCGCGTGTGTGGTATCTGCTGGTGCTTTCCTGGCGGTAGGTGTACAGTAACGCTGAAATATTTCTAGAGCCTGAATCCAAAGCAGTGAAGAGTAGCTGGCAAGTTGCTTCTTAGCAATTCCTGTTGATACAATCATGTAAACCATCCCGGCAGTTCCACTCTGCTCCTACATTTTGTCCTAAGGACTGTGTGGAAGAGAAGTGGTGATCAGCTGGGATTTCTTTACCCCGTCCTTGTATTTAAAATGTGGAAACTGAAAAGACCTTGTAGGGAAAGAACCTGTAAAGTTGTCTTCACCCCAGCTGGCGTCCCGTGGCCGCTGCGTGTGTGAGGAAAACAGGCAACAGTTCCACGCTGGCTTCAGTACCGCGGCAGGGACCTCTGTGCTTCTCAGGCGGTGGATTTTTATGTCGGTGTACAGTTGGTGGCCAGAGGGACACCTGAATATGCTGCTTTGGGACAGACCTCGGACTTGTCCATGGACTGGTTTAACAGATTAATTATTTTGTCCCAGCCCCAAAGGTTTTCTGCATGCAGAAGTCAGACACTGGTGGAGAGGCAGAGCAGAGAGAGAGAGTCAGAGGTGGGTCTGTGCATTTAAGTGCTGTTTCCACAGAAGCACAAAAGGCAATATTGTATTTTATTCATATACATCGGGTTTATTATGAAACACATTTTTTCACTAACTTGAAGAAGAAAAAGGAGATATTGGCTTGTTGTTTCTGCCTTTTTCTTAACCAGGCAAAGTAAAGAAATGGTTGCAAAACCTTTAGAAGCATTCAAGTACCTCAGTGACTTTCATCAGATGTTCTCTGTACAAGAAAAAGAAAAAAAAATCGTTCTATCTTTTTATTTTTACTTTGCTTTAATCTTATTTGATGATGTCTCAACAGGCTGGGACATGCTTTCTTGGATGGCAATTTCACTGCACCATATGTGTCTCTCACAAGATAGCAGAGTGAAATGAGTCTTGGCAGGAAGAGAACTAAACACATCGACAAAGAAAAGAAAAAAATTATTTACTTAACTCCCTGTTGCCTGCATACATTTTTCCCTGGGACTGCTTCTGGTACAGTGATTCAAAGTTGGTTTCTTATAGATGTATGTCTGAAGCACGGTCCCATGCTGAATCTCTTCTTCTAGCCATCCACACTGCCTGCTTGCTTGCTTGTTTATTTGTTTTTCTGGGGACCCTGATTTCAATGTTTCAGTACCTAGACAGTGGCCACGGTAAGAAAGAACAAAATCTGGTTTTACCTGGTAATCTCTGTTGCTCGCAGGCTCGGGGAGAGAGCGGGTCCTTGTTCAGCTGCAAAAAGGATTCTGTCATCCTTGGGAGAAAAAATAAAACTAGTGTAAGCACATGAAATTCTTGACCGAGCAGGGCGTTCTCCTGGTGAGCTCCAGGGCTGGCACTTAAACGCAGTGCTGAGCCTAGGCGGTGTTAGGCCAGGCTGTGGGGGGAGATTGCAGATGTTTATCTTGATTACTAAAAGATTCTAGGTTTGGGTGATAAGTTTGGAAAATTTACATTTGAAATATTTCCAAGGAAGGATATTGAGTGTCTCTGGGTAGGAACAGTGGAAGGTCTGCTTGAATGCTAAAATCAAGCAAGCAAGCAAAACAAATGCTCATAAGGTAAATGCGGTGCCGCTGCTCAGGCCGCGGTGCCCACTCTGCCACCCCGGTGGGAGCATTGGTGCCCAGTTCAGAGCACAGCTGCTTTGTTGCACAACTGACTGCCCCGCTCAGCAAAGAAAGGGTTAACAGACCATGTTTTCCCCAACGGGACCCTGCAGAGGTCCATTTATGACTCCATGTTCCAAAGGCTTTCGCAGCTTCGTTGGTTTGCGTTTACATTAGCTCCCAGGGACGACTCCAGGACCGCTGGTAGAGCTGTATGTGTGCAGTTGGATATTTGGGAAGAAAATCAATGCAGGTTTTGCAGTGACCTTGCCGGTTAGCGTGGAAGTGTCTGGCAAAAATGATAACAGATGACCATGAAGGTGATTTGCAAAAGATAAAATGAAAAAGAAACCAGGCAGTTTAGTGTGTTTAAGGAAAATTGCAATTAAAAACTATGGAGTGGTTATGTACGATTTTAGAGCCCATGTGGAAGGATGGGGAAGGGGAAAAGAAAGAATACTTTGAGGCTTTAGCAATTAACGGAAGTTGCAGGTTTGGTGCGGAATCCCTGGGACATTGACACAAGATGCGATGTACCGGCGGTACGGCCGTGGGACCGGTGCCCGGAGCAGAGCTGCTCCGAGAGCGTTTCCCAAGTGCTGACCTTTGCTGGGCTGTGAGCGCCTGGCCGGACCGGAGCGGGGTGGCGGGAGCTTGGGAGGTTTTGCCCCTTAGCCATCATTGAATCTTTTACTCTTTAAGGCTTATTTCTTACGAGTCCTGCTTCTGGACGTGACAAGTATCTTCTCCATGTGTGAGGAAGGTTTTCCTCTGGGAGGTGCGTAACAGTCAGGTAGGCATAAAACCAGTGATCATGCTGATGCGACTTCTAAGATTTTACTATGTATTTCAAAACATTTTTCCTTTGCACTCCTTCTAAATGAAGTGGTTAGAGGTTTTTTTAATTTCTGCTTTTTTTTTACAGCATCTCTTTTTCCAAGGTTGTAGATATTTTATAATGTATAAAATGACTATTACAGGGAGACCTAAACGATTGTTGTAATATAATTTCTGTGTAGATGCAAAGGTGAAAGTTCAGTTATGTCAAGTCAGATTTGTGAATCGCATCTTCATCCTGTTGGGGTAGGTATAATGGAGATAATTCAGGGCTAGCGTTTATTCGGATCCAAAACTGGATTTTGTCTGTGCAGCGTTTCAGACCCGTCGAGGCAGACACCCGTGGGCACCAAGCCCTGGGAGCGTGCCAGTCTGGCCAGTTGTGTCACCCAGCAGGGACGGGCTCCGCGCCGACCCCGGGGCCCCGTGGTGCCGAGCGCTGGCGGGCAAGGGGAAGGCAGTGGCTGTTCCAAAGCCTTTGGTGTCTGCCTGCTCCAGCCGTGCCCGCAGAGGGCACAGTTCTGCCCCAGACGTTATCCTAATGACACAAAACGCTTTTGTGACTTCATGATTGGCAATCAGTGCTGGGTTCAGACTTTCTGCGGCGGTTTTTCCCCATGCCCTGCTGATCAGGTGCTCTGCAGCCAGCTGAGATGTCGCGCGGGGCAGTATCTGCGATACTGGACCCGGCGGAGGAGCAGAGCCCTGCCCGGCCAGGAAGCTGTATCTCCCGGCACTGTCACGCCTCTCAGTGCCCAGGCACGACCGGCAGGTCAAGAGCCACTTTATGAAGGCGGCGATGAACTGTGTGAATAATGCAGGGTCAGGAATTTTCACAAAAGCCGTGTGGAAACTTTGTGACCGGAGGGTAGGGGGCCGGGCCGTGAGTCAGCTGTGCGGGAGCTTTCGTGTCTCCCCTTCAGAGAGGCAGCGTTCTGCTCTTGCTAAATGAAAATATTTCTCTCAGCTCTACATGGCAGTATTACTAACCATCGGATGTTGAAATTGATCCGTGCTGCTAGCCCCGTGCAGCCGCTTGAAATGGAAATGCGGAGAGGAGAGATGCGAGAGGAGCGGAGCACAAAGAGGAGCCGTGGGTGAGGCTCCGAGCAACGCTGCGGCTCCCCTTTGACACCGCGTTCTGCATCCGCGCCCGGGGACGCGCGGCGTTCCAGCCGCGATAAACAACGGCCCTTAGCTTTAATTGGTGCAGAAGGCTTTCTGCAAAAATGGGACTGTGTTTTTTTACTCTGCTTTTTCTTTTCACCTTCTGATATACTAAATTATTACTTATCTTGAGCCTGCGTGCCCTTGCGCCCTGAGAGCGTGCACTCACGGCGAATACTGGAAATTTATATTATCTTAACGTAACAGGTCCTACAGGGAAAAACAACAGTTGGCGTTCTCCTTAGTTTTATGTATTATTTTAATCATAATGAAAAATTAAAGTAAAAAATCCAGAAACATTGTCGCCCGTGTTCCTGAGAGGGCAGCTTGCAGGCTGCAGGTGTGAGACAGGCTCGGTCTGAATAAACGCGGAAATCATTTGGCAAATACCATTGCATGGGTGGCAGGAGAAAAGCCTTTTGTTTTCGGATTCGTATGAATACAACGTTAACTAAGTTCGTAAGAAACGTGTTGCAAAACTGTTGTGTCTCTTTAAATGGCTTTTAAAAAATATCTTTAAATTTGAGCAAGCTGCACAGATTAGAAAATGCATTAGTGCTAAAAATAATGTTTCTTTTGTTAAAAGCTTTTAAGGTTTGACTGAAAATACAAGCCGTATCTGAATAATCTGGATTATACTTGCATGTTCTTTAGCTGTGTTGCTTTTTGTTGACTATTAGGTTAAAAGAAGATCTCAGTGGTTTTAATGTTTTTTATTGATAAAGTACTTAATATTAAAAAGTAGGGTTTATTTTAAATTAATTTTAGACAAATTAGTTATTGTAAAATGGCTGCGTATACGGGCATATGTATAGGTGTAAATAGAGCTATGCTTGTATATTATATATAAACCCCTAAATTTTTAGGACAAAGTTTCTTTCCAGTAGAGCTTTTTAATGACCTGTCAGCTTTCCAGTTGTGCGGACTCTTTAAAATTCTATATCATTTTCTGTTTTAATGCAATATCAGTTAATTCTCTAGAGGAAAAGAGATAAGGTGTTAAAATTGGGATAAAAGCTTCCAAATGCGGGAAAATTTGCTCTGTCAAACCCAGGGCCCTTTTTACTGGCAGAAACTTAAGAAAGTAAATACTAGTAAGCTCATATGTAACAAAAAAATTTAAATATAATTTCTTTAAATAATATAAATGCAATTATGAACATTTCTCTGAAAACAGCTAAGCTTGAATTTCCTATTAATTTTTTATTTTTGATTGATGAATACAGAATCGATATTTTGAAACTTGTTTTTTTTCCCCCAAGAGCCATTCTCCGGGTGGAGGAGGGCAGTTCGTTTTACTGCTTTTCCTTTGTGATTATTTTCTTTTTTAAGAATGTGGCATGAAATAAACTGCTCGTAGAAACTGCCTTCGAAGTGCTGCAACCAAAGTGTCAGTAATTACGTTAATTCCCTTCTTTCTCGAGTAATAACAATTTTTTCCCATAGAAGGCAGTTAAGGAACGAGTTCCAAAATGTCCAGCTGGCAGAAAAGACGCTTGGGTGTAAGAAATGAAAGCAGAACCGCCGAGTTACCGACCCCCGTGGCCATGCTCGGTGTGGGTCGTTGGCAGGGCGGGTTTAGGAAACGTTCCCCGCCGGGGCCGGCAGCTCTGGTTCCCCTGGTCGCCGGCTGCAGGTCGGGGCAGCTGCCGCCCAGCCCCGCGGAGAGCCGCGCGGGCAGGCTGCGGGCAGGCTGCGGGCAGGCCATGGCGCGCTGTCAGCAGCGTCCAGCCTGTCCCGTCAGGTTTATTGTCCACTCCATCAAAGGGTCTAATGGTCAGCAGAGAGGCTAAACGTGTCCCCCGTGGCCTGACATTAACAGAGTGGACTTGTTTAAGCGTTACCCGGGGTGTCTGGGGCTGATGGGGACGCCAATACCCGTTTCCCTCAATGAGCACTCATTCGCATCACGACTCAATACAGCTTCCCCTGACACGGCCCAGCCCCGAAGGGCTCCTGGGGGACCTGCCCTCGCCACCGCTGGCCACGAAGGGCTCATCAATGCTGGCTCACAGCAGGCGAAAGGCGGCCCCCAGCCTGGCCCAGCCAAGCCTGGTACAACCAAGCCTGACCCAGCCCGGCCCGACCCGGCCCATCCCCTCCCACCTGCCCACCCCGGAAACGATAAAGATAAATAGTTTTACCCCAACAGAGAGGCTGAGCCTGAACCATGTGCCGGGGACGAGTCTAACGGGGCATGTGGAGAGCCCGGGCTGCTGCTCCGCACCCACCACGCTCCCCAGCACTCGGGTTGATGGGGCAAATGCAGAGCGAGATTAATCTGGATTAAATGATTTGGAACTCCTCACACCGCGGCGCCTTTTTGTCCCCGGCCACGCTACGGCATGTAGAAGCATCTGTTAATATAAACGGGGTTTTGTTGTTCTTGGGAATAATGGAATTCGTACCGTCACCGTGGGGTTGCAAAGCTGAACGGCAAGGAAGTCCCAAACATTGAAAAGAGCATGTAAAATAGTAAAAATAGTTTGTTGGTAATTTTGTTGTTTGAATTTATAAATAATGTAAAGTTTTTCCAAACTGTAGTTTCTAATGAGGATCTCATTTCATGAGCAGAAACAAAACAGGAATACTTGACATCCTACAATTAGGTTGATAGCGAACAGCACAGAAATTGCAGATGTGGAGCTCTGGATCGTTCCTGCAGTGTTTTTCATGGTCATCTTAAATATATCGTTTCTTCGACGAATGGTTTTAGAGTGTTTTCTGTTGGAAAATGAGATATTTTCTGCATATTAAATTGTTACCTGAAAATACAATTTTATTTTTTTTTCTAATCGAAACAAACTTGCTGCACACGAATATTTTAGGAAAAATATTTTTTGATTAAAATAGCTTTATCTTCTTTAATTTTTAAACTTTTTAAAGAGCCGATTTCTTCAAGTATTTTACAGAAAAAACATGGATACACTTCTTAACATATAGGTAAAGGTAAATTGACTAGGCTTGTTCCCACTGTATTGACAGAGAGCAAGGGAGCTCTTGAATCTCTCTGCTTTTTCCAAGGCAAGCCAAAGAGGGAAATTGCAAGGGAACATGAGCCAAATAATATGATTTTTGATAGGTTTTTGTAGTTTGTTAAAGCTTTTTGTCATTCAGATGACTAATTTGTATAAATAAGTCTGAAAACACTTTGTATTAGCATAATTATTTACATAAAATATCTTTATTTTTCTGCTTTCATTAACAATTTTTTTGTTTACCGTTTCAAAGACGCTGTAGTAAATACTTTGTGCATATGTATATGTTTCTGAGTGTTGCCTCAAAAATGTTTGATAGTATCAGTTTCCTAAAGATTATGTTTATAAAATGCACATAGTTGTGTGAATTATTTATAACAAACGAATGAAAAAGAGATCCTGCTCTATGTAACACTAACAACAGATCCACTTTTTCTTTGGCAACACAAATATTTATTATATTATTGTACTAAAAAAGCCTAAGCCTCTAAAGTGTCAAAAGTCAAGCTGAACAAATTTAAAAGCAAGGAAATGAAAAGCGAGTTAGGCACAAAGGATCTTTTCTGAATTTGCTGAAAGGCAGTCGCCAGAGCTGAAGAGGACAAGATCTCTGCCTCCAGTAGCTGTTTATTAGGTCTAATGATCATCTTCAAAGGAATATCGCTGTTACGCGGCATTTAAGGTTTTAAAGGAGTTCGAGGAACGCTCGTGTGTTCGTGTTTTCAGCCAGGAAGCGTGGGTAGCACTTGTCTGCAAAAAATAACGTGGGACTCTAAATTCCGTGCCTCCAGTATAGAGCATAAATAGTTCAAGAGCAGAGAGGGAAAGGGGCCGTGCAGGGGTGCGTTTGTGGGACCCCCCCAGAACCTGAGAAACGCATGTTCAGCGCGCACAGACTCGGTACCGTGTGGATCCTATTTTTAAAATTCTCTTTTCCATGTTCCCAGCTCTGCCGTGTGTGTTCGGGCAGGGTCACGGGCAGGTGCTGTTTGTATTCGAGCCGCGGCGTTGGGCACCCCGTCGCCTGCCCGGGGAGCGCCGGGCCCTCGCTGGGCGCCAGCAGCACGGCCCCTGCCCGTCCCGGGGCCGGGTGGCAGCAGCTGGGCAGGGAGCAGCGCCAGGACGGGGTGCAGAGCTGCCAGGCGGCAGTTCGGGAGCAGAGAAGGCGAGTCCCTTCTCTAAGGTGTGAGTTCACTTTCACGAGTGTTTTGGAGCCAATCGGTCGTTTGTAAAATAGAAAATTAAGTTCCTTTTTTTTTTTTTCCCCAATTGAAACTATTTCAAATTAAGCAGCTGTGTTCTACAGGAGAGAAGCACCGTTCAGGGTTTCAATTGCAGCCACAAAACTGGCAGCAAATGGGAAAAATCCCAATTCAGAAAGGGTGCGCTTCATTTTGGGAGTGCTGAAGAAATAAATCCTGGGGAGCAATGCATTGAGAAAAGGAGGGGAGAGGAAAATAGGAATTCTCTGTAAAAAAAGAAGTGACCTAGAATGACAATCTGAGCGTGTCCTGTGGTATCTTTTTCCAAAAGAAATTTCAGCCTCCTTTGAAAAATTAATTTTATGCAAAAGGAAACAAAAATATCTGTAATTTCAAGCGCAGACCCGATACACCACGGAGGGAAGGTGTGCGCGAGCAGGGACCTGCGGCAGCAACCTGCCCAAGAGGCAGCGCAGCGACTGCGCAGGAACCGTCTCGCTTAACAGCATAGTTAGAGCGTGTTCGGCCAATGCTAATATTCCAAACAGAAAATAAGCCCCTTTCCGGCCAAACGCTGTGCTTTGGAGGAGTTAGGTGTGTTTTATGATAAAGCCGGGCTGGATTCTGCCTCAGGTGCTGACAATGGGGCTGGGGCAGGCGTGGGCTGGAGGGGCCGGAGATGACAGGCACGGAGAGGGACACACAATGGGATGACCGTGACTTTGAACAAATAAATAAAACATGCGAGTCTCATTCTCCGCTCTCCCTCGCCCCCGCCCCCACCCTCCCGTCCGGCTGTGATTACATTTGCCGTGGTCATTTCCCAAATGTCTGCCTGAGAGAAAAGCACCCACGGCCCCTCGCACCGGCGCGGGCAGCCAGGGCCCTTCCCGTGGCTAGCAATCTGCAGCCCTGCCAATCACCCGCGCCGGCACAGACATGCATGCCGTTTTCATTAGCAGAAATGCTTCACGTTTGATTGTGGCCCCAAAAAAATAATCTGTAACTCCGACTCGGCCCACTTAATAAACAAGCGCTGCCCCTCGCCTCCGCCTGCGCGGCTGGAGGGGGCTCCCCGCACCCCCCCGCTCCCCTGCAAACCGGGCGTGCGGGGAGGAAGAATACATTTTAATAAGCCTGGGAAGGAGAAAAATGAGTTTGCTCTACAGTTCTGTTCTTCAGGAACAGAAAAAGGTGAGCATGTTGCAGGGCAGGGAGGGGAAATTTAATATTGAGAGAGATAATGGCAACTATGTTAATATCCGGAATTTTCAATGTACCATAAGTACATTTTGTTTTTCCTTTTAGCACGATTTATAATTAAAGATTTTAATCTGGCTTCACATTGAGTTAATAAGCCCTTTGATTGATTAGGATTCATAAAATTGCCATTTCCCGCTGATGCTTTGTGTTTCTGGGGATGTTCTTTTGAAAAGCCGGGTTAAGGTGAATAGGAAGCAGCCATTGTTTAGGCTGAGCCGTGCCAATTCGGGGGACTCGGGACCGCTTTATTCAGAGTTTGTCCCCAGCAGTATCTTGTTGTTCAGCCAAATTAATGCAGATAGAATCTGCTGAGCTACATTTTAGTGTTTTTTAGGAAAAACTTTTTTTTTTTTTTTTTAATTTCAGCAGGTGTTGCACACAATTACTGCCTTTCCCTACTGACCTGTTCTCGATGAAAGAATTTGGGACGAGAGGCAGAGCGCTAACTGCTTTTTCGAACAAAACAGGCAAAGTATTAGAAAACAACTGCATCTGAATACAGCAGGAGCCTGATACTGAAGCTCTCGCGTGTCCTTTAAAATTCCGTTTACAGTCCTGTGCCCTCGCAGTGTCACCTCCTTTGTTACTAGGGGCCCGTGCTGCAGCAGTCCCCTAGTAAAGGCACTTGTTATACAAGTGAACGGCATAAAGGGAAGAGGCTGTCGTGCCGTTCTTTCATCGCATTCTACTTCCTTAAATTTTTTCTCAAGTAAATTCTGATAAATTCAAAAGTCTAAATGAAAAAAAATGAGAGAGAAGGCTCGTGATTTTTAAGCATCTCGTCGAGCGGAGGCGGGCTGCTTTCTCCAACTAGATGGTGTGTGTGCGTGCATGCGTGTGTGTGTGTGTGTTAGAGGGGAAAAAAATCTTTTTCCTTTATTTTTACCCAGGGTAAAAGTGACCCTCTTTAGCCCCAGAGGGGCCTCACTGTGTGGATTGAATCAGAGCAAATTCCCTTTGTGTTTCCTGCTCCGAGGGGACACGCTATTGTTGAGTGCGGGGCCTCTTGCAACACGGAGCAGCGCAGGACCGTGAGCAAATCCTTCCCGGATAATGCGCAAGTTGTTTCACAATCGATCCGCGCTCCCCTCCCCCAGCATTCACCCCAATTTACTTGGCACAACTATCATTTCCTGGCCCTTTTATTACCATTCAGACGTCCTGCAAATGCAAACATTTGGGAGAGAAGAAAGGGGCTGGGTGAGGCGAGGGCAGGTTTGGAAGCCCAGGGAGCACGATGCTGTTGAGCTGCTCGGCTTCCGAGTGAGAAAGCAGATGCCTGGTTAGGGTGAGCGGCGAGCTTTATGTGTCAGCACTTCCAGGGGGCTTAATTGGCTTAATTTTTTTAATGTAAGTACCTGTTTCCTGTTTCTATTTTACACCAAAATATTTTTAATATATTTTTAATCTTCCCCATGTTAATTTTCCAGCAGCGTCTGAGACGGTTTTGCTTTTAGATATCTTGTGCCGGCACAGGCTGACAGTGATGAAAAGATGAAAACCTGGCAATAACACAGGGTTTTGCTTACAAATTGACAAAAACGTCCCTGCCAATCCCCAGTAATTTCCTGCATCTCCATAACTGACCTCATGCATTCAGCACCGTCGGCGCTGATTGGCGGGGTTATAACGTGAGCGACGAAGAACATTCATCCCAAAGAGGAAAAAAAAAGAGGAAAAAAAAACAAACCCTACAAAAATAATTTGCCTCTCTAATTAATGATTTTAGACCGCTCAGCATACAAGTTTGTGTAATTATGGAGTGAATATCCATTTAAAGCAAACTCGGCCGTTCCCCAGGCGGGTGCCAGCAGTGCCGAGCAGTGCGGGTGGTGCGAGGACGGCAGCTCCCGTCTACCCTGCCGCTGGCCGATCGATGCTTCATTAGGCTGGGTTGTCTTTTGCCCATGCAACCTTGAAAACAGAGCCTTTAATTACCTGTGAGAAGTCGGGGACCCTTCTCCACGCCCCCCGCCTTCCTCCCCTGCCCTCGCTGGCAGCGGCCGGGGGTCACTCGTGGCCCTTCGCCGCAGCCCACGCGTCGCTGCCGGTGGAGAGGCGGGCGGGGGGAAGAAATATGGGACCCTGAGGTGAGAGGGCAGGGTTCAAGTCCAGACTACAGATCTATTGAAGAGGTTCAGACAGCCAGGCCTCCACTTGACTTTCCTGTCAGCCAGCCCCCGATTCCTGAGCCGCTTCCTCTGCACCGCCGCGGCTGACGTCTCCCGCGCTGCACGAATTACCCCACGTGGCGGACCCGGGACTCTTGTCCCTGCCATGCAAAAAGGAGGAAGAGCAGCGAGGGGGGGTAGTTGGTGTACCCCCCTGCAGACCCTGCGTGCGGGAGAGGAGGCGACACATAATCGTGGGCCCTGCAAGCAGGGCGAAGAAAGTGCATAAATAATCTTATTTGTTATGCATTATTAAAAATTCAGAGAGATTTTGAATTCAAGTGATAATCTGATCATCCTGAGGGATAGGTTTATATTTAATAGCCAGGTGTTTTACCTATTCATTTATGATGGAAAATATTATAATGAAGTAATAAACCTTAGCACAGAAATGTTAATCATATATATGTGGTCTGCAAACCCCTTGAAATCACAGACCCCTTCTGCTGTCCCAAGCTGTCTTTATTAGTAACCTCATGATTTAAGATAATTTAGGTTTTGGGACTATGCCCGTAGACCTCAGGGCACAGTTGTTAATAATGGAAAGCTTATTTGACTGCATTATTCTTCTCCTGCATTTCTTATCTGGTCTGCTGTTAAGTTTTTATAATATCATGTGCGAGTTCTTTGTTTCCCATTTCAGAAGAGCGCAGAACAAAATCTTGAAAACTGTTGAGGCAATTGCAAATCTGATATGAAAGGATGGAGGAATTACAGATGAATGAAAAGTTGTAGGGGGGTTCTTGAGCAACTTTAAAAATTCACAGAGTATTTTCATTTTGATACAAAGCGGGGGTTTGGCTACGCTGTGATGCTGAAAAATGAGATGTCTTCCAGCGCTCCATCTCTCCTCAGCTAAGAGCCATCTCCTGCCAGTGTTTGCATAGAAGCCCCACCAAATTCAAGCGATCACCCCAGACAGGTGTCTCGCCATTCTCCTCTGCTGTTCAAAAAAGAGGGAACTTATTCCAAGCGTCTCTCACCAATTTACCGAGCAGGACGCCACGCCATCGCCCAGACGCTGCAGCAGGGCTGCGCAACCTGAGGGTGAGACCTGCCCAGAGCACGGCATCTTCTGCCATGGGATGAGCTCCAAACACCAGACCTCGCTAAATCCTGCCACGGGGAAGCGATCAGGGGAGCCGCAGTCTGTATTCACGGCGAGGGCTTTATCTCACTAAGAGAGCTGTGATGTCACCACATTAAGCTAAAATAACCACTGAACATGAGAACAAGAGGGATGAGGTGGGGGGAGGTTGGCTGGGGAGAGAGAGGGAAATAGCAGGCATATTACAAGTCCTGCATGTGGATCACACAGCCGGATTGTGAGCAATCCCTGCTCTCAAAGTGTCTTCTTAACAGAAAAGGGAGAGGGAGAGAGAGGGAGCCAGAAGCCAGTCTTCAGTCCCTACCACGAGAGCTCTCGTGCGTACACTCGGCCAGGGTGTCAGAGGGCGTGAGTGCATTTTTCATTTCTTAGCCTTTGTGTGGTCTGCCAGGTACCTAGAATTCTGTCTGTATTTACATGTATTTGACTAACTGTGCTGTGTGTTTTTTATCCTGTATGTGAGCAGGCGTTAACACATAAACTCACACGCACTTAAATAGAGGTAACGTAAATAGTCCTCTCGTACATGGGGGACACATTAAAAATAGCGCGAGAGTCAGCTTTTCACGTGAACTGCCTCCCTGGCAGCGCCCTGTGGTGTTTCCACCCTTCCTAAATGTGCACGAACTGGGTGTTACTGGGAGGGAAGGACTGGAACGGGAGGGGAGGAATCTCTCTTTTTCTGGTGTCTGTAATTCATGTTGGCCTTTGCTTCGTGTCACGGCAGAGAATATTGCTTGTGATGATGATGATGATGAAAAGCCAGCATTCGAACGGCGATCCCACCTTCGCCTGCAGAGCTTTGCAGAGATGCATCTGCAGATCTTTGGTGTACAGGCACCTGATAAATTAAGCCAAACCAGTTCTGATGCATTCAGACACAGAAATACGGTGTGTGTGTGTGTAGTTGCTCCGTGCGGGGGTGAGCTCTGCCTGTGTGCAGCATGTGTTGCGGCTGCACAGCAGGCATGTGGTCTCTGCATTGCATCCGTGGGACACGTATGTGCACCCACACGCAGTACATGCGATGCTTAGTGGATGTAGATCTTTAAAAGAATCTAGTGCAAACTTCTCTGCTTGAACCGTAACTCATTCTAGATCCAAGGTGATCTCAGTTTTTTGAGGAGAGAAATTCTGAAAGAATAGGACTAGATCTGACAGCAGTGTTTCAGCAGGACGGAGGCAGAGCGAAGACCCAAGAGCTGGCCTCGAAGCCTTACTCAAGGATCGGGTGGCAGAGAGGAAGAAATTAAGCATCCTTGGAAGTGTGACCTCGCTGAGGATGGTAGAAATTGTCTCAGGAAATAAAGCAACGATGGAAGTCATCGGCTAGGAGAAAGAACGAGAGGCAAGAAGAGTCACCCAGACTTCCCCCAGCAGCCTGCCGTGAGTGGAAGGACGCCTGTCCCATGGTCGGCAGGGTCTGTCCAGCCGCATCAGCCTGAGCCCTGCGGCAGCTCTGCCCCCACGTTATTCACACAGGCGCCTGCCTAAAGCAAGTGGGATTGAACCCACTTGCACCAAAGGCGGTGCAATTTATGGACGGGAAGAGGAGTCTTCCCAGGAAGGGCCAAAAATGTGGTAATTGCAGAATAGAGAAATACCAAACAGTATTATCAGCTCGAAGTCACAAACCCCTGTGACAAAGGGTTTAGGGCTAGTCGCGTTCATACATGACACACATTGTCACAGGGACAGTAACAGTAGAGATACAGGACTGGAGAACGAGGTGATGGAAAGGTTTTCATGTTTTTGGGTAAATCAAAATTATTTAAAGGAAATCCCAAGAATTTTTTAAGGAAAATTCCTAGTGATCACTCTTGGGGAAGAGGAAAACACCACGGTGAAGGGCTGGAGCATGCCTCCATACCTGCCAGCCATGGTTCCCTGTTAAACCAGTGAAGGCAGCCCTGCCTGGCGGGTGGCGTGTGCTCTGGCTGTTTGAGTGTGCAAAGGGATCTCAGCTGCCAAGTGGAGAGCGTGTGCACATGTGTGCACGGGCCTGTGCATGGGCATGCACATGCCTCTGTGTGAGGCGGCTGTTGCACGGGCAGTGTACCCACGCGCTGGAGCTGCTGCCCCGGAGGTCCCCTGTCACCACACGCACGCAGCCGGCCGGGCTGCGCGCAGGAGGGCTGGTGTTTGTGCGCCCGTCGTGCAGCACGTGCTCGGCTTTCCCGGAGCAATACCGGTCCGGAGTGGGGTCTGGCGATCAGCAGTGTTGCCAGGAAGTGTCTCGCTTGGCCAGGTTTCCTGTCCGTAGTGGCCACAGCATTTTTGTGCGTGTGTTAACTGCTGGAATGACTTTTGAAAGATGTAGTGTAAGGAAGCAGAAAAGCCCAGCCTGTTTACGTGGTGCACCTCGCTCCTCACGGCAGTGCCTGTGTCTCCCTTTACTGTGCAGCATCAAACAAGGTCAGTGATTCTGCTTCTGCCGCTGCCGCCTTTTATTGCCTGTGTTATCGAGGACACCTGTAAAAGCTCCTGCTTTTGATATCGTGACCTATGGCGTTGCTCGCGTGCTGCCTTGTGGTTTAGAGTTTTAAAGAAACAGAGAGGGAGAGGGAGAGAGCGAGCGTTTGCCTTAGGTGATGAACAGCGGTGAAGAGCCAGAGGCCGCGGGAGTGGAAGAAGGGGGGGAGTGGGAAATGTTGTCAGTTCTTTGTTTTGTAATAAGGTGAGTTTCTCGACAGCTATTATTTATTCCTGACGTGTATTCTGTATAATTATCATGTGTGATAGATGATATATTTCATTTATTTATCACTATATAGCAGTAGTTACTCATAGTTCAAATAGACCTTGAACAGAGACCTGTTGATGCCTGCCCAGGGCCCGGGGATGACAGCACGGCATTGCTGGAGATGGGCACTGGCACGCAACCTTGCCACCGTACCCCGTGGAGCTCTTTGACCATATTTCCCTGCCCCTGGCCCCTGCGTACATCCTTTTGTGTGTATCTTTATCTCTCCTGGTATTACACGGTCTCAGTGATACTCGCTGGTATCTTGACTTGTTTTCACCTTCGTTCCTCCTCTTGTTTTGGAGGTGCCCTAAGAACCGAGCTCCTCATTACCCTCCCACATCCCTTAACATCATCTGTCTTCCTAACCCTAACAGGCCCGTTTGTCCGCCTGCGCTGGCCGGCGCAGCCCCCAGCGGCTGCTGATGGCGGGCTGTATGGGCACGCTGTGGCTGGGGCGGCTGCGCTGGGCCCAGGAGAGTTTGGGCTGAGTTTCACAGGTAGTCTGGGGAGCTAGAGAGACTCTCGCTCACCTGTGTGGCCTGTGGATTGGCAGCACGAGTCTTATGGCGAGGCAACCTGGAAAATACTCCCTCTAGCCCGCAAGCAGCCTAGAGGTACCAGGGAAGAGAATGAGCGCGGCAGAACAGAAGTGCGATGATGGCGCAGAATTCGTTGTTGGTGAGGACATAAGACTAGGGCTGTTGCAGGTTACTCCCCACTCCCCACAAACCTTCCTTTTGTGCTAAATTTTTTAAATTTTTGTGGTTTTTTTTTTTTCAGAAGGAAGAAGAAAATCTGTGTGAATTATGTTGCTAGAAAATAAGTTGAGACTTTGGTTTGGACTCAAAAATAAATTACTTCTGAGTCTAATTAGCATCCCAGCCCCTAGTGTTTGTCTGTTTGGCTAAATTCCGTTTTCTGGGTTTTGGTGCTTTTCTGTTTCAGCATCCAACAGACATTCTGGGGGAATTTGAAAATCGTCATGGAACCCCTCATGGTAGATTATAAGCAGCAGGTAATGGATGAAAGGTTTGTGGTTAGGGCAAAGAGCTTTGCTTGGTTTTCTGTTATCCTTTTTAGTCTGTTGTTCTGGTTTTGGCAGGGACAGGGTTAATTTTCTTCCCAGCAGCTGGTACAGTGCTGTGGTTTGGATTTAGGACCAGGATAATGTTGAAAACACACTTATGTTTTAGTTGTTGCCCAGCAGCCAAGGACTTTTCAGCTTCTCACACTGGCCTGCCAACGAAGAGATGGGGGGCAACCAAGAAGCTGGGAGGGGACGTGGCCAGGACAGCTGACCCAGACTGGCCAAAGGAATATTCCATACATAGGACATCATGTTCCATGTATAACCGGGATGGGCCAGGAGGCGGGGCAGCTCAGGAACTAGCTGACCATGGGTTCCAGGTGGCGAGCAATTGTGCTGTACATCACTTTTTTTGTATGTTCTATTATTATTAATATTATTATTACTACTACTCTTACTACTGTCTTCCTTTTCTGTGCTATTAAACTGACTCTATCTCAGCCCCCAAGTTTTACCTTTTTTTTTCCTTTCCCGTGCCCCGCATCCCGCCAGGGCAGCGAGCGAGCAGCTGTGCGGCTGCTTTAGCTGCCGGCTGGGTTAAACCACGACATCTGTGTAGTGAAAATAAAGGAAAGCTAATGAGTGTAATTATGCCAGTGACACCCTGAAAAAGCAGCTGCTCAGGTTTAACTTTTAATCTTCTTTATGATTACTTTTTGTCATCGTGTATTGGAAGTGGAAAATAGGGGTTCTAAAAAAATTAGCAAGTCAAATTCCAGAAGGTTGATAAGGATTGTTAATTAGCAGTGATCAGTTCTGAGCACACTCACCTGGGCCTGCAGGGGTGGCGTGGGGCTGGCTGCCCTCCCACACCGGGCACAGCTTCCTGTGCAGCCACAGGAACCTGCAGCATGAGAAGAGCCAGGATGGTGCCTTTGCCTTGGGAACTTCACACCGTTCTCACCCCATGGGCATCTGGGGCAGCTGCTCCAGCCGGGAGTATGTAGGTGGGCGTCGGAGAGATGTGATCTCCTAACAGCACGCGGGCCACATCAGCTGCGTGCTCTTTGTGCTCCCGAGCTCTGCCCTGAGGTAGGTGAGTGGCTTGTATTGTTAAAAACGTGGCTGTGAGTGAGAAGATGCTGTCTAGTAAACATCGAAGGTGAAAGGCAGGAGAGTGTTGTGGTTTCTAGTACTTTGCCTGAGCAGTTGGAAGGCATCACAGTGTTGTGGGCTGAACAAACTTCTGAATACCAAGAACACTTGAATGTAATTTTGCAGAACTTGAGGTGACTTTATTTAGCTCATTTGATGCTATGAGTGCTGAGGATCTTGGAAAACTAGGTCCTTCTTGCTTAGGCAGATCCTGAGTATGTTGTCTTTGTTTAAAGTACTTTTATACTAACTCATAAATGTCAGACCTGTTAGCAGCACCTGAATGTGGTGAAAATTAAGTGGTGGTCCCTCTTTCTGTGGGAGCAGATAGACCAAGCATAGCCTCATGTGCTGTACTGAGTGAGCAGGCTGATTCCCAGGGTTTTGTGGGGAAATTTAAGGCTGAGGTGGTGTCCAAAGACATTTTCTCCAAATAATAAGTATAGATAGTCCCGAGCTGCATCTTTGCTGACGATGCATCTTTGCTGACGATGGTTTAATATAGCATCAAATCAGTTCAGTATGGCACAGCAGGCTTGATGTCCCCAACCCGGCTGCAACTGGTGTGTACAGTGCTGTGTGTCGTGGGTGCGTTAATCAGAGGGTGGATTACTGCTTGAGGAAGTCTGACCTTCTTGCAGGTCCTCGGAAGCCCAGTTATTGCTCACAAACAAGAGAGGCAGAGGCAGGAGCACTGTAAACATGCGAAAGTACAAGTGCATGGTTGGGGAGCAATGAAACCCTGTGGTAGATGGGAAAGGAGCCGTCAGGACACACCACCAGGGAAGCAAAATGGCAGGAATTCATCTAGTTTGCTCTGAGAATAAGCAGGATTATAAAGTGTGGCGGGTAACTGAAGAAATGGCATTGGGAGGATTGCGGGCTGTGTGGGCAGCTCTACTATTTACAGCGTTTCCTCGGAGGGGCACCATGGTAGAGCGGTTAGGTCACAGCTGCAGCCGTCAGAGGGGCCTTTATTTCTTAAATATAAAGTTTATATAGCTGGTTAGCTGTGCGGCCTTCTTTTATTGTTGTTAGTGTTGTTTGTTATTTGCTTATCCTTGCAAGTCAGTTAATCTTCAGTTGGCTATTTCTCCTTCTGTAATGTGGCATAACATTTGTCTGTCTTTATGGAATACCTAAAAACCTGAGAGAAGTGTGATCAATGGTCAAAATGGTTTTATTTCCTTTAGTATGGAAAACATACAGGTGCCGAGAAGCGGGGTTGTTAGCGCTATAGCGTGTTCTTCAATTCCGTCTCCAGGCCTGAGCCGCGCGGGGCGGGGCTGTCTGCGCTGTGTGAAGGCGAGGGTCCTTCCTGCTGGCTCATCGCAAGGGGTCCTCTCTCTGCTTGATCAAAGTACCTGAAAATCAACCCACTTTCATCAATGTGATTTTTTTTTTTTTTAAAATCTTTTTTTTTATTTCCTTGTGGAGAGGCAAGAGACATGGTCGGGAATGTCCAGCTGGCACCCAGGGCAGAATCAGAATCACAGAAGAGCAGCGTTTAGTTTTTAGAAAAACATTCAACTTGCAAAACTGTTATGAAGGATTTCTTTTATTTTTTGGGGGAATGGAATTAGATTGCAAAGGCTCTCAGTGACGGCCAGCGTATGGGGAGTGTTTGCTCAAGGTGTCTCGAGGTGCCTGGCACAAACCTGTAAGTCTTGGGAATTTTTTTTTTTTTTATTTGCTCTTTGAGATGCACAGTTAATTGTGAGCAGTGGCCTCTTGCGCTTCACGCTGCATAAGTCTGTGCATTACGGCAAGGAGGAAGAAAAGCATAAAACAAAGGCTTGAGGGAAACTTGGGGCAAGAGCCCAAGTCATTTAAACCAGGAAAGCAGCATCTTTTTTCATCCTGCTTGTGAATTTCTGTAACGAAGTGGCAGTTTGCGATTAGGGGGAAGGAACAGGATGGCGATTTTGAAGACGGGAGGTGCAGCAGCCGTCGAGGTTCGAGTTTGGCCCCTCCTTGCCAGGCGCCGTTTATTTTTCAGTGCTTCTGTCTAATTAATATAAGGCCTGCTCAGGCACAGCCGCCCTCATTGGACGTGTCACTCGTTAATCATGCGACCCTCCTAGCCTTGGGTAATGACCTTGAAAGAATATATCAGCCCATGATGGCGGGAGTGAGGAATTAAATTGTTTCTCTGAGTGCTTATGGTCATTGCTGACAATTTATATGACACAGCTGCCCTAAGCTGTCCGTGCCGGCCATTGTGCCGCAATCATTTTCCCCGCCGGGAAGGGGTGGCTGCCCGCGTTTGGTTTGGGGTTGTTCCTTTGTGCGAGGAGGAAGGCTGTGCAACCTGGAAACCCTGACCGAGGGTACCGAGACCGATGATCCTGGGAACGCTTTGCTGGCGCCTTGCGCTCGGGCGCACGCCGTGCTGCCATAATGTTGGGAGTGGGGTTAGCCTGGCCCCTGAGGGTGTCTTCAAAACTGGGGAGGGTCCCCAAGTCGAGAGCCGAGGTCCTTTTCAGGAGGGGCGTTCGTAGGGTTTGGGATCTGCAAAGTTGGTAGGACAGGTTGAATGGGGATGATGTTTGGGTGAGATCCAGGTACAAATGTACCAAACAACAGTAAGCATTTCTGTGTGCAGAATTAGGCAGGTCCTTGGATTAGCGTAAGACCCTGTCTGATACTCCGTGTGTGTTCAGGGGAAATTAAGAAGTAAATTTTAAGATATTTGTGTAAACACGTATGGGTTAATATTTTTTTTTATTTTTCTAAGTGTTAAATGTACTTGGGAAGGTATTTATTATTTGCAGATAATGAGTAAATGGCTTTCTTAGTTGTTATATATTGGTATCTGCTTTTAGACTGATGAAATAATTTGTTACAGTTATTCAATCATATTATTTATAGAAAACATGTAGCTGAGGATCTAAACATCAGATTGTTCTGCTATTGCCATATGGACTGCTTTTATCTAAATATAAACAGTTGATAATTATCACTAGAACTATTGGCTAAAATCACAAAATATACCAGGAACAAATAACAATCTCGTTCTTCATTAATGTTTCAAAAATGAAATAGATGTACTTGTTTATGTCTTCAGTAAATTTGGCTCTGTTTTTACAGAACTGTAGATGAACCAGAACATTTGTTTTGTACAATCTATAAAATATTTTACATGCGTATTTGTATCCGTGATCTCAGTCTGCTGTATTTTGAGAGCGCCAGTGCGGGATTACGTATGACGGCGTGTGCCTGCGCGGCGTCGCCTGACGTGGGCGAGGGGCTGCGTCTCTCTGGGACTCGGTTCAGGCCAGCGTGTGCTCAGGTTGGGCAGTGGGCAGGCTCCAGGAAATGACAGCACGCTGCTGGGTACGAACGGGGGCAGCCGCAATGAGCACTTGAATTTCTGTGCTGGGTCCCTGGTGCGTGCCCCTGCAGAATGGCGTGCTCCTTCGCGCCGGTCCCCGTCCTCCCCACATCGCTGTCATCAGTTTTCTCAGTTCCAGCCGGCTGCTTGTTTACTTTATGGAATATCTTTTTCTTTTCTACGTACAGTGCCAAGGGGGACAGTCAAGGCTGGAGCAGTTGCAGTTGCTACTCATCAGAACGCTTTTTCTTTTTTAATTGTTGACCTACCCCAGGTTGTTGGTAGATTCGAGAAGCACACCCTTCCTGTTACGTAGCTGACGTGCGCTGCTGCGTCAGACTTACCCAAATGTTCCGTCGTTCGTGTTTAATTGTCATTTGAGCTGGTCTACTAGATACCACGTACATTGCTCCTTAAGAAGCTGTTATAAAGCACATTTATTAACATGTTAATTGCTTCCATCTCAAACTCCTTCAAAATGCATGGCCGTTTCATTGGCCCTAGTGACTTATTCCTTTATTTTTTCAGTTTGTTCCAAAAGCTCCTCTCTAGCACCTCAATATGTTGGTGGGTCACAGCAAAGGACGTGCCGTTGCCACCTCCGTGTTCTGTGTATTTTTAATACTTCAGGGAAAAATACACCAGTCAACAGCAGCTGCATAAAACTTACTTGTAAAATAAAGATAAAACCAGCAACGAAGCAGAAGTGGACATGTTGACTGGAGAAAATACTCTCTTCATACGGACATCTTGTTTTTAACGTGGGCTGAAGCAGGGAATGAAGGGTTTAGATTCCCTTTTAGTTGTGCTAATGATTTACGGCGTGGAAGGGGACAGATTAATTTCTGGTGTTATTCCCATTTCTGGGTCTAAGCGTAGACTTTAAAAAATCATAGAAGTTTGATATCAGCATTGTAATTATTATTGACATGTTTTGGTTGCACTTGTCCCTTTTCCAAAAGCTTCAGAGGTTCCCCGCAAACCTGCGTGAGACCTGGGCGCCGGTGGCGGCCGAGGGCTGCGGGTGCAGACGCGCTCGGGCGTTCATCACACATCATGGTACGCTCCGTAATGATACGGTCATGGTCTCCCTCCAGCTCAGCAAGGTCTGTTCTCCATCGCCTTAGATACCCGAATATTGTTTTTCAGCGTGAGTATGTTGTGTGGGTAGGCAGCAGGCGGTCTGTAACACACAGACAGGAAGGTCACCTGTACGGAATTTCCAAAGAATGCTTCCTGCTGCCCGGATCCAGACTTAGCTAGGGTTCTCCTGAGCACTAATTCTATTTTGAAGGCGAAGCCCAAGCTGGTGGGAATTGCTGTACGTTCCCGCGAGAGGCGCGGGGTCTGGACGTGGTGCGGTTGGCTTGGCGTGGCAAAGTCGGCTCGTGTGCCGGCGTTGCTGGGACTGGCGCTGGACAACAGACTGGCACCTCGTCCGAGTCGCCCTCACAGGGTTTCCCAGCCCTTCTGCCTGCCTCTGGATGGTGCTGCCCTGGCTGGGAGATGGTGCTTCTGCCCCTTTCGGAGGGGAGCCCTGCCCGCCCCTCAGCGCAGGCACCCAGCGAGACGTTACCCTTCCTCATTCAAATTCCTTTTTTAATCGGCTGAAGGGAGAGCGAGCACGCTGCAGCCCCCATTCCCCATGCTGCGCTCGCCATGGTGACGTCAGCCTTCTTGTGCAGCAAGGATATTTTAAATTTGTTTATCTTGATGATATCAGGTGGTTTGGTTGCTGGCACTCCACATTAGCATGGCAGAGCAGCAAATATGTACATATATATTTATATTTTTTTCTGGTATGTTCAGCTGAAAAGGCTTGGCTTGATTAATATTTTCCGCTGTCCGGTAACCATGGCAATGGGGTCAGCAGATATAATACTTAATTTAATCTTCCAACTGCCTCAGTGTGCATCACCAGTGTCCCGAATAATAGAAAGCCTTTTGCTTCTCTCTCCCTTCCTCCCTCCTTCCCTCCCCTCCCTCCCTCTCTCTCGTTCTCTTGCTTCATATATTATTATCTTTGTCAGTGGCTCCCTCATATGACCCAAAAGGAATAAAAGGAGGGGGTTGTTTTTTTGTTGGGGTTTTTTTTTTCATTTGATGTATGTAGCTTAAAAAAATAATAATAAATAAATTCAGAGCCACCCTCCCTGGCCAGCCAGGCTCCCCCACCACCTACCAGTTCATCCCCCTCCCCACCGCGCTCCAGCAGCCAATCTCCACCGTGTGACGGGGACGTGGGAAGACGCGGAGCGCTCGGCGCGGCACCGGTGCGGCCGTGAGACGCTCTCCAGCCACATGTGCCCGAGCAGATTTTCCTCCCGCTGCAACCCTCGGGCGCTTGGCCGGCAGGGCTGGATGGCCTGTGGTGCTCTCCAGGTGGGTTAAGTGCATTGCTTTGTCTTCGTTTGGCCCAGGCCCCCTCTTTAGGTATTTCATTTTGTGCTTTCGGCTTGATATTTTTTTTTTGTTTTGTTTTTAAGAAATCATAGCTGCCTTTTCTCACAGCAAACACTTTCACTTTTGGGTTGGTTTTGGGGAAGGAGATGACCTGTATACGTGCTCCCAGACAGACTTAGTCATAATATTAAAAAGAAAACAAAAGCATTGTCTTGCTCAAAGACTTCTGAATTGTCCGGTGACTGGTGGGGCTCACCCGGTGCAGGTCAGGCTGGTCTCACCTCCTCCCAGCAGCCCCAGTGTCCACGTCTCTGGTGTAGAGAGGAACGTTATTGAGGATTAGAGAGACGTTACTCCAGAGATGGAAGGGACCTCAGGAGGAAGAGACCCTTGAAGTCTCCATAACCCAAATTCTTCTTGGCTTTGGTTTGTTTGTTTGTTTGTTTGTCAGGTTACATTTTAACCCATCCCTGAATTTAATTGAAAAATACTTAGGGTTTGCTTGTTGTTTTTTTTTTTTTCTAATGAGGTATTTGAGAGACAGAATGATTTTGACCATGGAATGGGTAAATGACTGAATTTTTCTTTTCCCAAATCTGGGATAATGACTGTGTGCGTCTGTTTGTCGCGTCCAATGCGGCTTCTTCAGGCAGAAGGACAGAGAGAGGCCGTCAAGGTCTCAACAGAGTTTTATTCTGGTCTTGCTCACTGCTGTTTGTCAAAGCACGTCAGACACCTTGTTTTGACTTGGTTCTTGCCCAGGTGTTGAGTGATGGCTGGAAGGGCTAAAATTCTGAAGGAATTGAAGTTTATCCCATCAGCCCAGATCTGAGCCGCTGATTTGTCAAAATGTTTGATCCCAGGCAGTAATTGCTGTGAGGACATTAAATTCCTTCCCATTTCTGAAGCATGCCCGTCACTTTTCTTTAGGCACAGTATCATGACCGTGGTAAAAGCCCACTGCTGTGAACAGGTGTAAACCTGCAGTATCAAACCCCAGGAATTTCACTAAGAAACGGCCCAAACTGATTAAGTTGCCTGTATACATTAAAAAAAATCATCAGTCCTCTCTCATAATTGTACGAAGTACTGAACTATTTTGTTGGGTAGCACATTCCCTTTAACTTTTGTCTATAGCGTGTTTTATTATTCCTCTGCGGGATAATCTTCAGTCATTTCATCTCCTGAAATAAATCCTGCCCACGGTTTTGAAAGGCCAAAGGCCTGAATTAGGAGAACCGATGCATCCCTCTGCGAGAGAGGATCAGGAGGCAGGGTCTTTAAATGACTTAAATGTTTCATAGTGATGGATTCCAAGCTTGATTCAGTAAATATACATTAATTTTTGCATTAGCTACGTCTCTGTTTTCCTTGATCTAGAATATTCCATGTATCCCCCTTTTGCTTCCATCTTTTGTCTCTTTTTCACCTGCATACATGTCGTTAGCAGAAATACAGATGTCTGCGTAGTCTTCGTGGCAATAACTGAGATGGGTCTTTACATTTGATTTCACATATTTTGAATATTATAGCTCAATGATTTTTCATTTTATATATATAAAAAAGTGTTTTATAAAGTAGATTTATGGGACAAAAGGCTACTACATAACCTGCCATAAATCTAACTCTGAAGAAATTAAAATTTGACATTTTTTAATGTAAAATCTCTCTAAAACAAATTCTATATTTTTTTGGTTCTGAAAAGTTCTTAATGTAATTTCTCCGGGACATCAGTAACAGAGTTGAAATACCACATCTGTTGGTAATACAGACTTTCTCTCTTTACTGGTCAAAAATTCAGCTCTCGGCCGCCGTGGCAGACTTGCCCGTTAAATCTCGCGGGCGTGAGGCTGACCAGCCTGGCACCCTGGACAAGCTTGCGTGTTAGATGCACTTTACCACATGTCTTTGTATCTAATCATGTGGATATCGCTATCGCATACACTACCAGTGTATAAATATAAGAGCTCTGGCTCTCATTCATATTTATGCCATGGCATTAAAATATTACATGCACTAATCTCTGAAAATACGGGAGAAAAATGTGGAAAACAAATGAGCATTCTTTCAGATTTACAGGATCCCTGCCAATCATTTGCTATTTGATCTAAAAAGAACAACAAAAATGAACATAAAAATACAAGCTAACCCCAAAAGCAATAACAAACAGCGCGTACTACACGTTACAATGCCTGCTGAAAACTACTGATCGTTTTTACAACATATTTACCCTAAACAAATACTCTCACTACCTTCTCTGAATAAACATCTCTTCTGTGCTCCCCTCTCTCTTCCGCGCTCCTCCCGTATCGCCCGGCCTCCCGCAGGCTGATGTGCTCCCCCACCAAAACTGGTGGGAGTTTTGAGAGAAACAAGGTCCGTTTCTGAAGGGGCTCAGCCCTGCACACGCTGGTGGGGTGCTGAGCCACCCCCCAAGGGCTTGTGCTGCCGGGGGACTGGCTGGCAGTGCTGGTCCTGGTGAAGCTTGAAAGCACCAGCGAAAACGTATTGGAAGGTGTTCACGATGTTCTCGTGATACGTGTACTAAAGCTCTAAAATTAAAAGTTCAGATTACAAACAAAAGGAAAAAAATCTGTCTTCCCATCTGAGGGAAATTATTTGAATAAATAAGTAATTCTTCTAGCCTTCCTTTTCCCCACAAAATAACTTATTCTTCCGCCTGCAACTGTCAGGCAGGATCTCTCTGTTAGTAAGAGAAAATGAAATTGCAGTGTGAAGATGCCCTGAACAGCGCTGCTCAAACCTTCTTTGCCTTCTGCAGAGGAGCTGGGGTTGAAGGAGGCAAAAGCCTTGCTAGATGTGGAAATGTTTTTTTTTGTGCAATTTGGCAAGTCAGGTTTGAGTGTTTTCCTGCTGCTTTTTATTGTTCGTTTGAAATCATTAATTCTTAGGTGGGATGAGTAAGGGTATGAAAAAGCATCTTCATTTCGTGCAGCAGCTGAGCTCGTTGCAGCGCTGGGGCGGAGCGGGGGTTTGCCTCCCGAGGGCAGGGTGCCCTGAGTGCCAGTGCTGGGCATCCTCTGTCTGGAGAAGACCCAGCTCGCAGCGTTGGTGCGCTGCTCTTTTTCTTTGTAAAGTCATGGAAAACAGGGTTGAAGAAGACCTTGGGAGATCATTTATTGTATATTTTTGTCTGAGATAGGATCTGTTCTATCAAAGCCTTCTCTTGGTATGCGTATAGTGCTTTATTATAACAAATAGCAGCATCTGTTGCAAAGCTGAAGTTTGCTGACGGTTCACAGATTTTACACTTCAGGCAGTGTATTTAAATGACTTGAAGTGTAAATTGGAGCATAGCTGGTCTGGACGTCCTGGGTTTTTTACTCTGTTCAAAGCAGAGCGCAGCAGCAGGGGTGTGCTTGTTGGCATGGAGCATGTCCACGGGGTCCATGCCTTCCCCACGCAGCTTTGGGGGCAGACGCCGAGCCGCCCTTTGTGGACACTTTACCACTGCAGATAAGGTCGAGGTGCGTCAGATCTTCCCTGGAAAAGGCTGTGCCGAGGGGTGCCGCCTCTCTGTCACCTGAGGAAATTTGGGATAATAATCCCAAATAACAGGATAAATTCCAAGATTGCTGATGATCTCTGAAATCCTCGACTGTGCCGGAGGCAAATGATGCAGTAGCAGCACCTCCGTTTTTATGAAGGTTGTCCTCCCAGCTCTCGGATGTATCTTTACAGGGAGGACTCTGCTCCTAAATCAAGCTCACAGGCGACATGTGCTTGTGTGCGTTGCTCTGTGTGTGTTTAGCTTTGATTCCTCTCCTGTTTGCTTATACCTCTACACACATCTCGTCCATGTGGATTGCTCCCCTCTCACCCATGCTCCTCATCCATGTGTTCCTTCAGGTATCGCTCCATCGCTGTGCACACGCGCTGTCTGTGGGACTGGTGATGGCCAGGGGTGGTCTCGCTTTCCCCCAGCTTCCATCTTTGTTCCATCGGTACCCCATCCCCAGCCATGTACAGGTTTTGATGTTGCTGTTTAAGATGTGGTGTGATCTGTGGTGGGTTCCCTTGTTTACGTACCCTCTGCCCAGAGGCTGCTCGGGCCCTTGGAGGGGCTCGGGGTTAGCAAGGGTTGGCTGTGGCAGGTTCATCCTTTGCAGGCAGCAGCAGGTAGCCAGCCGTACCAGGTAACACCGTCAGCAACAACGGGATGAGGCACCTGGAGGAACGGTGCCGCTCCTTTCTGGTTAGCGTGCGGCTGGAGGCTGTGAGCGTGCCCCCTTCTTCCAGCCTGCCTGTTGTTCCAGCGCAGTGCGCTGACAGCTACAGGGTGCAGGAGCCACGTGGATCAGCGATGGGTGCCCGCTGCCCCGTGGGCTGCAAGTCCTCAGCTAACATGGAGCATCCCATCTGGGAATTTCCCAAAAGTTTTATTCTAAATGCTCGCAGAAATGGTGATAAATAACTACAAAATGACCAATTAGCCTATGATGATAAATCTAGAAAAGAAAACATTCTTGCAGCACGCTTAGAGCTACAGTATTCAAAAAATGTTTCATCAGTTACAAATTGTATCTTTCCTTACAAATACCCTCTCCCTGCATGTGCCCCCCCACCGTTCGGGACCCTGTCCCAGAAGGTGACACATGCCCGCACCCCGTGGCAGCGTAGATATTCCCTGCCCCTTGCACTCTGGTTCGTTAAACCTTTGGCAGCTCTCGCCCTCGAGAGATGGGCGTTAACTCCTTCGTTTTGTGGAGCATACCCGCGACACGGGCTCGGCAGCTCTGCCACCCCCGGAGAGGTCCCTCCCAGGGAGCAGAGCCGTGCCCGCCGGCACAGCTTGCAGACGTGGGGCTTTCACCTCACTCTGTACCACGCAGCTTCGGCGCGCTGTGTAGCAGCAGCTAAACATCACGTACGCTTTCAAAAACCTTCGGAGAGCACATGTATTCGTGTGTCGTGGCCCTCGGAGGGTGGCGTACCGCATCTGGTGAGGACCAACGGTTAAGTTACGGACCAAAACTGCTACTGGCTTCCCCCAGGGTCTGAGCTACGGCCCACGTGTGATGTAAGAGGCTGCGGTGGGGTGGGCTGTCAGGGCGAGGAGCAGGAGTTGGCCAGCCTGACGTGTGTACGGCCGCCCTGCAGTCCAGCCCTCGTGGGAGCTAACCTGGCCGCTGTTGTCCCACAGAACACAAGCCAATCTTTTCTGCCGGGCTATTTTATTTCTGTAAGCCATTAATTCTGTTACAATCCTAAAAACGCCAGAGCTCTATCTAGAGAAATGCGTCATCTTTGCTCAAAGGTGTTTCATCTTGGAAAGAAAAGCAAAAAATCATGATGAGGTGTGGTCTATGGCAAGAGCTGGGTCACACTTCCTCCGCCGTGCGATGGGCACGCGTGGGATCTCACAGAGGAACGACACGTGTGACCGAGTCTGCGCCCAGCGCAGCGCGCCTGCGATAGGGTTGTTTGCAGTTCCGTGGCGTGCCGAGGTCGGCCCGTTCTGCTCTGCACTACGCAAACGGAAAGATAACTCTGGCTCTGAAGAGCTGGCATTCTATTTAGGACCAAAAGCAAAATATGAAAGGAAGAGAAGCTGTTACTGGAAAGGAGATGTTTAACCCAGTGGTGGTCGTTGCTTGTCCTTTCCTGTTTGTAGTTTGAACTGGTGACGTTTGTTTATCAGTAGCCACTTCCTGCTTTTTTCGTTAATTGTAATTTTGTTTCATATAGTATCTTTTACCTTTTTCTAAGCTTTGGTAGTGCATTACCCCCGTGTGGTTGATTCGGGTTGGTTGGTTTGATTTTGTGACCTTTTGGTTGTTCTGACTTATGGTCCGTACCCACCGTTGGGAGCCCGTGCAGCAGGGAAGGAGCAGGGTTTTGCCTGGGGGGGGTGGGGAACAGCAAACCACCAAAAAACCCAAACGCAGCGGAGTTGTATCTTACTGTTGCCGAGGCTGAGGGCACCGGGTCGGGCTGGGGGGCAGATCTGACGGCTCTGTGGCAGAAGCCCGTCCAGAAGATGCTGTGATGGGGCGCGTGTGCCTGGGCGATGCCCGGCTGTCATCTGCTTCGGGCTGCGTGAAGGATGGTCCTTTTAGAAGCAGCGCTGCTTTTGTATCTGCACATTTCTTTTTCCAGCCACATCTCCATTAACTGAGAGAACCCTTGGAGGCAGCCCCTCCATCCTTCAGACATTTGCTTTACGTAAACCAGCTAGCAAACCGCTCTGTTAGTATTGATGTAGACATTACCACAAATCGCCACTTAGGGACCTGAAAGAATTGACTAACTGGTTTCAGATCCAATACACATAACTTGATCAGACGCAAACTTTAAGTACACTTGCCGGCGTGCCAACTGCACCGACGGGGAAGTGACTCTTCTGCCGGCTACTTAAAGAGGCCCTGAGGGGAAACCATGAAAAAATAAAGATCTGGGGTTAAGACTTTTGCTGTAGTGGTTTTAAGATGAAGAGTTAGTCTGAGCATGAAAAATTAAAAGACGACTGTTCTTTGTGAGACTTGCTGTATAGGATTTTTTGGATAAAACTCACCCGTTCAAGTTTTGCAGCCATCACAATGACTGCAGATTCCTGAAGTTGTTTTTCTGAATCTTATTTGCACAAAAAGGCCTGGATGCTCTCGTGGCATTCGCAGCCACCTTGAAGCAACTGTTTGCACGGCCAATGTGGAGCAACTGGGGGGGAAACCTCTACCCAAGGGGCAGGGGCGGCCTCTCTTAGCCAGGCCTGGGAACGGTGCTGGGCGCAATGCCCTCTGCGCAGGCTGGAGATCTCCTCCTGGCGCAGCCATGCCTGCCTTCCCTCGCCGAGGAGAGCGTGGGCTGCGGGCAGGGAGCCCTCTGGCCGCTGCTCGGGGGCTGTGGGTGCGAAGGTGGGGTGGGAGAGGAGCGTGGGTGCTGGGAGCGTTGGATTTTCCTCCGCACCACAGACTTTTGTGTATATAAAAATTTGACTGTTATTTGAGAGGGGGGTATTCTTAGCTCTTCATTTTATTAGAAGAGGTGCATGCCTTGCCTCAGATTTATATTTAAAAAAAAATAATTTAAAAAGGTTTAATTCTGGGAAGTGTTCGCTTTGCCTGCTGTGGCAGTCTCTTCACAACCTCGAGTCAGATCCTGATAGGGGGTGGGGATGTGGGGGTCCCGTTGCCTGCTCTGTGGCCATCGTGTCTGGGTGCGTTATGCAGTGTGAACTGCAACTAAATCTTAAAATAGCATTGTTTGCTCACCTTTGTGCTTTGTTTGGTTTGTTCCTTTGAACCAGCATCTAGAAGCGAGGGTAACTCATTGCTTTGGTCAATCTATAAAAGGCCAGCTGTACCACGGAGGGCTGCTTCTGCCAGCCGTCCTACTTCATCTGGTTTTCTTTCTATATTTTTTCCATTCTAGCCAAACACTTTTTAAAATTTTTTTTTTCAGTCTCTGCTTCTGTTTATTCTGTCCCCTGGATTGTAAATCAGAAATCTAATTAATTTTTTTCTCTGTAATTGCTGTCCTTTCCTAAATTGTAATATTAGGAAAAAGTTAGGTAAAACTTAAAACAGTCTCGCCTAAAATTAGCACCTGGGAAGCAGTAGGAACAAGCTTCTGAAGGTTGCACTGGTCAGCCCTAGTGATGGCAACTTGCTTTAATTTTTGTACTGAACCAAGAAGAGCCCAAGAAAGTTTTTGGGGATTTTTTTTTTTTGTCTTATTCAGGAGATGTAATCACAAAGGTTACAGGAAGAAAAACAAAAGCAAAGGAGACCACTTCCTCATTTTCACTGTCAGTGTGATTTATTCCTCCCCTGCCCCTCAAAACCCCCAAACCCCAAAAAACAACCCTTGGGCTTTGCAGGGGACGGCTGCGTGGTGTTGCCAGGACTGTGTCTGCTGCGCGGACCTGACTGCCAGTGCGTGTAGGTCTGATCTCATGGCCGTGTCACCGCCTGTTGCGAGCTCACCCATGACCTCAGCCAGGAGAGTTCACGGAGACAGCGAGGGGGAGTTAAAGACAAAAGCACTTAATGTTTTTGGCATTGACTTATGGTGTCACCGCTGAGAGCTCCACTCAAAAAGTTGGCAGTTGTGATTTTAATTTTTTTTTAGTAGATCATAACAGTCAAAAAGTGTTCTGCACACTGGAATTGAGAAATATGGGATGACCAAAGAGGGTGGGAAGAGTGAAAGATGAATTCAAATTGTTAATGGAAAATGTAGCCCCTTGCGCAGCAGAGCGGGGTGATTCATAGAACAAATCTGTATTTAGCTGCGTGAATCCAAGTTAGGGAGAAAAAACTTAGCTGGCCCTCGGTGTCCTGTGCCAATAACAGTACTGGCTAAGTTGTTGGGGTGTTTTTTCTTCCTAATTCTGATTCACAGCTAAAAGCAGCGTAGAGCGGAGGCGGCATTGTCTAACTGAATACCGTGTCTGGTCGTGAGGCTTCTGCTTGGGGAATTTGCAACTGATGTTGCTGTCCCATATTTAGTATTCCCCAGAACTTAATATTGCTATGGAAAGCCCAGGAGGGTCCAGCAGGACACCGAGGACTGTTTTCTTATTACTAAACAGAGAGATATTAACACCACAATGTAGAAATAAAAAAAAAAGAAAGAAAGAAAGAAAAGGAAAGCAAAGACGGCCGCCTGCTCTTTTCTTCTCGGTATTATTATTTGTGACAAAGCCTTTGGTCCATTTTTCTTCATAATTTGCAGGACTCCTAATGGGAACAGCACCTCCCAATTACCATGGTTGCCAAAGGCTAATTTGGTTACCCTCAGGATCCACAATAGAGAAACTGTGTCGGCCCTTTGTAGATATTTGCATACTATACATACCGAGAATGTAAAACAGCTGCCTGGGCCCTATTCCACTATCATGGCAATTATGGGTCATTAGCTTTTTCTTTCTTTTTCCCCCCTTTCTCCCTCTTCTTTCCTTGTTCTCATCTTCTAAACTCTGCCAGGCAGCAGAAGCAGCTGATGTTTTTGCAGGGAGCAGCAGCACGACGGGAGGAACTGCCTTGTCCTATTCAAGGGCCGGGGGCTGACAAACGGCCGCCCGAGCGCCGTCCTCCTTTATTCCGCGATTACACTCTTTCTTCTCGTTTTTTCTTTCTTGGCGTCCTCCCCAGGAGCATTTGCATGCCGGACGCGTGTGCACGTGTGTGCCCATGCACGCGTGTGCGCTTTGTGCTTTCTGCCACAAGGGCTGCGGTGGGTGACTCCCACGATGGCAACAGCCGCGGCACCGGTTGTGAGCAGAAGCATGTGCTTCCCCGTGCCCATTATGTTCCCGTCAGACACTCCCTGTCAACGCCGCGCTCCTCGGGGGAAACCTCCCGATACTTCTGAAACTTTTGCGGGCTCCCAGGGGCCCGGAAATTAAAGAAGGGGACAAAAGGGAACTCTATCTTAATTCGTTTGGTATTCAATTTGTTAAATGGCCAGAGGCTTTTAATAGTTTATCTCCCTTTTGTTCTGAGCAACGTTTACAGTCTCTGTGTAGTTTACAAGGAAGTGATGGTTTTGCATATACATTAATTTTTTTATGAACTGCTAATTTTATTGACAATAAGGCTAGATTGAAAGACCCAAAGCTTTTGTGTTGTTTTGTTAAAGCAAATAAGTAAAGCACAAATGTAAATTACATCTCCAGGTTCACATTAGAGGTTTGCAAATAATACTGAGCTAATGGTTATTGCTAAGGAAAATAGCACTGGGATCAATATTCTATACAGTAGAACGCAATACCTCTCTCTCTTTTAATCACCTCATTGCAGAAATGGCATTGAAATTTGAAATCTCATTTTCTCCATTTGTACAAATTGAACATAAATCATTGTGAGTGAGGGGAGGTTTCGGGCAACTTCACTCTTTGTGGGATTGCATTACTAATTAGTGCTGGAGGGAAACGGGGATATAGACAGGGCTCAACTGGGCTCTGCAACTGCATGCAGACGGTTCTGTAAATAAAGAACCGGGGGAAATAATGGATGGTTTTCATCCTTTTCTGCATCAGGATCTTCTGAGCAAAGAAAGCACTTGTGATATTTGTTTCCTACCGCCATTAAAAATGGATAAATAATTAAGAACAAAATGCTGACATCGCTGTTGTTGGTGTTGAGCGTGTACCTGGTGCTGTACAAAACACAAAATCAATCTCTAGCGGTTTCCCAAGGAGCTTGCTTGGAGGGTGAGTCTCGCTTTGCTTCAAGTGTTCTATCCCGTTTTGTGTTTGCGCTGGAGGGGAAGGGGGGAGTGCTGCTGTTGATAGCACGGCGTGGTCTCACGTGTTGATAGCACGGTAGGTCTCCAACCAGTGTCCTTCCTGCTGGTTGGAAAAAGAAAAAGCCTAGTCTCTGCTCTTCTGCCGTCTCTAATATGCTTAAATAATGTTTACGAGGGAAATACCGGCAGAAAAAATCTCTGCTGCCGATAACTTTAAACCCTCTTTCCTGTGGGGTAGGCGAGGTTCTCGGAAACGTGGCTGGCAGCGTGTGGCACGCGTGTGCTCCCTCAGCAGCTCGGCTTATCCGGAACAATCCAGGACATCGAAAACATTCAGATAAAGGTGGTAGCTATTGGGTAAGTGATACAGGCTGAGAGATAGAACAGATTTGGATTAAAAGGTTTAGATAAACAGGGTTTTATTTGTCTGTGTGGAGAGAATATTCCTGTGAGTGTTACAAAAGGAGGAGTCTGAGTGACTGGGAAAGGCTCACGCAGAGTGGGTGGGTTCCAAGCATCACCCCCATGGATAAAGACTATTTAAAAGTATTCACTATCAGTCCCAGAGATTTATCACTACACCTATATTTTTCCATCATTTTCGTGCTTTCTAGACCACTACAATAGGAGATAAATAGGTAACTTTATGGGAGAAACTGTTATTAAGGCTCATTATATAAATTTGTTCTTGCCGATTTCAATAGCTAAACGTGAAGAAAATAAATAAAATACCCTTGAAAGTGAAGAGCAAACACTGAGCTGGCAGAGCTGCTAGCAGAGAAGAAATAACTCAAACAATTTTAGAAAGTTGGGGACAGAAAGCTCAGACTCAAGCCAAGGGGCGGTTCAGGTCTAGACTACTCAAGAGGACAAAAAAGATCAGAAATTATTACAAACGTTGCTTTCAAATATAGTCAGGATTCTATTTAAAATGCGTACTTATTCTTAAGGAAAGATAAGGAAACTACACGGCAGCAGCTGGCTCATCCTTGGCTCACGTTGCGCTGCTGAGCTCTGAGGGAGGATGTGCCACTGGCCAGGCAGTGCCCACCCCTGCAGCGCCCACACCGCCACCGGCCAGGGACAACCTCTGCGCTGGTCTGACATGAGGACTGCTCCGAGGTCGTGGGTTTTGACACACAAACCGTCCTACAAACAGCCGGAGTCTTTGGAAAGTTGGATATGACGCAAAGGACAACACACCCTCTCTGCCTCTTCGTTAACAGATGCCTGTCAATGAAGCACTGATGTTCTAGAGCCGCTTACCGCGCTACTGTCCCTATCGACCTGCTCAGACGTGTGTTTGGACCTCGCAGAATATGCTGTATCACTTGTTCTGCTGTTTTACCCATGCAGCACATAGCAAGAGGCACTCGAAGATAGTAAGAGAGTGGAATGTCAGTAATATATGTAGTCAGCACGTCCGGCCATGTGTTTAATTAATGCCATTTGCCTCTGTCATGCTTGGTGCATTGAGAAAACACAAAAATATATACACTTAAAGGCAAAAGAGTTTTACTTAAAATCTTATGGGAAAACAGACTCCAGGGTAGGCTGGAAAAGAAATCTGGGGTGAAAATATCCTGCTAACTGTCTTGCTTCGAAACGGATAGACTTTGAGTTTAGGCAGCTGACTGCCAATGCTGGAACGGAGGGAAAACGAGCTAGTTACCAAGTAATTATGCAGAAACATTCTTTATTTATTTATTATGTGATTTACTGGGACATTTTTTCACATTGCACAGCTTATTTTGAAAATACAAAAATAATTTGGAGGTTGCATGATTTGCTGACACTTTCCCAAGGATTGACTGTGGGCAAAAGACTTGCTGACCTGATCTCCGGAGGCTGGAGGAACCTGTTTGCTCAAGACCACTGTGGAGAACATCACATGGGAGAACTCCTCTCTTCCCAAAGTCCCAGTTCTCTGGCCTGCTGTCACCGGCCAGGTCACACTGCATGTGTGAGAGAGGGAGCTCTCAGCTAAACCAGGCAAGAGGGTTGTGCTCCAAGTCGCTATTTTTCTTCTGAATTCATCATCTCATACTCTACAACATAAACATTTATAAATTAAATAAATTCATAAATAACTGCATGCATAAACAGCAGATAAACAACTGCAGGCTACGACCATGGATACGTAGCACCAATGTCTGCACGCCTGGTGTAGATGATGCACCAGTATCTCGTGATCCTGCAGAGTGGTTGACACTGTATTGTGAGTTACCTGCTCCCTGTATTGATGGGATATTTCTGGAGCATAAAGATAATAATTAAAGTGTCACTTTTTTTAGTTACATTCCTATGAAGATCTGCTCAATATTTCATAAGTCGTATTTAGCTTCACTGGTGCCAGTAGGGAGAATTCATTTTGTGAGAAGACTAGACGAGCAGCTACTGTATTTTCCAAAGCAGCTCCCAGTGCACGCAGGCTCCAGGAATCCCGGCTGACACGTGCCTCGAAGGCTGCACGCCTCTTGTGCAGGCGAGAGTTGTATAAAGAGCACTAACTCCTCATACAGGGGCTGATACACTGATTTATGTTGGCGTGCTCTAATGACAGCAGCGTGTCCTGGCTGTAAGGTGAGGGGAAGTCTACAGGCTCTTGGAGCTGCGTAGGGCAACTCTACAAACTCTGTGGAGTACCTGCGGGACTCTGCAAGCTTAACGACACGCACACAGCGTGACCGTGCAGGCTCTCAGGCTTCCAGAAAGTGTTGGGCTGCATTGCGCGTTCTGGTGTCACGGTGCGCCGGCGAGGGGAGTGACTGGGCTTCTGAGGGCTTCGCAGATGTGGAGTGAAGGTTTGTCCTTCCTCCTGCCCAGGTGCAGAAGCTGGGTACAGCACACGTGCCGCAGAGCGGGGCCCCTCACCAAGATGTTTCAGAGCCAAGCGTCCTGAACAAACAGTTTCTCTCTGGAACAGAGGAGCAAGTGATGGACTGGATAAACGGGACATCTCCTCAGGGTTTGTGCCTAACGATTTCCAGGCCAAAAAGGGGGGCACGCCTGGGAAGATCAGACTGGAGGTGGGCGAAGGCCCTTGCCTAACGCTGGCCTCGTGGGAAAGATGCTCACGCGAGGTTATGCCCGTAGGCGTACTCAGGCGTAAGATACGAATGTACCTCTAGGCTACACCAGCTCCCTGTCCGGTGCCAAGCACGGGTGCCGAAAGCGTTGTGGCAAAAGGAAGAGGTCACCGCGTTCTGCGGCACGGGAGCAGGACGTGGGGAATGCTGGGTCTGCCTTGCTCCAGAGCACAAGGCACCCTGTGGCCACCCGGAGAGGTGTGCTCGACCAGCCTGTCATCCAGATCATCTCCGTGCCCAAGAAGAACTTCACGTCTGCGATGAAGGAGGCATTTACAAACCTGCAGAGCCCTGAAGGAGAGAATTATTGTATAAGTCATAATAAGCACTTAAATAGCACTTGACAACTTGATTGATACAAACATTAACAGATTAACTCCTACAGGACCTCGCGATGGGTATGTGTTTCCCTGTCTTGCAGTTGGAGAAACTGAGGTGTAGCGGGAGATTAATTTACTTGCTGACCCACAGTGTGTTGCTGGCAAAGGCAGAAGAGGAATTATAGACTTCTTAATGACCAATTAGCAAAATTACAAAGCAAAAGGGCAATGTCCGATAGCAACCTCCAGGATCAGTATGAGAGGCCACTGTATAACCTCAAGATCTCCTTTCTAAGCAGTAATTTTAGTCAAGAGTTCATAATTGTATATAGAAATTAGGATTATTCTTATCATGTACTTTGTCTTGCATTTATCCAGTCCTCTATTTGGTGTGTGCAGATTCTGACTTTACAGATATTTATCTATATTTATATGCGTGCATATATGGTTTTAGCGGCACAGCCGTAAAATATAACCGGCCATAAACTAACTCGGAAATATGACGCTCTCTACTTATTGGCACTGCACTTTTTGGTAGGTACATTAAATATGCGTCTATTTTACTACCTGGAGAACACAAAATGAGTGAAATCCAGCTATTCGCCTATTACTCTTTTGACTGAAAAATGGTGCGTGTTTATCGTGTAGATAGATACGCCGTTCATGGTAGGATGCGGTACGTGAGGCGTTATTGATGAGTCGGAGATGACGAGTAGTGAAGCCCTGCGTGACTTATGTGGCTCATCCCAGCCTAATGCCAATAAATTGTTTGTGTCTCGGTCTATTTTGTGTATGCTGCATGTTTTACAGGCAGACTATTTCAGAAAGGTGTTAGAGACTTTTTAAGAAATTATTTGTACAATTTTTCATAGACTTCACGTGAAGGCGGACTGCCAGTTTTCAGGACTCTGACTCTATATGCACAGAGAAACTGTACAAATCTGATGTTGGAAACCTCAACTTACACAAAGTATTATTTTTTTGTATATAATACTGGGAAGATTTTAAGGTCATACGTATCTTGAAAACTTTCTCAGCGTAGGGTGCTCTACTCACTGGAAAACTGTAAAATCTCAGTTCTTACTCTGTTTTTAGTGAGTCGCAGAAGTACTTGGTCACCACTGTCTCCTCCCCAGTGACTGAATGCTGTCTGTGCACCTCAGAATTGTGCTTTGTGGATAAGAAATTTTGCATTGGAAGAAAAACTCCTCTATTTGATTAAAAATATTTATTCCTCCTTCAAACATAAATGTCAGCTCTTTGTAGAGCAAGTTTGGGATGTTCGAAGTAAACTGGATAGAGAGAGATGAGGGTGTAGAGCACACGCTCTCCACAGCGTGACCACCTGCACACCAGGTCCCTCTGATGACAGAAGTGGTACTTGGGACTCGATTGGTGGCATGGAAAATCATAGAATCATAGAACGGTTTGTGTTGGAAGAGACCGTAAAAGATCATCTGGTACCAACCCCCTGCCAGGGGCAGGGACACCCCCCACCAGCCCAGGGTGCCCAAAGCCCCATCCAACCTGGCCTTGGACACTGCCAGGGAGCCAGGGGCAGCCACAGCTTCTCGGGGCACCCTGTGCCAGGGCCTCAGCACCCTCACAGGGAAGGATTTCCTCCTAATGTCTAATCTAAATCTCCTCTCTTTTAGTTTAATACCGTTGCCCCCAGTCCTGACATTATCTACCTGAATAAAGAGCCCCTCTCCATCCTATTTGTAAGATCCCTTTAAGTATTGAAAGGCTGCAGTGAGGTCACCTTGGAGCCTTCTCTTCTCCAGGTTGAACACCCCCAGCTCTCTCAGCCTTTCTTCATAGGAGAGGGGCTCCAGCCCTCGGATCATCTTCATGGCCTCCTCTGGACTTGCTCCAGTAGGTCCATGTTTGTCTTATGCTGGGGCCCCAGAGCTGGACGCAGGACTGCGGGGGGGTGTCATGAGGGCAGAGTAGAGGAGGACAATCCCCTCCCTCGCCCTGCTGGTCACACTGTTTTTGATGCAGCCCAGGACACGGGTGGCCTTCTGGGCTGCCAGCACACACTGCTACTGAGTGGCAGCAGTTTTGGAAAGAAGAGTTGTATGTTGGTTGATGAGAGAAAACCCTAAATTCCTGGGATCCTCATCTTGCTCTCGGACTGTGTAGTTCATCATGTTGAACTTTAAATAGCTGACACGCTGGTGCGTGAAAAGGCGTTTTTGGTGTTTGTGCTTCTCTGTCCTCCCAGCGATGGGTGCAGCTGCTGCTGCTTCGCTGTTCGGCGCCTGGGCTGCCTGCGTGGGGCCGCTCCGTCAGCAGCCCTGCGCTCCCGTGGGCTCCCCCCGCCGCCAGCCTGGGAGCTTCTCCGCATCAGCCTCGGGGTGTTCGGCCTGACCTCCCCAGAGCGCTCGTAGCCAAATACAGGCTTCAGAAGGGGGTTTTGCATAGCGAGGAATATGAAGAACTTCATCATTAAATATGGCTATTTTCAAATAATAATTAGAAATAATAATGTCTGAGAATATTCTTAAATAGATGTATTTTCTAAAAGTTTTTATCTGAATAGAAGCAGCTCAGAAGAAACAGGTACCAGTGCAGGGTGGTATTAAGGTTCTGGCTCCAGTCGTGAGCGAACTGGGAAGAAAGAAAAGATGCCATAGTCCTGATGTGCAGAGTATCTCAGTAACCCCAAACTCTGATTTCTAAAAGTGGGGAGGAAAATTAAAAATCATAGACTACTTGTACTCATGGGACGTGTTGTCACACAAGTACAGAGATGGTGCGTCTGAGGAGGAGAGCAGAAAGCAGCCGAGCGTCTCTGTGTTCTGTGGGACAGTTTGGGCTTTGCAGAGGTGAGGGGCCACAGCGGCAAATGCCTCTGCTGCGTTCATGGGACTGCTTTAATTTTCAAGGAACCGCGCCGAAGCTGAGTTGGAAGAGCTGGAGCTTCCCTGGGTCTCCACGATGGGTGCGGAGGTTGGTGCTGCGTTGCCCTGGCGTCCCCCTGCCCCAGCCCGTGCGTGCTCTGGGGCTGCCAGCAGCGAAACTTGTCGAACTTCGGGGCGGGGAGGGAGGCACATTTCAAACATCGCAGCTTATTTACTTCTAATATTAGAAAAATGAAAGTATTTCACAGCAATAACAGCTAGTGACGCAAGACAAGAAGTATAAATAAGGCCTTAAAGCCTCCTCCCCCTTGCTTCAGCTAGTGACGGCGCGAGACCAAACAGCAAGAAAATATATTGCTTAACCCGCTGTCCCCTGGTGGGGATCAGGGATGCGATCGCATGCTAATCCCTCCCCCACGCCAAGGGGGCTGCGCAGCCCCACCAGGGCGCGGAGCCCCCGGCCTCGGAGGGCTGGGGGCTTTGGGTGCTCCTCAGGTAAAGTTCTGAGGCAGGCAGGAGGGGAAGGGGGGAGAGGGCGCGGGGCAGGGCGCAGGTAGCGCCCGGTCCCCTCGGTGGGCGCCTGCCGCAGCACAGCTGTGACATTAGCAGGCGGCATTTGAAGCATAATAATAATTCTGCAGATCAAAGCAGCTCTTCTTCAGACAATTACAGTAAAATTGAAGCTCTCCTCCAAGAGAACTGCGTGCCCTTGTTGTGGTTTTCCTTTTTTGCCCTCCTTTTCTTTCTTTCTTTCTTTCTCCCCCCACCTTTTTTTTTTTTTTTTATCCTTTATGAGCAAATTGCTTTTTCAGGGCTATAGAAAGAGCCGATTGGAAGCTGAAATCCTCCCTCTCTGCCCAGGGGTGGGATTCCCAGGGTTAGACATGTAACATCTGAAGGGTGATTTTTTTTTAAATTGATATCCAAGAATAAAAGAGAGAATAGTAGGAGAAGCTGATCAGGAATGAATAAAGTCTCCTTTTAAGCTGAAATAACCTTCCCCCCCCTCCCCAATTTTCCCTCCAGAAAAGCCGGACTGTAATTGCTTGCAATCACTCGGCACAAATTGTCTGCGCGTATTTGCTTTTTAATTTTGTATAATCTGGTCCATTTCGCTCTCTCTGCCTTTGAGCTTAACCTCTCTCTTTCTCTCCCTCCTTTTCTCTCTTGCATGCCTTCCCGTTCTCTCTTGCTTTAACTCTTCGATGCAGCTAAAAAAAATAATTCCTAATTCACAATGATATTTGATGGCTTTTACTAACGAAAAACACTTAGAAAAAAAAAAGAGACTGAGTGGACATGTGCTGCAACTGGTGAGATTTCATTGTTGTCTTTGAAGTGTTTGTTTATTTGTATATTTATTTCATGTCTCTCTCCTTAGTCGCAGAAAGCTGTTTAAAGACATACCTAGTACATCTGTCCGAGCGAGCTGAAAGCAGGAGTCCTGCCCACCCCGTCCGAGGACGGCACGCGGTGGCTGAACGGGCGATGTCGTGGCGTCGTGCAGTGTGTCTGAATTTCCCAGCGCGTGCTTTGGCTGGCCCCGCGTATCGGGGAGCCCCGGGGTTTCGGCCGTAATCAGCATTGCTTCCAGGCGCACCTGGCGCTCAGCAAGCAATGTTTCTGAGGTTTGGTGGTTAGAATTGAAGGCGCTCGTTCAGATTTTGCATTAAGGCTTTCTCCAGGCGGATGCCTGTGGAAGCCAGTCTCCCAAGGTTTAGCCCAATATGTGAGTAGAAGCCTAGTTGACTTTCTGGAAAAGAAAATCTTATGTGGTAGAAAGCGGTAGCAGAGGTCCTGGGAATGAGAAAGTAGAGAGAGAACATCTGTCAGAATAGTTTCTCATCATTAATACTTCATTTAGAGATGAGTCCATATAGCTTCAGTGGCATATCAGCACTGGGTAAGAGATCAAAGGGATGAAGACCTTTACTGCATTGCAATCTTGGAATTTTATTTTTTAAGCAACTGGTTGACTCTGTCCGCTTGGGCAGCCCTTTCTCTGGCCTGAAGGCGGCTGTGTTGTCCTGCTCTACCGCTGGTGCTGGCCGTCCCCCCTGCGGTGCGCCGGGCCGGTGTATGGAGCAGCTCGGTACTCTGTTGGGTCGCGAGGACATCTCATCCGGGTGGCCATCTGTTCCTCCTGCTGCCACCGACCGCGGTGGCTCCCCAGAGCAGAGCGTGGGGTTCTGCCTTAACGTACGGGGTCCTCTTGTCAGGCAGTGTCGCAGAAGCCCAGAAGTTCCACAGGGATTTCTGTGGGTGATGTGCTGTGGTGTTTTATTTTGGAACCCTTGGTTCAGTATTCAGTTGCTGTTTTGGTTTGTGGATTTTTGTGGGTTTGCCCCCGTGGGTCGTGTTTGGGGTTTGGTTTATTGTTTTTTTCCCGTTCTGGCAATGAAAAATGTTAAAAAACCCAGAAACAACAAAAATGCTGTGTAGGTGTTATCCATTTCTATAGTATGATGTATTTCCCTGTAACTTTGGGGGCTTTATTGCTGTTCTCAGAAGCAATACATTCACCCCACTCAGATTTTGGTCGTAGCTTGTACATTACGTTTTTTTGTTATTACTGAAAGTGGTCTGAATTGTTTCACTTCAAAGGAAACATTGAGGGGTTATTTGCTTTTTAAAGGACTTCTAATGAATAGTCCTAGTTATCAGCAGAGATACTTGTGTGAAAAAGTCTCCTGGTCTTACAGAGCAGCTTTGGAAACAGTCCCAGGTGCTGCCCCCATGTCACAGGAGGGGTGAAGATGTCGAGACCCATCAGAAATCACCTCCCTGCTGCTCTTCCACCAGGAGATCTTATTTCTGCAGACAGGAATTTAACTTCCTATCAGGGTCTCTCTGTGGTGGGGTGCCACTGTGAGCTCAGGCTCTGATTCCTCCTGCAGGTAACTACCTTTCGCTTTTAGTCCTAGTGTCTTTAAAGGTGGGGAGGAAGGTGTCTGGATTCCATTCTTCAAGCTGTAGAGAGAGCAAGGAGACAGGCAGACACTGGCCTTCAGTTTAAATAAGTAAAGTAAATCAGAAAAGACAAGACAGCCTTACCCTAAAAACAAATAGTTGCTGATTCCCAGCAAACCAACCTGTAGGAAAAAAGTGCCATTTAAGAAGGAAAATTCCATGTCTGTTTTTCTCAATGCATTTTAGGTTTGTTTGTAACAGATTTATAATGCTTGTATTATTCAGCTTTACATTTGAAATTCTAATGAGGCTTTTGAATGGACTGGTGCGGGCGAGGAAGTAAAGAGCATAAAATAGTTCCATTGACTTATGATTTTCTGCTGACTTTTTCATTGTCATCCCATATCTTCATTTTCTGTCACCAGACTGTTCCGGGAATGTCCTCAGTTGCCTGTTTGATAGCGCTCTGAAATATAGGAAACTGTATGAATTGCAGATGACTTGATAATTTATTCAGATGTGGTCTGTCATCTTTAGGTAATGGGAAAGGCGGCTTTAAATACGTGTTGGGAGTGGATCTGAGATTGTATACAGGTTTTCTGCTGACCTTCCTAGAGCATGAAGAAGCGTATTTTTTCCTCTGACTCACGGTGTCTGTCTTATGGCAGAGCCCTGTTCTGGAGGGTTTCAAATTTAGCCAGAACTGGCTTAAAAGATAAGAATGCCTGACCAAAGCAGCACCTCGGGCGTGTTACGTCTCAGCAGTGAATGCAGCAACTTACATGGAAACACATGGAGAAGTTTGGGGCAGGTGAGGTTTTTCTGAGGCTAACCTGCTTTTGAGTAAGGTCCCAGCAGAAAGAAGAGCGTCTCTTTGCTGGACCACAGGGTTTGTGAGACGAGAGACCCCCAGCTCCAGGCGGTTCATGGTAAAGGTTTTCTGCTCAGTTTGAGCTGGTTCCCACCCAGTCACCGTTGGGAGGTTTTTGATAGCTGCGATATTTGGACCCTTCTGTTCCCCTGAGCTGTCTCATCACAATAGATGTTTTAGGGTCTTTCAACCAGTTAGGAAAGTTCATTATATTTTTAATACAATGTAAAAAAATTAAAATAATGATTTGATATACAGGCATTGATGAAAGATGTATTTTTAAAGTAGTAAATTAAAATCTCATTAATATTTCAGTGAGAATATTTTGTGCTTATCTGTTTCATCTCTATTTTTGACCTATGGCTTGGAGTTCACAGCATGAAGGAGATGGTAAAATCTGTTCACCATAAAATGTTAATTATAAGTAAATTACAGCACAAACGTTCAATCAGCCACATTAATTCTACATAAAGTGAATTATTGTAGCAGAAAATTTTAAAATGTGACTGAATTTTATAATCTGCATCCTCCATTTTCTACCTTTGCTCTTATTGCCGTGCTGTTCTTCTCCAGCATGGCTGAGCTCTTTGTGCACTGAGGGTAAGTGCTTTCTACTTCGATTATGTTAAAAACAGAAGAGCACGATTTGATCCATTTGTTTGCAGCCTACTAAATGTCTCTTCAATCCAGCAAAATTTCTTTGCCCGGTGAGAGAATGCAGTGCTGTTTGAAGGGATCGAAACGCTGGGGCTGCGGTTCGACGCGTGAAGGCGTGCGGGTCCTGGTCAGGACTCGGGCAGGATGGGTGCTGGCCATGCTGGTGGCGGTACCCAGCAGCCTGCCCGCCGTGCGACCTGGCGCTTGGATTGCCATGCTGGTACGTGCGCTTCCAGGACGCTGCGTTCAATTCAATCCTGGATGTATTTTGGGATGCAAAAGGCACAGCTGAATCCCCACCTACTTTGAAAGTTCAGAGGTGTTGCTGGCTGCCTGCCCTGAGGAAAAAGGCTTCGTTTTAATACCCAACTGGTACATAGTGTAGCTCCCTTTGTAAATCCAAGTGTTGTGTTGCGTTATAGAAGAATTTCTGCTAAGATGCAGAGCGTGAGAAGTGCTTAATGTGCTCTCTAGGGTCCTTGTGGTGCTGGTCCTGAGAGACCAGCCGGACTCCCAGTCTCGACAGTGATGCCAGAAAAAGAAAAATCCCATTTGGATAGTTTTATTGTGGTGTTTCAGGTAAAAGGTCAACGTAGTGAAAAATATGTTTTGCATTTTGCCTCTAACTTTGTGGAGTTTCTGGGAAAACAAGAAAGAAAAGATAATGTCTGTCGTGCGCGTGCTCCCAGTTCGGAGACTCTGGGTATCGCTCTGATCCTGCTCCGTTATTAAAGCGTTTCTCGAGTCAGTAGTCAGGTGGTGTTGCAAATTGCCACCTGGACTCTAAAATGCTGTAAAGCGTTGCCTATTAGATTGGGTTTGAATTTGACTCTTTCTTAAACCCTTGTACAGTGACAGCTAGAGAATTTCTTTCGATGCCGATGGTGAGATGGCACCTTCCTGCTGTTCTCCCTGCTTTGGAGAAGGGCTCTCGAGCTCAAGTCCAAAGAAGAATTCTGAAGCGCCTTGTGTGGCACAGCTCAAGAATAGGTATCGGCAGCAGAGAATTGGTGTCTCGTCACGCAAGTCTAAGAAAGGCTTTCATGCGTTAGGTCGCCTGTTTGCCACTGCTGGGTGGTTTCCAGACTAAGGACTTCCCAGCTGTTAGGTTACAAATCCGCTCAGGTCAGTGCGTAGGGCTCAATAATTGTGTGTGCCGAGTGATCTTCCCTGAAACAACTGCTCTTCAGTGTCCTGTTTTGAGAACGTGGTACAATTTTTCTGCAGTCCAAGTCAAACCTGACTTTTCCATCGCCCTGACATAACCGCCCCGCCAGCTGGTCCGTAAAGCCTGGGAGCGGCTGCTGGGCGGCTCCGAGCTTCCTGAACCTGGCGGCACCCACGTTCTTTGAACTCTGATTTTGCCGTCGATAGGAAAGCTGCGTTTGTGCCATGTGAGTAGATATTGGCTTTTCTTACATGGACTAGCTCTTCCAAGTACAGGAATCTGGGGACCTGTCTTTTCTTGTCAACGGTTTCATTGAAACTCATGAATATGCTTTCCAAAAGCTGTAGCACTGTGCCACAACTAAAATTGTTTTAATTGTCATAAGAAATGGTCAAAAAAGGGATTCCTGACACATGCATGAAAGGAAGACTGGTTCCTCTGCAGAAATAACTGTGCGTGTGCTTGGAGGAAGGGGAGCAGAAGACTTTTCCAATTTGCTAATGGTAGGTCTGCTAGTCTGGGAGCGTAGGTGGGAGCTGGTGATTCCACGGCGCGGCGAGAGAACCTTTGGGATTAAAATGTGCCAGAGGGAAGAGTTAGAAAGCTGATCCCTTCAGGTGGGAAGGAGCAAATCGGGGTGAACCGAATCGCACAGCCGTGGCATCGGCTGCCCAAGGAGGCAGGTGGGTTATGGGTTTTGTCACTTGTGCTTTGATTTCCCCTTCGGTGCTCGCAGCCGCACTGCCAGGGCGATGCCACGCGAGTTCTTGCAGGAGCCGCTCCGTGTCTCTAAGCTATCGTGCCTCCACATATCTGAATCATTTACCACCAGCCTGAAACGTGGGCTCCAGAAGACGTGTGTGTGAGTCACTGAGGCTTGAGCTGCTAAATGCTGCAAATGTTTCTGAGGGAAATCGCTCAGCATTTATTGGGAAATGAAGGGCTCTCTTTTCTGGTAAGGTTTGATAGGAAAGCTAAATGAAATCCAGAAATGTAAACAAAATAATTCATGAAAAGAGAATTATTATCAGCAATGTTGTTCCTGTGTCTGTACAAGTGCGTAAAGCTGTTCCTGCGGAATGTGGGTTTCTGGCGGATGTCGCGGAGGTCAGCCCAGCAGCCCGCTGCCGGCCCTGGGGCAGGCTGTGTGCGCCCAGGTTTGGGGGGAGCGGTGCTGCGGCCTCTGCCTCCGCTGTTTGCAGCGGTGTTCTCACGGCTGGGTCCGCACCCCGCTTTGCTTTCCTGCCCCCGTTCCCATAGGCCGTGCGGGAATGAGAAACTTTGTTCTGATACAGACGCTTTTGTGATACAATGCTCGTCCGGATGACTCTGTACCAGGCAGATCAATGTATGTTTGTGGGGGTGAGCTCTGCCGACGGGCTATGCCGTATAAACCGCACCTGCTGTGCAGACTTGTCCCATCAGTTTGGTGCCCAGGCTTACCCTGCGAGGGGCTCACAGCGTTTTGGCTGTAATGGGTACGTGTAAGTGAGTGATGCTCAGGAGACCCAGAAAGTAGAACCGTTTGCACAGGTGTGGTTAAAAATAGGGTGGGAAAAATAAATTATCACAGGGACCGGAGAGGTCACACGCGCACTGAACCTGAGCTAGTAGACCTATTTGAAGTATCTGAGATGTGCTCAGCACTTAGTCGTTTAGAGACACTATATTAGGAGGAGACCAAGCGCATGTACAAAGAGCTCTCCTAGCTGCATGCACCTTTCATGGTTTTTGCCAGGGCACAGCATAGTTAAATGATTTCCATTTAATAATTTTCATTTGAAACCACGGGGTTTGTTAGGTTTCAGCCACCTGCATCAGTTAATAACGAACATTTATTTGTGTCTTCCTTATTCACACGTTCCATGCAGCTAGTTGCTGCTGGCATGGATTATCCACCTGCATAAAGATGGATTTCAGTACAGCCAAAAGGTACCTGGGCAAGGTGCGATCTTCAAGACAGATCCGTCAGGATGCTAAACGAATGAGACATGATCAGTAAAGCTCCTCAAAATGGAAAAGCATAGAGGAGAGAGAGCGTGAGGCACGATGGATGCCGAGAGCCCTTGTTTTCCAGTAAGCAGCATGATTGGCAGCAGAAATAAACACTAGCGGGAAGCTTGTGTATCAATCTAATTGTATAATTGCAGGTTGCTTTCTGCCTGGTTTGATGTGCAGATTGTAGTAATGTGTAGTGTCTCTTTGGTAATTTGCTATTAAATCCAACACTAGGAAGTAGTTCAGTTGCTTCCTGTACGGATACCTGATGTTTGCCTGCATTTATCCGTAGTAACTGACAGCGTAACCCACGCCAATCTCCCGGTGCTCTGCCTGTTATTTTTGCTTATACAGTGTTCAAAATCTTTTCCGCAAATCGCAGAAGGTGAGTTAGACGTAAAGGTCAAAATGTGATAACTCATTACACAGTGTTGTAAAAGTCACTGCCAAGAGCTGAGAGCAACGTTTAATTATTCCCTCTGAACTTGTACAAAATATTATTTTATATATATTGTAATCAGTACACTGAAAGCGCAGTCTGGCTGAACTTCTGCACAGGTTCTCCTCGGAGCTCCCAGTGGGACACCGAGCAGGAGTGGAAGAATGGTGTTCAATGAAACTCGTACAGGAAAAAATCCTTAGGGTGGGAAAAATGTCAAATATTATCTTTGAGGATGGGTGTAGAACAAAGCCACAGGGGGAGGAAGCTCCTTCTCACTGGGAGAATAGGAGAAGGCTCAAAGCATATAGGGTCAAATGTCCGCCTAGCCCATTACACTTTCTTAATAACTTGGCGCTATCCAATGTTCTTACTTTTGTTACGATTAATCAGCTGTTTTTCCAGTGTGAGTATCCCTCCCCCTGTTCCTGGTGATAAATTGATCTCCGGCTGACGATGCTATAATTCCAAACCAGAAGTTCGTGAGCTTTATCTCGGAGCACCAAGGTCTGTTAGAGAATGACAAAGATTTACTTTTCTGATTCCCTGAAGTATCTTCCCACCTGTTTTGAGCGTGTGGCCGTGTGCGCATCCTTTTCTGTCCTTTTCTTTGCTGTGGTTTGCAAACCACTTAAAAACCCATAAAAATTAAGGCCAAAGCCATCAAAAAATGTAAAGCCAAAGCAATTGTGTTAGCTGCTGTGACCTGCAGAAACACAGGTTTTTTGACACATTCTGTTAAAGAGATCCTTTGCAAGATAATTGTAAATAGGTATTGCCGGGTCATGAGCTGTTCCATTCAGGTGAATGTATTCTTCTGCATCAGTGGACTAAAACCGTATCGCTCAGGTTATAGTTTCAGTTACAGTAGCAAAAACATCTTTGGGGAGGTTCCAAAAGTGTTTGATGTGCTCTGGGCTTCCGAGGAAGGAGGGTTGGTCCCGTGCGGTTCAGCCGTGGCACACCGCGCCGAGTTTCACCCCGCCGGGAAGGCGTGGCGGGCGGCCGCCTCGTCCCCCCTGCGGTGGCACACGCAGGCGTAGCACATGATAGGTTTCTGAAAAATCTATCTAAAATCTATAAACAGTTTCCTACCCAGGAAGAGGAGGAGAGTGGGAGCCACACGAGGCATCTGCAAGGCACAGTGCGTGACGCACGCGTGGAGAGCGCTCGGTACGTGCTGGTGGGCAGAGGTTGGGGTAAGTACCCTGGAATAGGAGAGGGCGTCGGACAGGAGGAGGAAGGAAACACAAGATTCTGCGTGCTCGTAGGGCGTAACGTTACAGGTAACGGCTGTCCTTGAGGATCCGATAAACTGGTACGAACTGACAGGGGCGTTTCTCGCCATTCCGTAGGAGTTAATGCTGAATTACAATCTTTCTCCAGAACTGCCTGGAGGAGTTAAAGTTCCAGATCCTTTCTTTCAAACTGTATCCATTTTTAGATCAATTATGGTAAAATGCTAGCAACTTAGTGTATTTTGTCTCTAGGTTCCATACTTCCATGTATAGATTATAGTCTAATCTAGACATAGTACTGTCTATTAAATAACTGTAAATGAATAGGTGGGAAAAAATCACGTTCTGAGCTCTTTATTTGGGCATGCAAGAAGATGAAAAGCCTCTTTCCCTTATGTTTCATGAATGACATGGGGAAAGTAAAAGCTAGGTCATTGGTTTTGGCCTCATGTGTGCAACAGTGTCGATATGCTGATGATAGGAAAACTTTATTTTCTTGTGTTGAAAACTCTTAGTGGACCACCAGGTCGACAGAAATGCAATACGTACGATGTTTTCCTGCATATAGATGTCTGCTGACCGTTGGTCTTGATGAGGTTGCAGAGGTTTGGTGGGGCACTGGTGAGATGTCCTGCTCTCAGTGCAACACCTTGCCCATCATGTGAGTTGGTGTGTAAATAACGCGGACACCTGTACGAGTCGGGGCTTCCTTCCTCCCCCGGCAGCGCCTTGCCATACCCTCGGTGCAGTTGTGTCCTGCCTCGCTCAGACACTGATTGCAGCCCCAAAACTTAACCTCTGAACTCCGGGGGGTTGTGCTCAAGCCAAAGATCACTGAGCTTTCGAAGATCAAGAGGATGTCAGTGAGGAGGGATGGCCTGCATTCAGACCTACGATAAGCTTTAGACGCTCATTAGTCCTAACTGAATGCCTGAAAATAACGTGCAGAATTTCAGCCTAGTCAACAGCAGCGAAAGACACTTAGTGCGTTCGGCTTGCCTTGAAGTGGCTCCTGCTTGCTGGGGCTAGCAAGTGGCGTTATCCGGAGGGAAAAACCCTCTGTCTAACGCTCCCGTGAGGATGGCTGTGTCCTCGCTTCTGCAAATACAAACCGTTCTTGGCAAGCGGCAGTTTAATTAAGAGCCTCCCTGAAACTAGCCGGGCTGGGATCAGTCGCCGTGAGGGGCCCTGGGATGTGCTGGGAACAGGGCTTGGGTTCTGGGAGATGGCGCCAGGCTGCCGTCTCGCTTTGTACGTCCTCGCGCACACGTGTTTTTAATACAGTTGCATTTTGTCTACCTGGAATATGCAAATAGCATTCAAATTAGAGCTCAGCATTCAGCCTGTCAGCACATACCCCCCAGCTTCCCTCTAGCAAGTGACTAATGGGAACATGTGTTCTTTCTATTTTTGTGAAGCGGGGGGAACAGGGGAAGGAGGGCCCGAGTTATCGGGACTAAAACGCAGCCTCTCCTTCCCCGGGTCTCCTTCTGCCCACGGAGCCCTGCCGTGCTGCTGCCGGCCCAGGGGCCACTCTCCTGGGCCAGGGTTACTCTGGGTCTGGTCTTGCATCAGCCAACAGCGGGAGCTGCCCTCGTGCGAGGATGCACCCAGAGCCCGCTCCCCCGGGGGCTGCGGGGTCCTGCGGGTGCTGCCAGCTCTCGGCACTCGGAGGAGCCGCGCAGTGTAGAGAGGCTGAACTTTAGCGTAGGCCATTTTCTTTCTTTTTTTCCCTGGTCCATTTTATTCACAATTATACATATTGCTTTATTTGCTAATGTTCCTATGGCAACAGCTTTAACTGCTTACATAGAAATGTAACGTCAGGAAACTATTTAATGCTTCTGTGGATGACTTAATGTGATTTAGCCCTCTGGTGCAAGGCGAAATCGGCCTCGGCCGGTCCTGGACGCAGGCTCCCAGCGCGTGCTCTGGAGGGAACCGGTCTGGCTCCGTGCATCTTGGGTTTTCCACCGCTTCGGAGTTTGCTCTTGTCCTCTAACATGCCTCCTGTTCAGAGCAGGACGTGGCCACCTTTTGATTCTGACAGTTGTTCAGCAATAAAAATTAAAATAATAGCATGTGATTAACACACATCTGCCGTTCCCAGAGGACTATAAACCAGGTGCTGAAGGCTCGGGTACGCTGAACTCGAACATCTCAAACTCCTGATCACTCTCTGGGTCTCCTCCAGTCTCATGCAAGGAGTACTCCAGGTAGGGACAGCTACATGTCCTGCAGAAACTGTTATTCCTTGAAAAAGAGTGGCATGGATGTCGTGGCTGCTCCCCTGACCTCCTTTTCAGGGCTGCTGGCGCTGTGGGCTGGGCCTGCAGGCACAACCACGCTGCTGCGTGTCCTGCATGGAGGGGCGACGGCACCTGCGACAGCTCGCGCCTGCTCTGTCCCGTGCAACGAGCAGCATTGGGCTCCTATGGAAAAATAACATCATGAGATAGGAAGAGGTGGTCTCTTCATGCATATGCAACACGGAGACCTTTTTTCCTTGCTTTACGATATGGATTATGTTCTTCTAAAAAATATTTTTCTCTGATTTTTTTCCTAGCTTTTTAGAAACGTATTATCTGTTTACGTGGCTCGAGCAAATCAAAATCTTGCTGTGACACTGAGAAATTCATAGAATCAGAACCCAGATTTTCCAAATCCTGGTGGTGTCTCTGGAAAGCCATCACCCGGGACTGCTCCGGGTCTGTGTTTCAGTGGAGAGTTACGCTGCCACTCTGGTACAGGGCTGTGCTTTAAACGTGCTCATTTCAGGTGTTCTGCTTTCAAATAGAGGTGTTTCAAAGGGGGATGCTCTCCCCATCCTCCAAGTCCCAGGAAACGTGTCGCTTTTCCCACCCTTCCCTTCTGCTCCTCTGCTGACACTCGCAGCTTCGCTGTCCCTGCAGGACGGGAGCTCGTCAGCCTCGTTTGCCGGCTCAAAGCACAACCGAGGTGTTTCCTTCTGCTCTTAATAAGATTGTCAGCGCTCCTTTCTGCTCTGAATGAGTAGAGGAGTGTGATTTAAGCAGCCAGAATAGGAAACTCACTCTTCTTAATTAGCACTAATGCAGTGAGGGTTGTTTTCTGGCCCTGGCGGAGGGGAATGGTAATTAATATGGCAGGGAGACAGCAGAGAGACAGACGGAGAGTTCAAGGCCAGCATGTGTGCCTCCGACCCCGGGTCAGTGGCGGGGGGGTGGAGGGCTGAGGCAGTGCGTGTCCCTCGGCCGCAGGAGACAAAGCCCGTCCCCGTGGGACGGCCGGCACGCTGGCACTGCCCCTTGGCATCCCTGCCCTGCTCCGCACCTCCAGCACCGGCAGTCCTTCCCCTGCCTTAGCGTGACCAGCTTTTCCAGCCCCCAATTTAGGTGCTTTTGTGTTCTAACAAACAACTTTCATGACACCTCTCAGTGTGGCCTCAGGGTCGATTCTCTCTTGGCGTGTCTCTGCTGCTGCTGGTGCCCGTCGAGTCGCGTCGGCAAAGGCAAGACGAGAGGAGAGCACTGCTCCCACCTTCCCGCCGGAGGTTCGGAATCTGCTCTGGCCCCACTCGTGCAGAAGGTGCTGCAGGCAGAGCAAGTGTGAGCAAAACTCTGTGCGGTCACATTGACTGGCGCCACAAACACGTGCGTGCTTGGATGTTACTCTGGCACCGTGCTGGCTGTAGCTCTGCATGAGGAGAATTAAGGGAGTATCCGAGGTGAGGGAGGTGTGAGCAAGGACACGTTACTTGTGGGTGGAGTTGTGGCAGAGAACAGGGGATAACGCAAAGGAGTATCTCTAATAGTTGCATTCGTATTCCCTGTGCGACTGCTTCGGCGGTCCTGCGCTTCGGCGTCCGTAGGGGTTTTGTCTGCGTGGGGCTGTGGTGCTGAGCCTGGGCGGTGTGTGCTGATTCTCTGTCGCGGTGCAATAACTTTTTTTGTTCAGAATATTTATTCCTCAACCATCTTTTTGGTTTGTTACGTACACACAAACTTCTGACACGTACCCAAAACGTAAAAGGAAGTTTATGTACGTTATGGAGAGGTTAGCGGTGAGCTCCCCCGACACGTGTGTTCAGAGCAGAGGCTGAAATATGATTCACTGCCGCAGCCAGACTGCAGGCAGCGTTGTGCGATTCGTCACGTCCTTGCTCCTGCCCCCCGAGTGGGTTGCCCAGGACCGACGGGCACCGCAGCGATGGCCAGCTGGTACCTGCTGCCTGCGCTCCTCGCCACGCCGGGAAGGACGTACCTAACGTTGCGCTCTGGAGAAACATAGATGGCTTACTTCGTTTGAAGTTCCTGATTCTGTTGGAAAGTAGAACCCGAACGGTGCCTGGAAAAGGGGGTATCGAGTTCGTCTTACTGTTTGTAAAGACGTTGAGACTTGTCATTTCTGCTGGGAGAGAAGTCAACCAAACCCCTAAAATGAGATTTCCCTGGGTCCCTGGAAGCTAGACAAACCAGATAGATGTAAGCGCTACAGGATTTACTCCTTAAATGTTCTAATAAAAATGGTTTAGCTGAGGAATTTGCTTCCTCAATTAAATGGCCTCAAAATCACCTTTTGAAAAGTCAGGTGATATTTAAAATGTTGAAGAAAAGCAGTAAGTGGAGTAGACAAGGCTGTTAGGTATCTGGAGCAGCATTCCTGAAAAGCAACTCAGTAAACTTGCAGGGAAGCGTTATGCTAGACAAGGCGCTTTTCAGTTTTTAATGACTGGAGGAAACTGTTTGTACCACCAAAATAGAAGGTCCAGGTCCTTAGGGGGTTTTTAGGATTCTGCCGCAGAGATGGGACCGAAGAGGAGATGGTGGTTCGTTAGCTGAAGCATGGATGGTCCGGAGGCTTCTCCTCCCCTGCTCCTTCACTCGTCTTTCTCTTCCCCCATGGCATTAACCCTGAGTAAATAAAGCAAATTTTTGATAAGAATGACCTACGTTAAGTGTTCACCTTGGATGGAAGCGCTGTGCTCTCTGAAGCAAGTGGCAAATGCTTCTTTCCAACAAGGAGGGCCAAGCGCTAGCTCATACGCGACCCTTCCTGTTTGGGCTTTCGGTCGTTGGCTTTTGGGGGATTTTTTTCTTTCTCTTAAATCTGGATTTAAGGTATTCTCCTTATAGATTGCAGGGGATTTGTTTGCATCTTTTCTGTTTGCCTGTTGTGGGAGCTGATGTCTTGCTCGGTAGATGAGAAGATGCACGCCGGTGCTCCTCCGTGGGACCAGGTGCTGGCGGGAGGCATCTCGCTGCCTGTGCCCCGCGCGCGATGGGCCGCAGTAATGTGGGAAACGCTCTCGCCTTCTGCCTGCTACTGCCCATCCAGGGCTGAGCAGAGACCAGGAGACTCCTGTCACCCCCGACTGAAGTTGAAGTAAGGTCAGAAAGGTGAAAAGGCAATATTTTATCCATTAAGAAACTCAAGGCATTTGGATTGGTGCCAGAGCAGCAAATGCTAAATCATCATATCCCAACCGGGGGATTTATGGCACAGTTACAAAGATGATAATTTATTTAAGCTCTTGTGCTTAGAATTTTTTTCCCTGTTGATTCTTATTGGTGTGGAACATTTTACACTTTTTAATGAGTATCGCAGCAGAAGAGGGAAGATTTGCAAGGAAATGTTATCCAGAATACATACACTGTCTAAACGAGCTCTTCTCCAGGCTTTCAGAAATGGAAACATGTAAGGACAGAGGCAGCATCTTACGCTTTATTAATCGTACGTACATATGAAAGCTGTCAATATCTTATATTTGTACGTACAAGTAGTAGTTTAAAATATCTTTTAAAATAAAGCATGTCAAAATACCACTTTTCTATACAGAACTGACTTGAGGAACAGGTCACGGGGTGGTAACGAGAGGGATGCTTTCCGGTGTCGTTAGGGTCCTGCCCTTGTGTCCTGGGCAGAAGCTGTTCTCTGCTCCCTTCGCTCTTGCACGGTTACCACAGATAGTTCGTTTGGGGTTTTTGTTAATGCAACGTGTTTACATTGGTGTTTCATTAGCTAAATTAATGGTACATGTATGTGCCGGCTTGTTCTTTTCTTAACGGTTTGCCATGATGAGTTTGTGTCAGAATGGTGCTTAAACCCCCAAGCGCAATGCAGGGAGGCAGCGGAGCTCGGTGCCGCTGGCTGTGATAAATCTGGGCTTTCATTTGTGGCCAGCGTTACCAAAGGGAACCGCAGGGCTGGCGGCAGGTGAGCGGCGAGCAGGGAGCCGTTTGCTCGGCGCCGGGTGGGAGCGGGGGGAGCGCGCCGTACCCTGGTGACGCCTCGGGGCGCCGCTGGAGGCTGTGGCGTTTTCTGCCCAGTCCTCCTCCCAGCGGTGCTTGCCAGGATTTGGGTTTTGGCCTGTTGGTTTGGGGGGGTTTCCCCACCCCTGTTTTCTAGACATGACTTGTTAGAAATCCTGCTTTTGTGTTGGCTCGTTTTTCTGAGTTATTTGAAGGAAATGGTAGGATACAGCCTAACTGTTGTACCCTGGGACTGAAAACCAGGAGAGGGTGGTACTTGTCCTGAGTTACCGTTAATTCTCGGGTGCGGTTGGCAATTCTCTCGGGGCCCTGCTCTGCCAGCACTCGTGCCCAGGCGTTACATCACATCGCTGACATCATGTCACGCGCTTGGGTGAAACTCCCCGTGCACGGGAGTGCCAGCAGGCTCAGGACCTGTTTGTAGAGCAGGACCAGGTAGGAAAACATTCACTTTCAAGAAGGCACTTAAGTACCTGCTTTGGACTGATCGAGAAGACTTTAGCGTATGTCCAGATGTCAGCACGCACTTAAACACTTGTTCAACGGCTTTCCCGCACCGGGCCCTGAATGGTAAGTATTAGACCAGAAGTGTGATGAGTTACTCCATATGTACATCTCACCAATGGAACTTGTAAACAGACTAACTCCAGAGTATAAATAGATTTTAATGGGAAGATTATGTGCTGACCCATGACCATGGGTTGTGTTTGTGAAAAGCAGAAACTGAAACTTAAAATAGACTTTTCCCACAGTTCAGCAAATTACTCCATGTGCAGCAGCCTGCAGCGAGGATGCCAGGAGCCGCTCCTTGCTTTAGGCAGCTTCCGCGTCGCTGAGAGCCGGGCTCGTTACTCCAGGATCGCAAGCGTCGTGTGTCGGTAAAAGGAGGAGCGGCAGTCTAACACGGCGATTAATGGCCGCCGGGATTTCCAAGAGATTGGTGCGTTGTACGTGAGCTTCCACCGACGAGGCGTTCAGGTTTTGTGTGCACATTTAATCCACTGTGTAAACGTTCCTTCCTGCGGAAAACTCACCCTGTTAGTAGTTACCATGGGTGAACACTGTGGGTTTAGTTGTTTCAAGCTGAATTAGCATGTAGGTAGTACTTCAGTCATATTGTGCAAGCGTCTGATCCTGAGTACGTTATTACAGATTTAATCTTTTTTCAGGTCTTTGTCAGTCGGTGACATGTTAAGATTGAAAGGTGGCAGGCAGGAAAATTTTGGTTGTTTCTTAATCGGTTTGCATGACTTTGCCAGTTACGGATTTTTGATTCTCTGCCACCAAAAATGAAATGAGTAAGAACATCTAGGAATCTAAAACAGAAAAAGAGCATTCCTAAAGTGTTAATTCCATTCTGCAGCAGTTGAATTTTATTTGATTCTAAAAGAACTTCATCTGAAATTGTTCTAACGGTAGCAGCTCCTCTTCCCACTTCACTGACATCGTGCACTGCAACTGGGGCAGCAAATGCTTATTAAGAGTGTAATTGTGTCCTCTGCTGACGGGCCGCTCAGGGCGATGCTCCTGCCCGGGCTGTGCCACACCTCGGAGGTGGCACCGGTCCCTCCCGTGTCGTCTGTGCTCAGATGGACACCAGCCTCTTGCACCACTCGGCATGGCTAGCCTGCACGAGAGCTCGCTGCGGCCTGATCCGGGGATCGCGGAGTGTCCGGGGATCGCAGAGCGAGCGGGGGTTCCCCTTTACAGCGGGAGGACTTGGAGCCGTAGATTTCCGCAGCAAAAATTTTCCTTATGCTCCGAAAGGGAGCGGTGTTTGTGAAGGCCGTTTAACGAAGAGAGGAAAACCTGTGGGGGGAAATGGGAACTTATTTGTCATCTGACAAGACCCGGGGCGCCGCTGGCCTCGGACCTGACCCACAAGAGCCATTTTTCTGTTGTGTTTTTCGCCTCCCGGTTGCTCATTCAGAAGAACGCTCCTGATGTCGGGTGCGGCACACGGCCTCTTCGATAATCTGGTTTGAGGCTTCTGCAGAAATACTCGGAATTAATGACGCCACTGAAATTTTCCCCGGAACAGTCACAGTGTAGGGACTGGCAGGGTTCAGGCAGCACGAGCCAGCAGCAGGGGCCTGTCCCCGGCACCAGGGCCCCCAAGGGATGTGCCCCCCAGGTTTGGGATTTGCCACTCCTGTGAGCGGTTGCCGTTGCTTTGGTTTTGTTCCAGTGCTGCTGTTTGGTAATTAAGTAATTTCTGGATTATTTTTTTCTTTTTCAGTACTAAGAAAATGTAAGTTAGCGTAGGATCTAAAACGTGGCTCAGTGAACAAAAATTGGGTTTCCAGGCTGAGATGCTGGCTAATCTCACTTGTGTGCTCTCCGTGTCCTTGGTTGCCGCTGTTCTGAGAAATAATCCAACACGCTTGTGACGAAGCCAAGCGGCTGTCCTCTGCTAGTCTGCACTGGCCAAGTACAGCCATTTTATTTGGGAATAAATATTTTAGGTATGAAAGTCCTGCCTAATTTCATTCCCTCAGTTTTGAGTCTAAAAGCATTCACAGCGATTTCTTCAAATCTAAATAAAAACCCCATACAAACCCAAACTAGAAATGTACAATAAATACAGCCCGAGGATATCCATCCCCCCACCTCAATGTTCTGCTTGGTCTCAGTTCTTAAAAACAGTGCAAGAATCTTCAAATTTAATTGGAGCAGGATATTTAGCACTACAATTAATCGGGTGAAAACAGCCATTGAAAAATTATCCTTTCTTCAGATTGGCACAAAACAAATGTTAGTTCACTAATAAAAAAATCTTCCTTTGTTGGAAAACAAGTTAACATATTTAATGTAAATTGTAATATTTTCCACTGAAAGGAGTTAAAGGAAAAAATAATTTTGAATTTTAAAACAAAATACTTGCTCTAGAAAGTGTTGAAAGTTTTGTTTCTATGTTGAGACACTTTTTTTGGTGCATTTTTTCCCCGCAATGCTTTTTTGTAAGACTTCTCAAACGGAAAAATGCTGTTGTCAGGGGGAAAACTGCTTTGCCAAAGCTCTTGAACCTTCTCCCGCAGCACCCGGCCGGGTCACTTAGCCCATGGCGCCGGCTGCACCGCGGGCAGCGGTGACTCCGGGATGGGGGACGCGGCCAGTGCGGCTCTGTCCTGCTGCACCCTGCCTGGGGCACCGCCGGCGCAGGGGTGTCCCCCCTGTCCCCAGGCTGGCCCTGCGTGGAGCTTGGGCTCTTCTGTTTGCACAGTTGGGGTCGCTGCTTCTGCCACCATCGTTCAGAAACTGCCGCTGAGGTTGCGCCCCATCCTTCCTTGGTCCGGTTTGGCCCCGCACTGTTTCCCACAGCCAGGGCTGGCACGTGGTTTGGTGTCCTCTCCCTGGCAGAATCCTGCTGCGGGATCGTTTTCTCTTTGCTTCTATTTTTTGATGGTTACCTCCAACAATAGAGGCGTGTTCCTCCTCTGTCTGTTCCAGCCTGACACAGTTTAATGCAGCGGTGCCTACGGGGGCTTGAAAAGAGCAACCTCTTTTTTTTTTTTTATTTTTTTTGGCCAAGGCCAAATTCCTTCACCCAGGCAGAAAGATTGTCCGCGCTTACTGGCTTTTACTTTTTGAGAGAGCATTTTCCATCTGTCCGTCGCTTTCCTGCGGAGTGAGTCTCCCACTCCATTCAGAGGAGAAGGGTGCATTTTGCGCATCTGCCTTTTGTTTTGCCTAAGCCTCTGGGACTCATAGAAGGGGGAGGAATTGATAAAAGCAAAGCATTTTGCCATAAAAAGAAACTAAGAGGGCAATGGAAGGCCATTTGTGTAATTCCCCAGGCTGTGTCTCTTTGAAAGTGAAGGTCTGGCAGAGTCTGCATAACCCGCTGACTTTGGCTCTTCCTTTCTACTTTACCATCTGCAATATGTTCTTGTATATGAATTAAAGATTAAAGGCAACTTAACCTGTATTTTTCTTTTTTTTGCAACATTCTTTGGCAGTGAAATGGTGAAGCGGCATTTCTGATCAAAAAAAGGGGGGTCTGAGCGCGTAGGGAAACACCAGGCAGTTTACACACCTCCGGATCAGAGCTGCCATCTCACCGCGCCTGTGCAGCGGGTAAAGGCCTCGCAGGCCAGAAGTAATTATTAGCGTTTATACAGGGCTCTTTTCTCCTGGATCTAACGCTGGTCTGTGATTCTCAGTGGTTTGCACGTGGGGAGATCGGTGTCCGGCAGAGCACGTGGCTGCACCGGGGAAGCGTGCCACAGAGGGGTGCAGCTTTCGTTGTCACGGGACAGATCAGCGGCGCTTTGTGCCTAAATACATGGTCACGTTTTGCATTAAAAATCAGTGTCTGGGCATGGCTGGCCATGTTCTTCTACTTCCACAGGTGAGACATGGAAGTACAGACACCTGTCTTGGGGGGCAGTGAGAAATGTCCCCGTTTCTGCTATAGCTACAGTGCGTCATTAAGGAGAAAATGTCTTCATGGTGCAAGAGTTTGCTCTGGAAGCTTCTCCAGTGCCTTTCTGTTGACTGTGGAGAAGGTACTGAAGTGGTAACGTATTTCTTCTCCTCTGCTTATTGTGAATCTAGACGAGAGCAGGAGGAGAAGGCAGAGGCAGGCGGGGGTAATGGCAGGGTGGAAGGTGAAGTGATTTAGATGATTTAGGCATTGAGGCTTCTTTCGTGTGAACCAGGAGATGGGTGCGGGGGCAAAGTAAGGAAGGAGCAGGCAGGCAGCATCGCCTGCTGGCAGTCTCCGTGCTGGATGGAACGGTGCCTCTTCACGTGGTAAATAGCTCGGGAAGAGGTGTAAAGTGTGAGAAGCTGCTGTCTGGAACGGGGTACCGCTGGGGCCACATCTGCCCTTGGAGCCAGGCGGCAGATTGCAGGTGGGAGTCCCACACTTGCAGTTTGCTGTGCCAGACATCAGAAAACCAAGTGGTTTGGAGTATCCTCCCACCGCTGGAGCGGGCACGTCAGGCTCCCCGTGCTCACGTGGTGCGGCGGCACCTGGGAGAGTCGCGTTCCGTTCGGACACCACGGTACTGAAAGGTATTGACAAACCAGAAGGAGATTAGAGAAGAGCAACAGAAAGGATTAAGGGGCTGAGGGGATTGATTTATGAGAAAAGATTAAAAGAGCTAAATATGTGTCGCTTGGCACAGAGATGAGTACAAGGCAGCTTGATAACAGTTTGAAGATCTAAACACGAAGGGGTTGATCCTGCAGACCTCGCTTTCATAATGTCCCTGCAAAATCAATAGGTGTTACATATAATGTTTGCGGGACTGAACCCCAATACCAAACTAAAGTTGGTTATCATAGTGTATATTATATGTATGTACAGGGGAGCAGGTGAAGTAATGTGAACATCAGCAAGAAATTTCTAACACCAATATACTGATATTTTAGAGTTCTCCTAAAATGGAAGATACCAAATCCTTCAGCCTGGACGTTCAATCTAAAAAGCGTACTGGGCAGCCAGGAAAGTGATGCACAGGAGCAGAGGGACAGCGTGGGTCCCCTCCATCAGGTTCTCCTTCCTTTAGCTGCTCTGATCCTGCAAAGCGGAGTCAAGAACCCACATGAACCAAGAGCAGAAGTTGCTCAGGCTTCCTCCGGGGGTTGTGTTTTTCGGCGGGGCGTGAGGGGTGGAGGGGTGGCTGGGTTTGGTTTGTTTGGGTTTTTTTAATGCATGATGACAGGTCATTACAATGTTGGCAATGCAGTGCTGGATGGAAAACTCCAAGTTTCTGCCAGGGATTATTGGATGTTCGAGCAGCAGGACTGGTTTCACTGACTGTGCTTTTGAACTTGGGCCTGGCTGCTGTTTGCAGATCAGAAGATGAACGAAAGGCTGCAGCACCTTTGGATCGGGTAGTGAAACTGCGTGTTTCTCTACCATTGCTTCCTGCTTGGAGGCTTTCCCTTTCCCCTTTGTTTGGGGTTTTGTAAGATTTTATTTACTTGGTGGTATTCCCAACTGTCACCCTGGAATGAATATTCCAAACTGGGGCAGCTTCCAAGCTACTGCTCAACCTTCCCTGAGCTGGGAGAAAGAATTATGTTCCTTCCATGTGTTCAACAAGTCCAGCTATTTCCCTTCGTTTCAAAAAGACTTCAACTAAACATAAATCTGTCTCCATCTGTGACAGCCCACAGTCATCTGTTTACCAAAATAAACTTTAAGCATATATTGAAAAATAATTTCTATTGAAATATGCATCCCTATGGCATTCAAGCTCGGTATTTAATGCTTTTTTTATGGTTAATAATGCATCAAAAGCATTTCTAGTCTTGAGCTGTCATTACATCACATACATGATGTGCCGGATGCGTTTAATTGACTAAAAAACTTGGAGTCAGTTTTTATTTTAAAAAATACTAATATATGATTACCAAGTCCTACTTCTCCTGATCTGTATCTTTTAGTAAATTGGCTGCTGGTATAGAGCAGCCCATTGACATCGCTTACGGAGCGCTTAGCTCTGAGCAGATGAAGAGAGGTCATACATAAACAATAAAAGCTGCGTGTCAGGAGCGTTTTCCTGAAGCAGAGTTTGCTGCATTTTGATTTTTTGTATTGTAAAAGCAAAGTAATTCAGGAAAATATTATGAGACCTGGTGCATGCTTGAATGAGAAGACTATTGGGCTGAGACCAGAGCAGATGGTTCTGCCCCATGGGAACTTTTTGCTCTGGCAGACGAAATAAGAGTTACCAGGTGAGTTGTTGCCGGGACCCCTGTACTTACAGACACGTCTGCACACCGACAGGGTGAACGTCACTCGGAGGGATTTCAGTTTGTGCAGGTTGGGGCCATTTATCCACGGGCTCATGGAAAAATCTAATGATTGGGTACTGGAGTGGTTTCTTATTCCAGGGAGAAAACCAACCTAACCACATTTGAAAGACCCCGCTGAAGTAAAAATCTTCCCATATGAACGTGATGTTGTGAACCAGTAAATGAACAGTAAAATAGCGTAGAGTTCTCCAGCCAAGTTGTTCTCAACTGACGTTTGGGGGTGGCAGCAGACGCTGTAGTGCCTGTGGGACTTGCCACGTCCATGTTGTTCATGTCTTGTGCGAATGCAGAGGTAGCCATGAGCCATGTCCTGAAGAGAAAATTTGAAAAAGGTTCAGCAAGGGGAAGGTAGCTGCCTTTATCTGCATACTTGTTTGCAAGTCCTCAAAACTCTGGGGCTGGGTACTCCACCTGCCTGCATGTAGACCCCGATATTTGCTTTGGCCTGGCTGTGAATAGTGCCGATATCCTGGTCAGTACCACTGGAGACGTTCAGCCACGTTTCCTCCATGCGATTCGTGTGCCTTAGTTCACTTTTGAGTGTTGTTGAGTCTGTTCTGCTGTTTCCTAACACGACAATCACCGCGTCCCTTCCCTCTGACATGATTTGTTTCGCTCCCATATTCTCACCCCCCAGCTTTCAGAAGTCTGATGGCCGAATATCGAGGGGAAGTGCCGCCCTGCTAGACAGGCTTGTCACTCGTGGTGTGAGAGAATTCCATATCTTTTTGCTTCATCTCTTCCCTAGAATACTCTGCTTCTAACTTGCCAGTGTGTTTTCCTTTAGCCACTGAGCCTCTGAGTGTCTTTAGTTTTGGAGTTTTTTTACGTTTGTCTTTTAAGTTTCTGTTAAACCTTTTAAAATACTTTTTGATTGAACGGTAACGCTTAAAATCCCGTGATGCTGCGCGGTGGGGGCACATGAAGGATGTGAAAAGACTCTGATTTTAGGACTGAGATGGTCATATGCTTAACGAGGATGTGAACGTAGTTTTGAAGTGGTGACTCGGTCTTATTTGTAGGAATCATTTTGTTAATGCAGGTTAAACTGAGTGCTCTGGGGATGTCTGTGTGTTCCCTTCTCCTGTATAATGTGCTCTGCGCTGGCGGCAGGTACATTGTATTCCCCTGATGCTCTTCCCACTGGCGCTTCTCCCACCGGACAGCACAAATGCCATTCCCTACAAACTCAGACCAGCGGCGCGGACTTGAACATTTCTTTCTTCTGGATAACTCTGTTAGGTGGGTGGCATGACACTGCTTAGCTCTATTTCTAAACTCTGTGTTTCAGGTATGACCAAAGGTTGAAGTCTGCTAGATGGTTTATAAATACTCAGATTTTAAAGGACAGAAAGTGGGGCATTCCACTAAACGTCCCTTCTGTCTCTCTCTTGGTTTTCCCTGCTCCTCCTTTCCCTGCCCATCGTGGTCCCAGCCATCACCTAGTTCCCTTGCAGATACTCGTTATCTCTTGCAGAAAGTGGTTTTCTGTTGCCCATGTCTTCTCCAGCCATCACTGTCCCTTACTTTGGGCTCTGACGTTGGCCTTTCATGGTTTAGTGTTCTGCCGCGCAGTGCCAGATCCGCTCCTCCCGCGGCGGCAGGGGCAGGTTGGCCGTCAGATGCTTGAGAGCACAGCCGCCTGTGAGCGAGGGGGGGAGTGTGTGTTTTCACACACAGGACCAACACATCCTGTGTCACAGGACTTCAGCTCTTACACTCACACACATCCGTGCAGGCGGTGCACGCTCACAGGTGCACGCTTGCTCACTGGCGCGTGTCCTTGCTTCCCACACACGCTCACGCTGGTGTGCTGCAACACTGGCCTCATGTTAATGTTTCCAGGTCAGATGTGGCAGGGTACTGTGAAGGGCCAGTCACTTAATGAACCCCTCTGGGACCTACCTCAGTTACTAACAATTTCTCTCCAACTCATCAGGCAGGGAATCGCAGCCCTTGCTGTTTCACTCCATCACTTTCTTCCACTGCCTTTTCCGCCTGAGCCGCCTGCTCGCTCCACACAAACAAACCAATTATCGATGAAGATACAAATTGGGTCCCTTTTCCTTGAAAGCTCCTTCAGCCTTGCACTTAGCCCAGGTTTCACAGAGACACATCAACCTGCATTTCCTTCTGCCTCTTCTCACCCTGCCCGTCTTGCACGTGCTGCCTTGCGTATTCACAATTAAGCGTACACCTTCGTACCCCGACCTGGTGGTATTGACTTGCACAAGAAAACCAGCACCCACATGCACGCACTTGTGTGCGTGTGCTCCTGTAAAAGCACATGGGAAAGAGCTGAGGTCGTTCATTAACCTGAGAATTTCTTTGTTGCAGTTGGAGGTCACCTTACCAGCATGTGTCTCAGAAAAATATCCCCCAAAAGAGTCTGTTCAGTTTACCTAAGCAAGGACTTCTTGTACCAGAGATCATAAAATCAAAGTAATAGCACTGAACCCGCCCGTTCTGTGTGTGACGAACGCAAGCAAGTATGTTTTCTGGGGATGCACATGTGTCTTTGTCATCTTAAAAATACTATCTTCTTGTAACACTAAATATTTCACATGGAGTGGGAGATGACAGCTGTGATCGGCTGGAGTCTCTGTCCACTTCTGGAGCTGTGCTCTAACATTTGGATCTTGTGTGGAAATTTGGCGTCGTGTATTTGATACAAGGAGGTAACCTGGATCCAACCTTCCCGAAGTGCACCTGAACTTCCCGTTACATCGCACTGCCCACCTCGGTGCATCGCAAGCTGCCCGTGCCCCTGGATAAACTGCTGAACCCCTTGGCACCTGTATGAAAATGTGTTTTGGAGTCTGACACCTGCCTGGAAAGCATTAGATGGCAGAAAACGGGACGTTACTTGTAGCAAACCGATGACCTTCTTAAAACAAAAAGCCTGAAGAAAGGGCTTTCAAATTTGCTGTTTTGTCAAGGCATCGAATGTCTGAGAGAGATGTTCTTCCAGCCCCACCTCGTAGCGCATGCTTGAAGGGCTCCTCCGGTGCCAGCGCCTCTCAGCCCCTCGGTCCTCAGGCCACGCTCCAGCCTGAGCCTCTTGCCCCTTTAAGAGACTGCCCTTGCGCTCAGGCAACCCATGTTTGCCGAGACCAAGTCTGCTCCTTCGAGAGATGGTTCTGCTGACCACTGTGCTCCTCGGTGAGGACCTTATTGATTCCCCCAGCAGGTCCCAATGCAGCTTGTGCTGCTGGAAGTGGCTCTTGGCAGGTGGTGGTGTTACCCCTGACAAGACCAAGAGCGCCTTTGTGTCTCACCCCCGTCACTCAGATTTAAAGGGGCTCCAGCCAGCCCAGATGTGCTCTGCAGGATCTTTCTCAACTCCTTTTAAAAGTAATAAAATAATTACATGGATGCTGGACACCTAAACATGGAGGGAGCGAATGGCTGCATCTCCTTCCAACCCTGGTCAGAACAGGTCTCAGGCACCGGATAGGAGAAAGATGATCAGTAAATGCTTCTTTGTCCAAGGGCAGAAATTAAGTAGGACTGATGGAGTAAGGCGTGCTGATAAAGAATCGAGCTATGCATCGGAGAAATAGGGAATTAATTAAGGTAAAAATGTAACTGTCAGTAAGCACAGCTAACGAGAGTCCCTGCGGGTAGCCGTTCATGCCGAACTGGTGGTGGTCCAGTTCTAGACCTGTGATGTAAAGGAGGTGACTGTGTATGTAGCAGCTTGGAAACGGACCTTGCCGAGGGTTTTTAGATACTCTGCATGACTTTTGCACGGCACGACATCTTAGAGAGACCCCCAGAAGGGAAAGACCATTTCTGATTATTTTCTCGCAGTGCAGAGGGCGTAGTACAGGTGGTAACTATTGTACAGCAATGTTGTAAGAAAAAAGCCACCAAAAATTGACTGCAGTGAAGTCCAACTTTGAAAAGAGAAATATATAAAGATGAGATTGTAAATGCGATTTTGTTTATTTTATTTTTAGAGAAGAAAACATCCGGAAAGTTAAAATGGTGGCAATTCAAATACACCGCATAGGAGGCTTGGAGTAAAAAGCCCGTGTCAGAAGAACCCCCAAATGTTGATAGTGGAGTAAAGGACATTTTTTTTCTTTTTTTTTTTTTTTTTTTAAAAGAGAAATTGTGAGAGTAATAATTAAAGAAAAGGAAAAGCATTAGCTTTGGCAATTAAATATGAAATCATAACAACACAAGCCCTCTTCCCCCAGAGAAATAAAAGTCAGAGGAACAAATTGCTGAAAACATAGAAGGTAACTCTAAGTACTGGCTCAAATACAGCAGCTTTCCGAAGGTTGCCGGGAAATCTGAAGGGGTGCTCGGTGACTGAATTATAGAACGAGCAGTTTTCAAAACTAACGCGGTAGGGGAGAAGCGAACTGATCTCTGCGCCGGTGCGTGTTGCGGAAGCGCTTTGAGAGGTTACCACATTAGAAGCTTTTATTTTTAGTGGGAGTAGATATGAAAAACCGTCTCAAATTAAAATGTCGGGAGAAGATTTTAAAACAAATCAATAAAAACAACTGCAACAAATTGTCAGGACAAGATGCCAAGAGTTAATGAACTCAAATTCAAAATAGCCAAATTACTGTATTGTGTAACCGGTAGCTTAAATTGGCCCAGCGCTGGAGGGATTGATTGTGATTACGGTTCTTTAAAAAGGCTCTAGGGTGATGTAAAGGATTTCAGAGCAGTAAACTTTATTTCTGTTGTGGAAAAATAGGGATATCGCAAATGGAATTTGCAGACACACAAATGGGTTTGACATGATGGAGAAGAGTCAGCACAGCTTTTGTAAATGGACGTTAATCATCACAAGCCCATCCGCGCTGCTTTAAAGAAACCGCCAAGCCCTGGGTGCGAAGCGATTGAGTGACAGACTATTAGGTTCCCCCAAAAAGGGGGGTGGGTTTTTTTTTAAAAAAAGAAAACATGAGTTGTATTTAAGGAAAAAGAATAAGCATAAGCTTTGGCAATTAAACATAAATTTGTAATAACACGCCAAAAAATTAAAGAAAGTTGGAGGAGCAAATTGCTGGGAGCGTGAGGCGCTACCAGGAGGGAAGGCCGACACAGAAACCTGCGCCCAGCACCGCGCCGAGCCGCAGGGCGGCCACAGCTCTGCTGCTCCCTCGGGTTCTTGTTACCCACATCAACAGTGACGTGGGAGACATGTAAAAAATATAGCACAGGTCAACAAACTCGGGAATTTGGGGGCTCTTTCAGTCTTTTGGATTTGAATTGTTTTGTCCTGACAAATTCACAGCTTGCTAAAGCGTTCGCTGCAGACCCGGGGTCCACAGCCTTCAGGCTGCTGGGAACTAGCCGCTTGTTACCAAAAAACGGGCTTACCCGGTGTTTCTTTTGCTCTCACAGTTATTTTCCTAAGCATCTGCTAGTGGCTGCCTTCAGGGAGGTTTCTGAGCTAGATGGGCCTTTGGTCTAACCTCCGGCGGTCGCTCTTCTGTGCTTAGGTTGCGGCAGTTCGGGCAGCTCTGCGCCGAGGCAGCAGGGCTTGCCTGGTTTTCTTCTCCCTTCTGCAGAACCGCTCTGTTGCTGTGCGAGGTGTGGCAGGAACCAGCCCAACATCCAACCGCCCGCTTCAGAAACCTTCGGAAAGGGCTGCCTAGATAAGAGTCATTCTATCAGTAGTGAAATTCCTATTTTAATGTAATTTTACAGACCCTGATTCACTGTCCCTTAACTGCAGCTTGTTATTTCTGGCATTAGAGGGTAAAAAAAAATAGCTTCTGGGCATGTGACACTATTCACAGGCCTTTAATGTCAGAAATAATGATCATGTTAAATTGGAGCTCATTACGACGAAATGAGACCTCATTGAGCCCTCTTTTTGGGGGGTTGTTTAATGATTTTCCTTTTTCTCTTTTCCTTCTAAGTAGCTCTGAATTGGTACACTGGGGGAGAAGCTGGGAGGTTTGGTGGTAAATTTAAATCGCAAGAAATGTATACCTTTAAAATATAGTAAAAAAAAAGAAGGGCTTGATTTTTCTACTGTTCTCCCCAAGTACTCTGTTCCTTTGTTACATTTTCAGTTATAGAAATTTCTTGCACCTCTTAAGGCCGCTAATAATGGTTATATCTAAGGCAGCTACAAAACATATTTGGGACTTTATTTCAAGCACTACATTTCTCATAATGAAGATCCCATTTTCCAAGCTTTTTTTCTAATCACATTCAAAAGTACTGAGGCTGCCTCCTGTGCTACAGCCGCAACAAAGCGGCTTTGCCGTGTGCGTGAAGCCAGGCGGGTGCCCGCGCGCCCCGTCCCTTCTCAGGGTGCCCTGTGCCGCAGTAGTTTCCAGGTCTCCTCCATGACTGGACTTCTGGTGTAGTTCTGTGTCCGACCGTCCGCGGGCAGAGCTCTGCTGCCTCGGTTCTGGGCAGAGCTGTCGAGGATCAAACTGCCAACAAAATGCCACTGCGATCGGATTATTAACAGGGTAAATGTCTTCGGGGCATGGGGGGGAAGTTTTTGTTCTTCTTCCTTCCTTCTCCCAAATGTATCTCAATTTTATGGCACGCTGTCCGTTTTGCTTCCCTCCTCAAATCACTTGACAGTTACATTTTGTTCCTTGTGAACACGCTCACTGGAGTGGTGTGCTCTGTGAACATCTCCGTAGTTGTGCGTAGCTCCGCTTCTACCCATGTTTCATCCCCTCCTCTCAGTTGCTGAGATTTATTTGTCTGTGATTTGATTCTCTTCGTGTCTGCACTACGTTCTGGATGGTATTTTCACCACGCTTTGTCCTACATCTTCAACGAGCTCTGATGCGCTCCATAAGCTGCAATGTATTTATCTTTGGCCATTGTCATACCCTGAGTTGGATGTCCCACAAAACATACCAAATCTTTAAAAGCTAGAAGTAATATGACGAATTAAGAGTTAATTTTATTGCTTGGTCATATTTTCCTTCTCCAGCCCCCTTTCTTGCAAGATGCATCACAGTGCTGTAAGCGCCTGAGAACTGTCATGTTTGCTTGTTAAACCTCACACAGCTTCATTTACTGTCTAAGTAATGTCATTTGAGATGGGATGGGATGCTACTGGTCAAAAGGAGAACTCTGCTGGTATTAGCATCTCGGTTTTCTGCCTGGTGCTCCCCATCTCAGACGTCAAAACAGATTCTGTTACTCTGATCGTCTTCCTGATGAACCTGCTTGGCCATCTGACTGTTTTCCCCTGTTGGTGCCTTCTCCAGCCCTCGAGGATTTGCTGTTTCTCAGTCTAGATGTGCTGCAGGAGGAGGAGAGCAAGTAGTTCAGAGGGAAAGTTGTGTGGAGACAGGAGTGTGCTCATGGCCCCATCCAGCTGCCCTGCGAGAGGCGGCCAGCAGAGCTGCCGCAAACCCTGAGGAGGTGAGGCAGTAAAGCAGTGTATTCCGGGAGGTCTTGTTCCACAGATCTGCAGCTTTCTCTCGTTCAAAGAGCAGAGGAGCTATGATGGAAGTCCTCCTCCTCTGCCTTTGGTTTGCGCTCTCCAGACACGTTGTTCCACGCGGCCATGGATGAGGGGAGCTCTGGGAGACCGGGCAGCCCTGAAGCGCGGACTTAAGCTGGAGAAGCTGCGCGATCCCATCTCCTGGGCTGGGGTGAAACGTGCTGCAGCCGGTCCCGGGGGTGTCAGCGGGGATTGCGCTGGTGGGCTCGGCAGGGCAGAGGAAGATGGTGGCAGGGCGGCCGAGAGGAAGGGAGCAGCAGGGCTGTTTGCATCAGTAATGAGATCCCGGGCCCTGAATGGGGCTCTTCTTCGCACGTGGTACCATACAAATGGGATCAAAATAATCTCTGCCTGAGGGGTTTTCTTGTAAAGCCTGAGATAAGTGTTCCAAAAATCAGGAGGTCGCACGCAGACACGCGCACACACGTTGTGGTGATATCGGGTGGCGTGGTCGGCAGCGGTCTCCAGACACGATCGGCACAACTGCAGCCAACGTGCAAAAGGAGAGCTTTAATAAACAGTCATGAAATAACGTGTTCGTTTTATAAATTATTAGAGCAGGCCCAATTACAAAAGCAGCACAGGAGAAAACTTGAAGACGCTTTAAAAAAATTGTAATGGAAACTGATAGAAAAGTACAAAGGCGGAACTGGCCTCTAGATACCAGCAGAGGAGTAGTAGAGAACAGATCATAAGGAGCGAGATAAATATATTATGTATGCACTAGAAAGGGAAGCACCTGTAGACGGTTGCAATGTCACAGTGATAAACTTGGAAGATTATCTTTGTCCCAGCTCTCAGAGGAATAAGAAGATGTTAAGACTAGAGAAAGGATGTTTCCATTTTGTATGTGACAAACAACGGGTGTCTAGACAAGTATTTTAGAAATGAGGATGTTCAGTAAAAGACTTTTAGAGGTTTTATGGAGAAAGAAAGCCAGACAGACAAAAATCTGAATATGATGACAGAGAAAAGCTGGAGTAAAAGGTGATGTCTGAGACAGGGACTTCAATGTGAAAATATTTGAGAAAGCTGATAGTGAAGGAGGCTGCAGGGCAGAGAAGGACCTCTGCTCGAGCCTAGTTGAGTTCTTGATGTGACAGACAAGATGTTGGGTGTCACTTTGAAGACAGAGGGATAGCCCTTTGAATCCTCAACGCAGAGATAATGGCTTTATTTGTGGATGAGAATACTCATTTCCTCCTGTTCAATAACACACACACATACACATATATATATATATATAAGATGTAGGTTTTCTTGTAAGGAATTTTGGACCGTGGAGAAAAGAAAAACTGACCCAGTTCCAGCGTTTGGGTGATTTGGCAGATACCCACAGCAGACAGTCTGTCCTCAGCGCTGAAGTGGAGCGGGCAGACGCTAAGGACTGTGCTGGGCATGGGGCGTATGCTGGCTGCATCATCTACCTCAAGATGAAACTCATCAATGTTGCACTTAGTATTTTGAGGAAATAATTGGACTTGTGGCTCTCAGCACAGCTATGGATTGTATATAGAAAGAAACTCGGCCATTGCGTTCAGTACAATACGCTCCTCTCTGCAGCATTTGGTCAAAATCTTGACAATTCCTCTTCTGACTCTACTCTGCCAAAGATTGCACTCTTGGTGTTTGGTCACTGGGCGAGGACGGAGACGCTCTCCTTCCTGCTCGCTGCAAAGTCCTGAGGGGCCAAGTGACACTTTGAGGTATGGCTTCCTGATGGAGAATCTCTTAGGGTAAGGCTGGTCCTGCAGACTGACCATTTAAAGCTGTAGATACGTGTCTGTCTGCCTCTCCTTCTGCACATGCTCTAGAATGCCTCAGAAACAGGCATGGTTAGGGAAGATGACTGCCCGTTATTGCTCTGCTTTGCCTGTGCAGTGACTGTTATTTAGCTCTGGGAAAACAACATTTGAATTGTGTTAAGTGTATTCCAGTGTAAGTAAAAATCCTGAAGATAATTATTTGTATCCAAATTATTTTCCATTCTTTAGCAGACATTTTCAGACTTCAAATATGTTGTTTTCTGCAAGTGCTGCATAATAAATTAATTGTTTAATTAGTAATAGATGTGTCACTCCTGGGAGCAAATCCCTTACTTTGAACAAGTAAACCAGACACCCCTTTCATGTTTAATGTGTTGGGTTTAAGACTTTTACCTCTTTTTAAATACATGTACTTTCATAGATCAGATAATACCTTAAACTATTGTCAGTGATTATGTGAGATCTCACAACACAGAAGGGAGCAAACTACAGACGTTTCTTGACTTTAATCAGCAATAAAAAACAGGAAGAAATTAGAATTTACTTCCCATCAGTAGGTCTCCTGCACACGTTCCATCTACTGTGAGTGTCGAAGTGGTCCTCTAGCATAGATGTGGAAATCTCACAGCTCTGAGATCTTTGTAATCCAGCACAAAAATACGTTCATGTTGCGGAAGGGAATCAAGGCACAGAGAGACTGGTGGAGCAGGGAAACTTTTGACCCAAGCCACCGTGCTTCGTGGTGGGAAACTCTTCTTCTTCTTGAGCCAAAAAAAATAAAGTTTCAGTAACCACCCACCAGTTGGTTCAGCTACGTTGGGCAGGAAAGAGACGGCTTCCCCTTGGAAGGGCCAAGGGAGGGGTGGTAGCCCAGGGCTTCTGCCAATCCCTGCACACAAGCGGTGTTTCTCTTCTATGCACTTGATCTTTCATTTCATTTCAGTGCGTTTGTTTTGAGTTTTTGCGGATGGTGCCTTGCTCGCACAAAGGGCCCCCGCTTCTGCTGTTGGCCAGCACTGTTGAAATCAAATCCTGAGTAATGGGGACTGTGTACGTCCTATCGTGGTGTTCTTGTCAAAGCATTCAGTTGTTTGATCTGTTGGGGGGGGGTGTTTATTAACAAGATTTTATTGTAAAAATATTTATATATCCAAATATTTAACGATTTAACTTTTTATAATTGCAAAGTCCTCAGAATACGTAGCTAGTGATTCTGGTCGATCACTTCAGACAGTATTGGCGTTCTGTTGAATTTATGCCTTGCTTCTGCCTTGCCAGCCGGAATTGCCAGTTTCACCAGAACATTTTGTCCTTATCCCATGGGATATGGAGAGAAGTGGGGTTCAGAAGAGCAGTGCTAGTTTCAGGGATCACCTCCTCCTAGACAGGAGACCCAGAGGATTACAGACATACTGTCCAAGCATGCAAGTACAGGGTCAGGAAAGCCCAAGCCCACCTGGAGGTGAACCTGGCAAGGGATGTGAAGGACAACAAAAGGCTTTCTACAGGTATATCAGCAGTAAAAGGAAGAGTAGAGGAAATGTGGGTCTGCTGTTGGACGTGTCTGCGTATATTGAGGGATGTATGTCTGTGTACATAGGAGCACTGGAGAATATCTGAAACGTGAGTTGTATTTTAGGTTATGGGGAACACTGAACTCCAGAGAAGGCTGTTTGTGAGAGCTGTTAAACTGGTAACCTGCAGCATCCAAGGTTCAGCATGGCTCTGTATTTATTGAAGGACAGGTTTTGTTAGATGGCAATTTTTAAGAATCAACTATGTTGGTTAAAAAGAGGAGAGGAAGGAATAAGGAAAATCGCCAGGTTCTGAGGAGCAGTTCGGAATTTACCAAATGTAAAGGAATCCGGTGGAGTCCTGCATCCCCCTCCCACCATCAGCTTCCTACACAGGTAGTTCTTGGTGCCCAAGACCTGAAGAGCATCTCTTCTTCCCCCCAGCTCTACAAGGGCGCTTGACTGTGGTGGGGTTTTGCAAGAGGTACATGTACCTATTGCAAGGAACCATGAGACCTAAAACTCGTTCAGCTGAAGCCATGGGGCTGACCTCTCCCAAACCCCCTGCTTTAGCTGGCATTACCCCGGGCCACGTGCTAACAGGTGACTGGGGCGCGACAGCTCTTTGTTCCATCCCGGTCCCCAGCCCACTCAGCCCTCTCCTCTCAGCTTTTGTTATCTATCCAAGTTGTTCACAGAAAAGATAGATGTATGCAAAGCACTTTCACAGAATCCAAGCTGGAACAGCTGTCAGAGATGCAGTCCCACTTAGTTGGTCTTCATAAAATGCATGCGGCATTTTTAAGAGTCTGGATAAAGGGTGAAGGCAAACTGCGCCCATTTAGCAGAAGGCAGCGTGTGACAGCTGACAAAGTGACAGTGGGCCCCTGAACAGCCCATGTCACTCTGCAGCAGGAGGCCCTGAAATGCCCATTTTAATTTAAATGTTATTTTCAAATAAAATTGCCACTTTGGGATAATTGCTTCTTACTGTGTAACTTTGAGAACACCGTACTGAGCAAAGTGGGTGCAGCTTTCTTTATTGTTGTTCTTATTTGTTATTGTGCAGCACCATATGTGTCTACAGCCCTGTGCAATAGGTGGTCCCCAGAACTGCCTGCTGCACAAATCAGCCTTTTGTTCCGGGAGCTGTTGTTTTAAAAAACAAAACAAACCCGCCAACCTCCGTGTAAGGTAAGGAACCGGAGTCAGGGTGATTTCAGTCATAGGCATTGTTTTGGGGTTTTTTGTTTGCGCAGAGTTTTCTGGTAACCACGTCTACAGTGATGGGCACAATATAAACAAATATTTTCCTTTGTGCAGAATGACTTATGCTTCTTTTCATCTGAAAGCTCCACTAACTACTCGCTTGCTTTCCCTTTTCTTTCTGGCCTCCTCGAGCCTCCTGGTATGGCACGAAACAGAAATGTGAAGCCCATTTTCTAGCAGTTTCACAAATGCATTCAGCGTGTTTACCAATCCAGTTTATTTAAATTCTTCCCCTCACATAGAGAAGAAAGCGCTGGTTTGAAGCCTGAAGCACCCCGCCATGGTTGCAATGGGTTTGTGGGGTTCCTTGTGTTGCTTTGGCTCTTGATACCCCAAGGCTTGGTGTGTCTCGGGATGTCCCAGTAGTGGAGTAAAGAGGTCAGAAGAACAGCAGTGAGAGCCTCTATCTAATTCACACCTTGGCACCAGCACACTGGGGCTGACACGTCCAATTTACTGTGGCACTGTTTGACAGGTGTCAGGGCTCGACAGTCGCACAGAAGTACACACGGCTGCAGAATCAGAAAGGGAGAGAGGGTGATTGAACATTCTGCAAATGAGACACCCAGGGAAAGAAAAACACACACACGCGTGCGCGCACGCACACACACACACACACAACCATTCAATAGAAAATCTAGGCTAATTAACGCCTGCTGTTGCCTGATGCGTGGCATGGCCCCTCAAGGACTCTTTGCCATTCGAGAGTTGAAAACATGTCAGGAGGTTCCTCTCTTCTCTGGCACGAAGAGTATTATGACATTTTAGTGCTAAAAAAAGTTACGGTAACTTTCTCAGTTTTCATAGCAAGTTGTGAAACTTGTTGAAGTTCAGTCAGCCAGCTCCATTCCTTCCTTCCCAGTCTTGTACCTGATCAGGCCACCCCTTCCCTGAAGATACCCCCCCGAAACCCAGCCCTCCCCTGGATGTGTGCTCTGTGCTTCTCTCTGCCGCGGCCCTGCAGAACAGGGTGTCTGATGGCAGAGACGATCGATCAAACCGGCTGTTCGCACCCGCCAGCTGCGTTGGTACCGTGCGCTGACCTGGGGACTCGCTTCCCCAGCTGGCCAGTAGCCAGCGGTCCCGGCCGTTCCCCTCTCGAGCCAGAGGCAAAGCCTGCAGGAGCTGGGGCAGCTTCCTTGCCTGTCACCGGGTCCGACCTTCCTTGCCGCATCCGGAGCGTATGCTGGGAATAGCGCCCTTGGCAGCTGAGGAGAATTTGCTAGAGAAGAGCAGGTCTGTTTCCACGGCTCTTCCAAGTCCTGGTGTGCCAGGGAAGGAGCAACTCCCCAGTACGTGTTGAGCAAGGACCTGACAACACGGGCCCTGGCCGCCGAGGCCTCCGGAGCGGCTTGCAATGCATCTGGTAACGGTCACGGCGGCTGCTGCGGCAGTCAGCGACGGTGAGGAGCACGCGCGGACGGGGCTGGCCGCTTGGGGCCTGCCAGCCGCCCGCTAATGAGCTGTGCGTTAATGTCACAGAAAGAAGGTGCCTAGACCTTAAATTTGCCCGGAACGTGAGAAATGCAGCTCGATTCTTGCTCTCCATCCTGTGACCTTCCTGTCATGGCTTCTGCTGCAGTGCGGAGAGGTGGCTGCGGAGAAAGCTTTATGCTTCACTTTGGGGCTGAATTTTAGAGTGGGTTAGCAGTGGGAGGCTGCGATATTTGAAATTTGTCTGAAGTGGGAGGATCCCATCATTTGGGGAAACAGCTCTGCACAATGCTGCAAATCAACGGGACACAGTCTTGTCCTGCTGAGAAAGTCAGCAGAGCCAAAACTGAATTTAAAGAAAGCCTTTATTATTATTATTATTCATGTCAGGACTCCGTTGGGAAAATCTTTATCTGCATTAAAACGTACATAAGAAGAGGAAAGAAGAAAAGGCCAAGAAGAGTGTGCACTACAAAGCGTCCCTTTGAGCTCAGCTCCGTTCCTCTGTAAAGTTCGTTGCCAGGCTCTTTGCAGGGAGAGAATTTGGGTTCAAGGTTGAGCTGGAGACGTTTCCTGGCAGAATGGATATCCCCTGATCACACCTTTAGGAGATTATCCCGTCATTAAATATTTGTAGGATAACAGGAGAAGCCTAATTTAGTTTTTGTTTCTTTTTCTCTGTGGTTTAATCACAGATGAAAGAGACTAATAGCACTACAGAGCTTTCTGGTGATCAAAGGCCAATCAATCCTCTTTGTGGAGTAATTAACTATTTGCTAAACTTGCAGAATTGATTTCCATTTAGGGCTAAGAGAGAGGGTTTTAAATGAAGACCGATTTACCAGGCGTGAGGAGGGAATCTCAGCACTGATGCCAGGAGATACTCAGAGTGATGAATTGGAGACTGCTAATTGGAGGATGAAAAATACAGCTGGAATCTGGCCCCATTTGCTCCTACTTTGGGGAAAGACAGGAAAAGGGAAATAAGGCCGAGAATCTGACAGATGGTTTTCTGCAACTGCAGCGGGGAGAGCAGAGCACAGTTAAAGCGGCATCTGACCGACCGGAGGAAGCGTAGACGTAACCACCACAAAGCTGTACTGCGAATCCGTTTTTCAGGTAGATGCTCCGGCCAGGAGCGACCGCTGTCTGCTCGCTTGCTGGTGGGCTCCGAAGCAGCTTGCGTCTGCACCAGCTCTCTCGATGCAGGATGAATCAGGCAGCTTTGTCTGGGTGGAGCCTTCGTTTGCCAAGAAAATTTTAGCACCACGGATGCAAGAGGGGCTTTGTGAAAGCTGAGGGTGTACTAACATTTTTTTGGCACTCTTCACTGGAGATGCGAGGGGGGGGTTCTGTATTGATACGTGTTGCAGCCTTGGAATGATGATCAGGATGCTAGGCTTCACTTGAAAATGTCAAAATGGGGAACGGCGTTGATGTGAGTTGATTTAGACTGTTTACAGGTGTGTGGTACTTTCCATGAGCAGAGGGACTAAAGAGGCTAGAATTGATCATCTGTGATAACACACGTGAAGGGGAAAGGCAGTAGCAGCTTGTAAATTGTGAGTGAAACAGGAAAAGTGATTAGGGAATAATTACAAGAAGCAAGAAGTATCCACCAAATGAGGCAAGTTTAAAACAAAGAAAAGTTGGTACCTTGTCTCAGAGCACAGAATTAACGCACAGAATTTATTGCGCAGGGTATCGCGGAGGGCAAAAGAATAAATTAGTTCAGAATAGATTAGACAAAATCAGGGAGCAGAGGGTCATTGGTGGGTATGGAACACAGGAGCCCAAGTGAAATATCTAGGGAGCAGTCCCCTGCGGCGTCACACCACGCTGCCCGTGCTCCCGTGCGCTCCACCGGCGGCTGGAGAGAGGATGCTGGGTCTCTCTGGGCCCCAGCAGCGGTTCCGCAGTCCCGATCCAGCGGCGTGTGGAGCACTGCAGTGCCTGGGCAGGAGGTCAGCAGCTCCGGAAACTCCTGTGCACATAACTTGTGTTCGGTGTGAACACAGAGCCAGTTCATCATTTTTACATCTGCGCCCGGACGAGTGCTTGCACAACAAACGCATCCTCGTCCTCCCATTTGCTGTGAACTGGCCCCACGTGCTGGTGGCTCCCCCGGTGTGGGACACTTGAAGGTGGTCGGGTCACAATCAGCTGGAGAACACTGCAGGAGGTGCAGTGCCAAGCACAGCGGGTGCTGTGCCTCCTGTCTGGGGGTGACACAGCCACTCCTGTAACAAGCTGGCACTGCTGTGATGAAACGGGGAAGGGGGGTCTTGTAGAGTATTTAGTGCTACTTCACGTCATTGTTATTGGCACAGTCTGTGGAAGGCACCGTGTTAGGGCACAGACTTCTTTTGGTACGTGTCTCAGAGCTGCAGACCTTCTGGGGGTCCCTCCTGCCTTTCAGAGTCAGTCCAACCTTTCAGTACAGGTTAGAGGAAACACTGTAAAACTGATCTTGCTCTGTCCGGTTGGCATCAAATCTTGTGTTATTTCACCATGGAGAAATTTGGCTCTTCTGCATCAAATGGTTCAATTCACATCAGCAGTTCCAAGAAAGGCACTATAGGAACTTTAAGGATTTAACCTGTATGTTAAAGTGCCTTGGAAATGAGCCCTCCATGGGGTAGGAAGCACTGTGCCTACTCTCAGCCATGCCATACCGCCGCCTGAGCCAGGCAGCGTGCTGCGCCGTGCCACGCTGCACTGTGCCGTGCCGTGCCATACCACGCCATACCATGCAATGCCATGCGGCACCATGCCGTGCTGCGCCATGCTGTGCCGTACCAAGTGGCCTGGCACCGCGGTGGCTGCGTTTCGCAGGAGCTGTTGTGGAGCAAAAGCCGGGGAAGTTTTATTGTGGTGTAGCACTGGTGTCGAGATGATTGAATTTGCTTGTTATAAATTGAATTCACCTATTAGAGAGCTATGACTTGATTTTTTTCATTAGCACACAAAGCTTGAAGGGAAAGTTTCTTCTGAGGTCCCTCCAGACCTCTTTAAACAGGGCTATAATGATTCTCTGTTGAGAAAGAGCAAAAGAAATTCCACTGCTGTTTAAACAATTAAAAGCGGAGCTGTACTTGGCGGAGAGGCTGAGGCACCGGCGGTAACCTCTCCTCTCGGCTGACCAGCAGCTTTTAAATGCAGGGGCTGCTGTGAACTGACTCACTGCAGGATAATTACGTTAGGGACCCATACGGCCTGCTGAAAATCAATTCTGTTGGACCAGCGTGTTTGTTCGGAAATCCACTCAGCCAATTCAGGAGTACATTAGGCTGCAGGCCCCGTGCGCTGACCTCCCCAGGATTGGGGTTGACACTTGAACGAAGGCGTTTGTCCAGTTAAAGGACAGTGCTACCAGCAGACTCTTATCTCCCCTAAATTGGATTACTCAGATCTGCTTGTTCTCTTTAAAGATAGCTACTTCAGGTTTTCTCCCCCTCTCTTTCTGTCTGTCTGAGACAGTTACCTAGCGATTACTGTTTAACATGCCCGTCTTGGCTATTCCTGGACAGTTAACATTTAATATCGCCCCTAGAGCTTCCTTTCTTAGCTGCAGCTGGCTGATATCGGGGAGCCGTTTCTCCCAGCGCTTCTCCAGCAGCAGTCGCTTCCTATCGGATTATGCAGCAGAACGTACGGAGCCCATCGTGTTTCAGCAACACGGGCTCTGCGTGACCAGGCATTCGCTCCCTGCCAAGCAGCGCTGTGCGCGGGCATCGGGGCTCGCTCCACCCTTGGAAGCAGGCTGGCCCTGTCCGCCACCAGCCTTGCTGGTGAACCGGACTCACCTGACTGGCTGCTTCACCGTTGCCCAGAGCATCCGAGGTGACACCTGCGAATGTGGAGGGGCTCTGGTGGCCCCTCCAACCCTGCCCTTCTGTGAGTCTGCGCTCTAAACCCACTTTGCCTCTCCCATACATGATGATAATGGAAGCTTTATCTTAAAATGTCCCACCCAAAATGTGTAAGGAAAACCCCAGCTTCGTTGAACAGTTTTACACAGGAAACTTGCGTTTTGTGTGTTTAAATGCGGGAGCAGCTGTTAGTGGGCTGCTGCAGCGACTAGCCTCAAACAGCCCCGCTGAAACCGGTCATCAGCTTGTTCTGTCGTCCCTTGCGGAAGATAGTGGTACGTGTGCATCAGACTGAAGCGTTTTCTTGCTTTTTTTCTAAAAGTGTGGAGGGGAAAATGGAAAATAAGGTTGAGGAAGAAATATTTCGATTGAATCCTTCGAGAGGTGCCTCCCTCTCAGCTGAAAATACACACAGACGAATCTTGCTGCTCTGTAGCTGATCCATACGTGGATTTTTTTTGTTACGGTCTTGCAAAGACTCAAAGCTTCTTTTGCTTTCTTTATCTCCAAACAGTGCTGCTTGTCCGTGTTTTAAGCAGAATACTATCTAAATATAAGAAAAATTTCTCTGGAAAGACAATTTTTTTGCGTGTGTTTTGTAAATTATGTATGAGAAGACAAGGGAAGGAGAAGAGAGGGGGCAGGAAAAGGGGGGGATGTGGTATACGGACATGTGTGTGTGTTGTGTTAGCACATTGTCTGAGTACGCAAAGATGTGGGGCAGTATTCTTCTAACGGGAGGGGGCGGGGTGGAGGTGTGGGTAACGTATAGCTGGTGATCCTACCGTGACAGTAGGGAGGGCTATTTGGGCGGCTGCGTGGGGGAGCTGAGATGAGAATGTACTGGACATCACAATTCAGTTTAGCTTTTTTAAACTGCTAGAATGTTTCCAAAACAGTTTGATAATATCTCTGTTTGTGAAAGATATCAAAAAAATTCAAGTCGTCTGTGTGTATGCAGAATCTCTGCTGCAAGCCCCTATGGGAGTCAAAGTTCTTGCTTAGCATACAAAGCTTATGAGTTTTATAGTGTTCAGACTCTTAATCTACAAAGCGTAATTTAATCCTCTTTTAGCTAGCTGCACCACAGAGCCCCAGCTGTAAATAAATCGTATGGTGCTGCGGATGCAGCTGCAGCTCCCGCTTCCCTCACCTACCCTCGGTAAATATTTCTGCAAAACAGATGAAATTAGCTGGTGTAACCGATACGTAAAGAGCAAGGTTTGCAGAACGAGAGGTTGTAACACAGCAGTAGAGCTTAAACACAACTGATAGCTCCGAGTTTCTGCTCAGCTGCCTGCCGATAGCAATGATTTTCTGTTTTCCTCAGTCCCAGCACTTCATCCTCCATTCCTCAGGGCTCTGGAAGGATGGGAACGCTAAATAGTTCTCCAGACTATCTTTATGGGTGTTGCCAGCTAGGAGGTGGGATTGAATTGAACATGAATCAATTTTTGCTGATAAAGACCACACCTGTATAATGCCCAGCTCGCTGTTCACCTGCCGATTCCAGCACGTGCCTGCGGCGTATCGGTACGGCCATGGCAGTTGTGCAACGGGCGCCCACCGTGAAAAAGAAAGGGAAGAGCTTTGCTCTCCTCCCTGCTGCGTGTGAATCTCAGGAACCGCCTTGTCTTCTCTGAGACAAAGAACCTGGGAGGAGAAGGGCTTTCTGAAAGTGCCGTTGGAGATACCGTCCTCCTGCACGGCATCATGGTCGCTCTTGGCATCAGCGCCAAGTGTCTTTCGCTGGCACAGTCGGGTGTTTCTCATGTCGTTCTGCCGAAACCGTGTCCTAGAGACTGCGGTGTCCAGAACCCAGAGGTGCCCAGGCCTGGCTGTGCGGTGTCTGCGTTAGATGCCAAACCGAGGTCCAGGTTTGCTCTGTTACCTCCGAGTCACGCAGTGATCATATTTGACCTCTGTAGGAACGGTCTGTTTACTGTATGAAAATGAGCAACATGCGTGACTAAAGTCTGGTCTTTTTTCCTTTTTTTTTAATGCTATTGCCATGGCAATGGCAGTTTTTCATAGTACTAAGATAGATGCAATTAGGATAAATCAATAGGTCCTAAAATAACTCTTCCCAGCTACAGAGTAGAAACTTCCATTCAACAGGTAATAAATTGCCATTCTTGGATGAGTGTGGTGGCTCCTCCGGTTGGGTGGGAGTCCAAACCGGAGCTCGCGTTTACCTTGAGAAATGAAACTAGAGGTATCGGCCTCTGCGAGGAGAACATGCAGCTGTACGCTAATTGGCCGTGTTCGTGACAGAAGGAAAGTCTGCTACCAGGTCTCTGCTATCGTCCCAGGGCAGGTTTCTGCTGAAACCAATGGACTGCTACCCCTGGAAGCTGCTGAAGCCGGTCGTTGTGCCTGGTGTGCTGGAGGCAGACGTCAGGTGAGACGAAGGTTCCGATGGAGTATACTGTCACACGTGCACCGCTTCTGTTCCCTCCTTTTGTCACCTCCGAGGAGAAAAACGGCTCAAGTAACTTCAGTTTCACTGTTCTCCTTGATAGACGTGTCTCACCAAGACTTCAGAAGAGAAAGCGATTGTTGAAGAAAAAATAAAAATAGAAAAGTTGCGTTTTTGTTCAGCACGGTTTCAGGGAGGGGTGTGTCCGTCACTGGGGAAGCAAGGGGATGCGCGGCAGGAAGAGGGAGAGTCAAACAACAGTGTTGACATGTGAATGGTTTGATGAGGACTTGATCTACAGAAGCTGCTGTCGTGGGTGCATAACGTAATGTCTTTGTCTGCTGTCCTTGATTTACCTTCCTCTGCTTTCTTGATTTTACAACTGTGGCCCACCATGACCCTGACTCTGCTTGCTCCGGCCTCGTGAAAAATAAGCTATTCCTCCCAGGATAGTTACACTCCTCTCTGCCTGTGTGCCGTGCAGCAAGAACTCTGTGCAGCCCTTATAATGACATCCTCAATACCAGCAAAAGATGAATAATAAAAATTGCTGCCATTGGTCCCAGAAGGGCCTTCTAAGGAGGTTTGTTTCGGAATAATGAGTATGGAAATTCTGCATCCGTAATGAACTACAAGCAGTCTTCCAACTCACTCGTGCCGAAAATTCACACTTGCCTTTCCCATAACTTGTCACTTTTCTTTTATTATTATTGTTCAATATGTAAACAAGGCCAAGAAACTCTTTGTTCCTTTGTGCCTCCTTACATTTGTCCATTAATCCCAGTCTCTGTCTCCCCCCCCACCCCCCCGCATGCAGGATTACACAAAGCAAAAGTCATTAATTTTTATCTCTGACTATCTGTAGGCTTTTTAATGT
>VWZZ01005067.1:442593-559844 GCA_013399095.1 Psophia crepitans | reverse complement strand
CTATCTGTAGGCTTTTTAATGTGGCCTGGCTTGCTTATGCACCACCAATTACATGTCATAAGTGCTTGTAGATGCTGAAGCAGTATCGTAGGCTGATGAATCACTGCCTTCTCCTCTGATTAGTATGCAAGGGGCTGTGCTCTTCTTTGAGCAGCTGGCATGCCAATGAGGATCTGGCTCTGCTGGTCAAGGCATCTGGACATGAATTCAATATGGATTGCTTTAATTAAATGGCTAAGCACACAAGGAGCTAAGAAACAACTCCATCATTGAGTGAAACTTGAAAATAAAGTCGACGTGAGAGTGTAGGTAGAAGGAATTGTTTAAACACCTGTTGTCTCACTGGTGAACCTTCAGGTTCCTTTTCCGTTAATGAAGTTCTTTCAAGTGGCTGAAATTCTTTCCTGATTTATCCTTCAGATAAATCTTATTTCTAAAATTAGATTTATTGTCTAAAGTTTGGGGATCAGTGAACTTGATTCCCTTTCTCTGCTCTTCATAGGCATTGATTTTTTTTTAAATAGTAAGATTATTGCAATTTGTGGAAGCCCCTGTTTGAGAGGAGGGGTTGGGTAGGTGTGTGCTGAACCACTGGAAAGTGGGAAGTAGCAAATCACCTCTGGCTGTGCCAGGGGAGGAGCAGGGGAAGACGAGAGGAGAAGTGCATCGCAGAAGACTTTCTGTGCCCACTCTGAAAGTCTATGAATTACAGCACCTGAAAAGAAACACCGGAGGTGTATTTTCTACAGTTAGGTCTCAGTTTTTACAAAACAGAAGTAAGAATTCTATCACTTGCTTTTAGGTTTTTCTGGTGAGATATTAGCTTAATTTCTGCTCTACAACTTTCTGTACTGGACATCAAATTGCAGGTTTGGATTAAAGCATTGTGTCACTCTGAAAAATTCTAAGGTTGTTTGAGCTGTTTAGTTTATCGACTGAATAGTGTTATGAACAAAAACGGGACCTCATCTCCTCCGTGTGAAGGTAGCTTCCCGCACTCCTGCCAGATCAGCACCGTACCCCCTGTGGTCCCGCAGGCCCCTGCAGAAGGTGCTATTTACCTTGAAATGACAGAGGCCCTTTGTTGTTTGGAAAAGCTCCTACAAACCGTGAACGTGCAGCGGTGGCTGTGCGAACACAGCCCTTCGAGGTGCACTCGAAGGGGTTTGTGTCCCAGCTGCTGCCGCGGCTCTGCCCCACGGCTGTTCCCCACTGCCCGCAGCCCAGAGCGCGGGCAGGGAGCCCTCGAACGCGGAGGTGACGCTTCGTGCTTGCCAAGCGAAGGCAAACTTCACTGATACAGGTACGTGCGGAGCGGAGGGAAACAGCAAATGAACTGTGAGGGATGGGTCTTTGATGCCTTTTGGTTGGGAAATCATGAGGTTTAGCCCAAGCCTACCTCGGGGATTTTCATGTGCTTAATGATTTCATCCACTTTGTAGTTATTTTGGTCCTCTGGAGGAAACATGAGTGCAGCTGTCAGGATAGCTTGATAGACACCAGAAGGTTTCGTTTCTTTTTTTTTTTCCCACGTACAGTTTACCGTCCTTAGGAGCGGTTATCGTTCGCCCTGTTTTGGGGAGTGGGACAAAGCTCCTGTTTCATCAGCAGTAGAGATGAAAGGAATCCGCCTCTGCTGTGACATCTGCTAAAGTCATGGGGCCTTCGTAGCCTCTGTGCCGGGAGCTTCCAGCCCGGCCTCCAAAGGCCCTGGAAGGCGCTGGCCGGCGCAGCAGTGAGCCGGGACTAAGCCTGAGTGCCAGCCTGGTTCTGCGAGGGCAGAGCCGGGAGCAGGGCATGCAGGAGCCGCCCAGAAGGCACCTGCCAACGGTAGAGGTCTTGAGAAGATAGAAAAGAGTTGCAGGCGAATGAAGGGCAACATGCTGAGACTGTCGCCGTGACAAGAACAGGCAAAATGAATGCTTCTGCGTATTATGGGCTTTGTGCCGTTACGGGTTTTGTTTAACTCTTCAGTCGTAGAAGTAAACCATAGCACATTGCACTTGGTGTCTTCACATTGCTGGTACTCCAGATCACGACATTATCTGAATATGATTTTAAGCTAAAAATATGTGAGCAAGAAAGATGCCAGGCTACTGCCTTCTATAGAAAGTAACGAAAGGAAGCTGGCAAAATTAAAATAGAATCCATATTAAAGGTATTTTTTCTCATGTTTTATATTTTAAGAGACTTTCTCACATCTGTTGTGTAACGTACATGCTTCATAAACCACGGAGATTCATCCTGTCCTTCATCTGAATGAGGGACAACTGGCCGATGAGTTCCCCAGCACTATCACAATTTTCTGTGCTATCAGAAGGAGGCGTTCAAATCTGTTAAAATTAAAAAAAATACAGAAAGCACACCAGTAATATTGCAATGAGGATACATTTTTTGTGATCTTGGCTGTTCATTCTGGCTAAGTAGGTGTTGCACAATTTGCCGGCTGCTGCTGTTCAGGATTTTAGTGTAAGTGACAAACTCCGTGATCGCCTTTCACTGCTGTAGCAGCTATTTCTGAAGTTTTATTTTTACCACAGTTAGGATTGTGTTCATAGGTTCTCCCGTGATTTCCCCCCTTCCCCCCCGTATTTTTTGCCCGTGCTCACTAGGGGTCACTTCCTGAAGAGTTCAGTGCCCTCTGGAGCACGTTGCTGATGTATGGAAAACATCCTTCAGCTTATAAAGGTATATTTTGTATCAAAGCAAAATTTAGTTTCTCATCTGTGTAGCTGTCACCCCTCTCAGACGCAGGTCTGGAACTCTGTTGATGCCCCTTATTTTCCCGCTGCCCACCAAAACTCCCGTCCTCAGCTTTGTTCTCCTCCTCGCTCCTCCCGCACGCCGGATTCGGTCCCAGCTCCTGCGCAGAGGAAGGCTCGTGCGGCAGACAGGATACTATACTTAGTGCAACCCAGTTTACTCTCATCATTTTAATAGTGGACCTAAGGTATGTTGCCATGTGAACAAGTCATCATGTCGCCATGGCAACCAGCCGGATTGCAGCACCGCTCCGAGGAGTGGACTTTTTTTTCCTTTTTTTTCTAGTCGGTGCTTTTTCTTTTGTTAAATTTGCTGAAGGGCTCACAATGGGAGGATTCGGGCTGCTTTATCAAGCAGCTTTTCATTTAAACCTGTAAGTTGTTGTATAAACAGAAAGGCCAGCACGCCACTGGATTCACTTTCAAGGCAGACTTGATGAGGGCTTTGAACCAGGACCCCAGCGTGTTTTGCAGCTTGATCAGAACTGAGACGATTACATGTCTTGGCACCTTTCAGACTCTTCTCCACACTTCTCCTCTGCTGCCCACGGTAGGGATCCCAGACACTCAGACTCGCGTTGGGTGACCTGTGGACAGCCCTTTGCTGCTTCTTTGAGCCTTTTTGCTTTTGGAGATCTCGGTGGGCCGAAATTAGACACACTGAGAGGTTTGATTTTTTTTTATTTTTTTTTTTCCTCCTTCTCCATCCCATGGAACATAGGCAGCTTCCAACGCCAAGCAGTGGGGGCAGAGGAGGGACATGAAAAGACAAATTATTCAGGCACTCAGACACCAGAGCAGCGAGAGCCGTGTGTGTGCGTCGGTACGGAGAGGAACGGTAACAGAATACGTCGTACTCTTAAGACGACTGTGGAAAATTATGCAAATAAAATACAGCTATTAAGCCTGAACTTAATTCCAGTAATACAACTCTTTTTTTTTCCCCTTAAACTGTGTGAGAAGTTGTAGGCTGGAATAGCAGAGATTGTTCACTGCCGCTTTACAGGGCCGGGGTTTTATATCCGCGGTTTCTGCATGCCCGCACTCTGGTGCAGTGTAAGGAGCTCTTAAGAGAAGAGCGTCTCCTGTAGAATTTCCGGAGCTTAAGTAGCAGCCTGCAGGATGGCAGCAGAGATTCTGATCTGCTGCAATTACAATTGCGTAACCTCCGTGGACCCTTCAGCCTGCACGGATCTGCCGCCACTGTGGCCCTCTTCCGCTTGCTTCGTTCCCGGGGCAGCGGATGAGTGATACCAGCAACGTGGCAGGAGCAGGAGCTGACCCGAGCGTGTGTGTAGGCTGCAGACAGGCGCTGGCCGGGCCCCCGGGCTGGTGGCTTGTCCTGATGTGCTGGTGCAAACCGGAGATCAGGTGTGTCGCATGGGTGGAGTTTTTCGCCCTGTGGATGAAGAGGAGGGCGCAGGAAGGTGTAGGCGGCGCTTGGATGGTGGCATGGTCCTCTCAGGATGGCGAACGGAACACAACAGCGTGCAGCGTCGGGCGCGGCGGCTTACCCAAATAACGCCTGTGAGGTGCCCAAGCAGTGCTAGCCGATAACACGCAGCAGCATCTCCCCGTTCCTGCGCGTAGCGTTGCTGTGTTTGTGGTGTTCGCAGCCGAAGAGGGACATTTTTCCTACGTCGCTCGCGCGCTCGGTGGCCGTGCCCGCCGGCCCTCTTTGGAGGAGCGCGCGCTGACGGATGTACGGCGCAGGACGGGCTCCTGCAGTACTCATGCTCATTTAGGCAGGCACTTGGTAAGGTGAATCACCCTCCATAGGCAGCAGGGATCATTTCTTCTTTGTGCATAAAATTACAGCAAACAAGCCTCAAATAACACAGGACACTTTCATAATTGATTTATGCGAGGACTCTGAAAGTTCCATTACCTTTTGTTTAGCTCAGGGGGCCTGACTCTGTGCAATCCATTGCTGAAACTAATTACAAGATATAATTAAACTGTGACACGAAGATATTATACCGTTAGTTTACTAATGACACCGCGAAGCTGTACCACCAGCACAGGACAGTGATTATGCTTCATTCATTATTTATCCGTTTGCTAAATGAGACGCTGACATTTTCAAAAATTACTTTGAGGTTTCTTAATTGTCGGCAGCAGGATGGACTGGAAGGAGCTCTCCTTCCTCTTAGTTACTTATCTAAACCTCAGATGTATTATTAGCAAAAAATAAATAATAAATAAAATACAACACTCAGCCTTTCTGGCCATTGTTCTATCTGAACCTGCGTAGTCGTTTCTGAGCACTGATGTCAAGTGATGAATAAGAAGCATCTTCAGGTAAAATGTCTCCTGTAGCATTTTATCCGTAACCTGGGTAAGCCGGGATACTTTATGGGAGGGTAATGCCAGGTTTGAAGTGGTTCGGTGCCAGCTGGAGAAGACCACCCAATTTCTTTCTCCAGGCAACTTTAGGAATCTGTTTGCGTCTTTGTTGCTGTAATAACTTTTTGGACTTTATTGATCAGTAAAGAATTTGTCCATTAGTATTACTAAAATAGATTTACCTTAAAAAAACCCCATTACACAGAAGTGCTGTAGCTGGCACAAAGTAGGCATGGCACGACCCGTGGGCTGGTATCCCCGTAGATGTCCTCTGCTCCCTCCATCTTGGTGCTGAACCATTGCTTTGCAGTCCGGTAGAGCTCGGTGCGAAGCCGACCAGCCAGCCGAGCCCCTGCCCTGAAGAATTCACCGTCTGCTAAAGCAAGCCTCATCCTCAGGCCAGGGGCGAAACCGTGTTATCTTTGTCCTTACTCTTAAGGGAGGATTTTTGTGGACGGGATTTATTTACAGCGACCACATCTCTGTGTAGCGGCCTCGTTCTTCTGCGCTATAATTAACGTAGGAGCTCGGCTTATCATAGTCTCAAAAAAAGATGCATTTGCTAGCTTTGTTACGACAAATCCTGGTGTTCTCTGTTTATCCGTGGTAGCTTCTCCCTTTCTGCCTCTGTGCCTCTCGCCGCTCCCGGCTCCTTGGGCTGGGGGGGCCCAGAAGGTGCGATGGGCCCTGCGTGGCCGCTAACCTCTGGGTAACCTCCCCGCAGCGCAGCCCGCCGGTTCCCGTCAGAGGCACCCCGGGCACGGGTTCATTTCTTCTGAGTGTGATGGCATCCGGCATCTATAACTATGCTATTTTCTCTCCTGTGCTGATTAAATACGATTTACCCAGAGAACTAAATGATGAATATTTGAGTGGAGTGTGTTGAACCAATAGCTGGTAAAATAGTCATAATAAATAAACTTGTAAGAGGGGAAGGAAGAGGGACTTGTGAGTTATGGAACATTAGCAGGTGCAAGAAAAAAGAAAGTGAGATTAACGCTGAAGGCAGGAGAATATTTCTGGTGCTTTGTCTAAAGAAAAAGCCACAAGTCCCAGGTTTGGATTTCGTTCACTGTCTTCCAGCAAGAAGGATTTTTCCTTCTTTTCACCCCCTCTGAATTAGTTTAGGCATTGCTCTGATTTGATTGTGTACGAGAGCGAGTAACTTCGCTGTGTTGCATATTTCGACCCCGGCAGTTGCAGCGGGCAGTGGGGCGCAGGGCCGTGTCCCCCCCGAAGCGCAGCGGTGCCGCGGGCCCGGCCCTCCCCTGCGCCAGCCATGCCCTGGCTGGCAGCGGCGCCCCCCCAGCGCCGGGGCGCCAGCCTTCGCGCCGTGCCGGGTGCTGTGCGTTTGCCACCAGCCTGCCGGCCTCTGTCGGAGGAAGGCGTGAGAGGCGAGACGGGCAGCGGGCTGGCAGTGCAGCTCTGCGCCTTCGGCTTTTTTCGGAACGGGAACCAAACAGCCATTCGGGAATGAATGAGTTTGAAGGAAACCGTTTCCCAGAGCCTTATTTACCCAATAAGCAGTAAATGTTTAACGATCTCTAAGTGGGCTTCAGAGAAACCCTGTGATTACAATTGTTTAAAGAAAATGGGAGGAAAGCGATTAAGAAGACATTAGAGGAGTACCTGGTGCTTCGTGGACTCCAAAAAGCGCCCAGAAGGTGTAAAGCTGCTGATGGTGCTGAAGTGGCACTTGCTGCAGAACAGTTACCTCCTCGATCTAGGTGACACCGGCTTGCTCCAGAAAAACTCGGGCGTAGTTCTAGTAACTGCTGACAGCCCGATCTTCCCACAGATGGTGGTGTCCTCATTTCAGGCTGGATTTAGGCCACTCTGGTGGGGACCGAGAGCTGGGACAGGGATGCTGAGACCACCAGCCCCGGCCTGAGGGCCCTCGGCACCAGCTGGGGTTTCTCCCTCTGCAGAAGTTACTTCAAGGACTAACCGAGAGGGGCTCAGAGTTTGTTTAGGTGCAGAACGTGGAGTCCCACACGGAGCTCGAGTCCTTGATATGGGGGGCGTGAGCTTCCTCACACAGTGGTTTTGTAACGTCCCTGGGCACATGTGAAAGAGCAGAGTGACTTTCTTAGTTCTTTTTATAATCCTCCTTTCAGCACATTCTTGTGTATATTTTTTTATCTAGGTATTATGCTCCAGTATATAATAACACCAAAAAAAGTATCCCTTAAATAGCTGCAAAAAATGGGAAATAAATGAGCAATAATGTTTCCAAAACGTAAGCTTTTTTGAGGTTGATTGCGCATACTCCTTGTCTTTGCCCTCCTTCCCTTGATGCTCTGCACCTCCTACACACTGCGGATGCTTCTTCCACCCTCTTTTTTTCCATTATCTACTTTCTCCTGAAGATTGTCTGGGTTTGGAGCATGTTTTTTCTTTTAGAATTTGGGTTGTGAGATATATTCCTGCAGTCCTGTGCCTCAAGAGCAGTTATGCTTTGTTACGAGCCTCTTGGTCCCAAGTCCCAGGGAGTGGGAAAATGAGTGAGGATGCAGATGACTGCAAATTGATCAAGAGCTTCCAACCAGTTTGCTATTAGATTACCGTGACCCATCCTTTCCATCTAGGATGCCAGGGTACTAGAATGCTTAGGTGTAATTGATTCTGCCTGTGGGCAGAAAGATCAATTTAGTGACTTTCTGAGGTCCTTTCCAGCCCTGTTTTCTGTTATTCGAATCACAGAAATTCTAATGGTAGGTTTCTGGGATCTGTTAGTGAGCCAGATGCAGATATAACGTGAAAAGTGTACTAGTTGAACGCCTCTTTCCCCAGTAAAAACTTTGGAGACCTGGGGAGAATTGTGTCCGTCTTGGCTTACCTGTTTCTTTGAATTAAAAAACAAATGGCAGTTCCGTAATTCCCAGTTTTAACATCGACTACTGGATGGAAACATCTAGACCCTTGCCTAAGTGTGGATGGAAGAGAGTTGTATGGCTGCGTCGGACACGGGAATAGCGTCCCTGGGGTGAGCACATGCTGCCTGCGTGTCCCTGCTACGGGTCCCTCGGCCAGTGCCGCTCATACTTCTCCTGGGGTTTTGTTACCAGGGTCGGAAGAGCGTGCTTGAGCATTCTCTCCAGCTCTCTTCTCCCTCTCTACCCCCGCAGTGAACTGCGAGGCTCTAAATATAGGTCACCCCAGGCAATTAGGGAAGAGTTGCTGTTTTTGAAAGATATTCAGCAGGCAGGAAGCGCAGTTTCCAAACGAGTTATCAGGTGATATGATGTTTGGCCTCAGCCAGCGTGACTGACAGGGGGCCTGCGTGGTCACAGATACATTATTTAAACACGGTGAGATATAAGAGATCTTCTGCACTAATTACTTCGAAGGCTGTATTAATCACAGGACACTTTAATACTCAATCAATACTTGCATTTGTCAATGACCTTGTAAATCTCCTCCGCTTTAGCTCTGCTGTGTGGCAAAAGCAGCCGCTCGACGTCTTGGGGAAGGGGAGATGGGGGCTGGCTGGGTTGCGTCCAGCTGCGCCGCCCCGCGGTAGCGCGGGCTGAACGGAGTGTTCAAAGGGCCCCTTCAAAGGCGCGCGGGGAGCTCTGTTCCGACTCGAGTGTCGCCATTTGTGGTGTGAGTTGGGAAGCGCGTATGCCGGCGGGACGTTCCGTACGGCGTGGGTAGGTCCTGGCTTCGCTTGAGGACTGGGCAGTGGCGGCTGAACGGTGGGACCGTGCCGGCTCTAACGTGCCGTGTGGTACGACAGGCGCGTGCGTGTTGACGGGGACATGCTGGGGTGCTTGTCCCAGCGTCTTTTAGAGATATGCACCTTGGTAATTTCATCCGAGTAACGGAAGAGAGCAAAATAATGTCTTCAAATTAAGATAAGATTGCGCTGCAGCCCAGGCAGTAGTCAGCAGTGGGAAAGAGTCATTATTTGGTTTTTACAGAAGGTGCTGAGCTGGAAGAGGAGACGATTGTGCACTGTGAACTGCTATCTCGCCGGAACTGTTATCTTTCTGTAGAGTTTTTCCGGCTGTTACACCGTTGTTTGAGCAGGTATTTCTCATAGTCCCAATTGAATTGTACAACTAATAATGTTTTACCTGCCTGGGTTTTTTACCGTATTTTGTAGTCTTAAGGGCAGTTTACTCAATTGCTTATGTTGGTGACCAGAAAGCAAAGCCTGGATTCCTCAGACTGGTCACGGAATCTCTGAGGTGGGAAGGCACCTCTGGAGACTGCCTCATCCAGCCGGTAAGTTCAGATGTGTCCTGCGCTGGGGAGCCCAGAACTGGGCCCAGCACCCCAGATGTGGCCTCAGCAATGCTGAGGGGAAGGATCACCTCCCTCCAGCTGTGGCAAGGGTCCTAATGCAGCCCAGGATGCTGCTGCCTGCCTTTGCCACGAGGGCACATGGCTGGTCCGTGGTCAGCCTGGAGTCCACCAGGAACCACGGGTCCTTCTCTGCAGGTCAACCCTGGTGTGTCCAGTGCCTGGGGTTGCCCCTCCCCAGGGGCAGGACAGGGCTTTTCCCGCTGTTGAATTTCAAGCTTCCTGTTGACCCCTTGGAGGTCCCTCTGAAGGGCACCACAACCCGCTTCGGTATCATCTACAGAGGCTTGCTCTGTCTGTGCACGTCCAGCTCATTAATGAAGCTCTTAACCACCATTGGCCCCACCGCTGACCCCTGGGGAGCACGGCGTGCTATTTTTCAGCAATCCAAATGAACATTACAGGATTCTCATGCCAACTGCAATTTCTGTTTTTCATGGGATTCCTGTTGGTAATTGTCACAGCATTCTTCCTTTCGCACTCTGACCTTGATATCAGATCTGCAGTGCAGGATTTGCAAATATTTAGGCCATTTCATTACTTTTTCTGGATGACCTTTTTATCTATAGTGGAAAGGTTTTTTCATTAAAACCCCTTCCTTCGCTGCGGTCAGTACTTTCTTTCCCCGTCTGTGGCACAGCGGTTTGGGGTGGCACGCATACCCACGTTCCCGTGTCTTTGGTTCTACGTGCATTGTGCTCTTTATAGCAATTTTATCTTTACGCTGCTTTCTGTGGGATCCTCCTGCAGAAGTCTTATCTGCAGTGTACAAAAATCACCTCCTTCCTATTCCAAATTGCCCCTGCCTGTAGTCACTGCTGTCATCTCTGAAGCTGCTCGGCTGCAGAGAGGTGAGTTTAGTGCTTTCCCTCTGCTCTCAGGCCATTTTTCCTATGCTTCTTTTTTATTATTTTATTTTATTTGTGGTCCCTGTCATTCTGCCGGGGCAAAGGGGTAAAGAGATTTGACACTAAGTGCGGGGAAATGCTGTATCTGGAATCTATCTTCCAGACGGCAAAAGAATAAAAATTCATGGCAGGACAGCCGCTGCTGACACGTTCCCAAAGACATATTGCAGGTAGCATTATTTATTGTGGCACGGAGTTCATAGAAGTGCTACCTCAAAGCACCCTGAGAGATCCTAAAAAGCCCATCTCCCATCAGGTACGGCAGATTTATGGCGGCTGCCGGCGGAGGGGGTCAGGCGGCGCGGCGCAGGAGGCAGCTCCTCGCGGGAAGCCTGGCTGCTCTCCTAACGGATGCGGCGCAGGGCGATTGGCTCAAAGGAGGGCTTGAGCCTGTAATGTTGACCATAAAATTGCAGTGACACGCTGCCTTAGATAAGGAGCGCTGGAGGGAGGGGACAGGGTGCTTTCTGGGAGCAGAAGCACTGGGGGCGAGCACATGCGCTCATATTTTAGGTTAATGCGGGAGAAGGAGCGGTGGGGGTGGGGACGGGACAGATTGATGGTCTCAGGAGGGAGCGATGCGCTCCCTGCGCTGGAGGCTGATCTCAGCCCGCAGCAATGCGCCACGGCCGGGGCAGATCCGTCTGACCTCGCGCTGCCTGCGACCGGGAAGGACGAGGCCGTCCCCCCACAGCCAGCGGCCAGGTTCAAATACCCCGGTCCCACCGTGCCACCCCGCGAGCCACCCTACGGGCAAAAGGCCTGCGGGGTGAGGGTGGGCTGACAGCACAGCTTCTGCCACAGGTTCTGGGGCAGAAGAGCAGGTTCCTGTGAATCAGCCTCCCAGTTAACAGACAAACAATATTCACGTGTGTTTGGCTGCACGGATCCGGCACTGCGCAAGGCGGCCCCCAGGCCGTGGGTCACGTTTGCAGTCGCAGGCAGGGAAGGCACGTTCCTGATCCCCTCCCACTGTCTCTACTGTTCCGTCCTTTTCTGCAAATAATTGCTCAGCACATTCAGGATGACTAGATTTTCCTAAAATGAAGCAAGTATGAAGCAGCTCTGAAGCTTTGTGCTGCGCTTTAGAGCTCGTTCTAGAGCGGTGCTGCGTGACCGGGCAGCGGGGTACAGACCTGTTCTAGGCCTTGGATTTAAACTGCCGTTATGGTAAACAAATTTTGGTATCTAGTGGTCCAGAGACCATTCTGAAATGCAGAGGGAGGTTCTGCGAGCGACTCTGGCCCTACGTGGTTCCACATCATCTTTGGGTTTAGTTGCTGGGCATCAGCAGAGATGAATGTGATTAGTTGGGGGAAATGAAATAGAAGCGTTCAGGTCATAAATGGGGCTTATTTTCAGGAAGATATGTATGAGGGCATCTTGCTAATCTTCTATTGTGCTGCAGCTGTTCAGCTGCTATATTGAGAAGTATTGACACCTTTTCCCCCCCTGTGTTAATTCACTTGAGAAAAATCAGAAAGCTAAATAAAAAAGAAATAGTCTTTTATAGAGGCTTGTGACTGAAAATTACCTTCAGGCATTTTTCTGCATATTACTTGAACTTTGTCTGCTCTTCTACACCTCTGTTGTCTCATTGCTCTTCTCTCACCGTGGGTGAAATTTGGATTGTAAAGAATTCATCTGCTTTAACAGAATGACATGGCAAGTCCCGTGGACAATCAATGATGCTTCCTGGGCAGTGAAGCAAACTGTGACTCCGTGACTGAGCGGGCTCGAGGAGTGAGCTGGAGAGCATTTATTCACCCGGTGCTCCCGGAAACCTTATGCTGGGCTGTAAACTTCAGAAATGTTGGAAACTTCAGCGGTCGTTAAAGACCTCTCTCAAACTATGCAAATACATTACCGATGCCTCATTAAACCTTGAAGGCTTTCTGAACATTGCTTCCCCCTTCCTCTCCTCTGTAGTCCCTATTTTCTCACCGGTGACAATTTAAAGACGAAGAAGAACTCCTATCTGTGGCTCTTGGAGTCCTAACCCAGCAACCAAAACAAAAGCAAGGGCAATAGGGAGCAACAAATACTCAGCTCATAAAACCACAGAAAATTATGTGATGTTAGCTAAGCTAAAAACGACTTTGCTAGTTGAGTGCTTGTCCTAACCCTGCCTCTTCCCATCAAAAATAGATGCTTCTTGCAGCATTCCCTGATCAAAGAGGATTCGGATTTCTTGAGACAGAGGTACTTGTTAGCAGTGACACAGGACCCCGTGTCTCTCGTTATTAGAGGTTTGTGGGCCTGCTTTGGCGATGGCATGAGCCAAGCAGTTTTCCATGTCTTCTCCCTCTCCTTTCACACTGACGAACGCGGTCGCATTGCAGGGTCCAGCTCCTTGCCTTTGCGTCTCACCCGCACCACCTGCCTTTGCTGGCGTTTGTTGCTGTTGGGGTTGCTCCCTTTCAAGCTCCAGAGCCGAAATAAGTCACCCAGCTGCAGCGGAGGTCTGTAAAAACACCGACAGCCACGCAGCGCTCAGCGTGGTGGCGTGGGCCCGGGCGGTCCCTGCCTGCTGCCTGGCAGCGTCTCTCCGGGCTGCCGCAGTGGATGCGCTGAGGCCAGCTCCTGCCCCGGCTGATGCGGAAGGGGAGGATGCTCCGGGTGCGTGTTTCCACTGCCTGCTTTTCTTCCAGGCCAGCTGGAGGTTATCAAGGCCAGAGGCTGCTTTCCAGCTTCATAAACCTCTTGCGTTATTCGGAGTCATGATTCTCCTATTCAACCGTCTGTGCTTTTCCTTGGGACAGCTAATCCCTCAGCGTGACTAGTGGAAGCTGCGGTATTGATTTCTGTCTCTCTCTAAACCTCAGTTGTGTTCAACGCTTGTTAGACATCTGAAGGAATATCCATTGGGCTCCGGGGGCAGTCGGGGAGCGGCGCGGAGCGCAGTCAGCTGCGCCGGGAGGCGTTTGCCTCGGGTCTGGGCCAAGCCAACGGCAAGGGCAGGCCGGCCCGGGAAGGGGGCAGGTGGGATCTCTAACCCCTGGTAAAACTCTTGGAAGATTTGAAGTAGCGCGGCACTGCCGGCTCGCGCTCTGATCATCGATAAAGCAGCATTCGTATGTATTTGGCTCAGATGATTTGATGGTCTGTCTGAGGCCGTGGCAGGGTCCTCTGAGAAAGGAGACTGCATTTAGTGCATTTCTCAAGGTATATGCCTGTGCCGGTGCTGTGGGCTTGTCTCCAGTTCACCCCCTGGAAGCTGCAAGAAGCCTCTGAATTCAATGCCGACCCTGTTGGTAGGACGGATGTAGCTCTCTGGGAAAATGTTTGGGCCCGATCTGTTGGATGTCAAGTCTTGGGGGTCTGTCGTCCTACCCACTGCCGCACCATGCCGCGTCCCCCGTCCCCGGACTGACCCTGGCTCCAAAGAGCTCCTTTGCGTGGAGGGAGCGCTGGACGATTAGGAAGGTTGTGCAGACGCTGGGGTTGAAGCTTAGAGCCTGGATGAGAGGGCTGAAAGGGGCAAAAAGAAGGCTTCAGCGTATTTTTAATTAAAATAACAAGCTGGGACCTGTCACTACATAGATTCCTTTGTATCCTGAGTTCCTTTCCTTCTTTTCATCTTTGACTCTTTAGATTAGGCGCTCTCAGAGTAGGGATCACATTTTCTTCTGATCTGGAAAATGCCTGCCATGCTTCGAGGGCTAGCATTGTCTATACAATAATGGAAAGAACCGAAACAAACCCCCCAGAACTGCAGTCTCATTGCTGTCTTACTCCTGTCTGCCATCATCGTGAGATATTTAGCACTTAAAATAATTGCACCTAGCACTTACATTATACTTCTGGTTGTTCACAAATTAATCCTCCTACCACTTCTGAGATCAAAATTGGTATGTCCATTTTATGAATTAGGAACAGGGACACAGAAATGTTAACTTTTCCATCCAAAGAAATGGCAGGAATTGGTGCTCGCTGCTGAATTATGGTATGCTGCGTAAACACAAACCTCATCACTGTTTGAGCATCTTACAGTAGTGAACTAAGAAAAATGGCTAATGTGTCATGTACTTTATTTATGTTAAATTAGAAATTAGTAGATTAAGTCAGATTTTGCTCTATTAAACACACAGAGGCTGGTCTAAAGTGAACCTATCAATCAAAATTATGATGATTGTATCCGATGATATAAAATTTGTTCAAACAGTGGCACAACCCATAAAAAATAGATTTTTTTAAGTGAAGCTTGATCCTCCATCCATGTAACTTAGCATAAAACCTAGAAAAGAAGCAAAGTAAACTGAGGTAATTGCAAAATACAAATTTTAATAAATGTAATGCTCAGGAGGATCTGTGTCAAGGGAGTTGAATTTGGATTTGTTTGTACAGATGAGTCTAAATGGCACTTGAGCCCTGGTACAGGGCTGCTCCGCGAGCTCTGGCTGATGTGAGAGGTGTTTTCGGGGACAGGACAGAGCAGGAACAGTTCATCTGTTGATGGAGCCCGAAGAGGGCTTCCTAAAGAGTAACCTCCTGCTTTCTCATTCTCCCTTTTTCCCTCTCTCTTGCTCAGCAGTGGCATGTTTTGTGCGGTGCTGGTTTCACTGGGTTATCGGCTCAGCGGTGTGAGCCGTGCACGGGAACCTGGAGCGTGCCGCGGTCTGCAGGCTCAGCGGACCGGGCGGAAGAAGGAAACAGAAGTCTGTGGGTGGGACAGTTCCCGTTACTTTAGGTTTTTCCCTGTTTGTTACACAGGTACCCGAGGTGACTCCCGGGTTGTTCTGGAAGTTGCACTCATGGTGGCTGATGTTATTTTCCTGCCCTGATCTCACCTTTCCCGAGCACCAAGCCGTGGCTCCGTAGGGCCCCTCGCTTTCTCCTCACATTGTCACTGGGCCGGGTGCAGCCTTACGTGCCAGCGGGTGCCACTCTCTGAAGACACCACATCTGTTTATACGCCTCATCTTGGCCTTAAGATTTCGCACTTTCACAAATTCCTCAAGGTGGGAACCGAAATACCCGCTGTGTCTGTAGCTGGTGACAGAAACCCCGATGCCCGGCCAGACAAGATTCAGCAAACATGACTTAGTTTTTCATGTCATTTTAGTGTCATTTATTAATCCATTCTCATGTTCCCTGGGTGTAATTCAGAGTTTTTCAGACACCTGGGTGTGCATCGGTCTGAGTTTCCTTCTGATGGCAGCGCTCTGCTACAGCCGGTGGCTTTGGCCAGACTGTCCTGCGCTTTCGTCTCTGACATTTTCAGATGTTGGTAGTTCGCCACTAATTACCTTCATACCTCTGATTAGAGATTTTGTTCTATTTTAATGTTTGTCTAGCACTAACAGTCACTGGGTGCTGCTTTGAATTGTAATGGCCGCTCCAGCTGTAGGGGAACAAAAATAGCCTCAGCCATATGCATAGGTCAAAGGGTTGGCTACTTTTTTCCTCTAAACTGAGTCCAGGCAACTTACTCCTCCAAAGCCGTAGGTCTAAGCCAGCCCTTTCATTCTGGCGATGAAAGGTGAGTGCCAGGGTGCTGGGCTGCCGAGCCTCTCCATCTCCTCTCCCCATTAGCAACTGGGCCCGGCGCACGCCAGTGTCGGAGCACGCCTCTGCAGCACCGCCTAAACCCACGTTTGATTTGCTGACTTTGATGGTGTGTTCGCAGTCATCTTGCCACGACTCTGATCTTCTCTAGCCGTGTGGCCCTTTAAATACCCCGTTTCAAATGGGAAGGGGAAAGCGATCTGGTGGAGCTCTTCCCGTCCTTAGGATCTGCGCTCCTATTAAGCCTTTCCCTTGCTTACATCTATTACTTTCTTCCTTTCTGAAGGAGTCAGCTTGATTCAGTACTTTTGGGACTCGGTGACATTAATGTATCTGTTTTATGTAACACGGAGTCATTATTAACAGAATCCTAGATCATAAAAAAAGGTATAACGAGAGACAAGGAGGGTTTTTCCCCTTGAAGATAACAGCCGTCGTGCTGGAGAGGAGGAGGGCAGGGGTCAGGCAGCCGCTGCCTGATTGGGCGCTCGGGCGCCGCATTGACATTTCTGCAGTTTCATCAGAAAGTCTAAATAATCCATGTGAAAACGGAGGGTTATTTACAGAAGATATATACGCACCGCATGAGCCTGCGAGATACCGAAGACATAATCTTGGCTCTCGGTGCCTGCTTTTGTCCCGCGATACCCCCACTGCCGCCGCCGCTGTAAGGACACGGACGGTCCGTCAGCCGGGTCAGGCGGCTGTGCGGGCAGCGGGCATCGCGGGTGGAAAACACGCAGGAACTGGAGAATGTTGAAGTGAGAGCAGTAAATGGCTTCAGAGGGAAGGAGGGGAGCACAGTCAGGCGGGTAGGGAGCGTTGGCTTGGGAAGGAGTGGGGCAAGGTAGCCTTATCTGAGGTATGCATGTGCTGCAGGCTTCCTCTGGGAGAAGGGTAGGGTCTATTTTTTATTGCAGCGTGCTGCTTCCTTCTGCCACCCCACCCTCCATCCCAACCCTGAGTCATTCCCTGACAAAATCCTTTTGTTTTCTGTGGTTTGAGCGTGCGCTGCCCCAAAGCCAGGAGAAGAGATTGGAACGGAGATTTCGGCTTGCGGAGGGCTCTAACCCAGAGACCTTGCCGTGAGAAGGAGCTGAAGTAGCACTGGAGGCTTTGACAGGCTTTTCGTGCTGTCCCCGAGTGCCGACCGTGGGGATCGGCCAGTCCTCCTGCTTGCGTTCGCCCTGCCGAGCTTCTGTGCCGGAGAAATTACCAGCCAGTTTATCTATTCTGGATTGGCTTTTAATATTTTTTTTATACCCTCAATTTTTAAGCTGATACTTACTTACAGGTAGCTGAAACACCTAATGTGCTTTTTAGATCTCTGTTGTAATATTTTTGCATTTGTTAGTCAATTGGTCTTATTTTATATAAATTGACATGTGAGTATTTGGGGAGGGGGAGGACTTGGGATGTTTTCTCTAAGGTTTTATTAAAGAGTCACACACTCTTATAACCATATAAAAGAAATAGCAATTATACTGTGCACAGCATGACAGCTCCTTTTCACCCCTGTTTCAGCAACACATTTACTGATCTATTGTAATGTGCAGCGCGAGGTGGTTCGTGTATTCGAGCGCAGTGACAGCGCAGCCCCTGGCAGCGGCAGCTCCTTCTCCTGTGCCGAACGGGCACGAGGCGCCTGCACAGCCGGGTGCGTGCTCAGGGCGTGCAGGGCGGGCACTGCTGCCCAGAGGTCCAGCAAGGACGTGCACGATTTTTCGTAGCGTGCCATGAACCCATCCTAGAGTTCGAACTAACATGGGGCCGAAATCCTGAGGTAGCGCCCGTCTTAACAGCCTGCAGCCTTCACGAGCTGCTTGCAGGGCCGATGCTCGCAGGTGAGGTGTTGAGCTGGTGTCTGTATTAGCCACCCCACACCCAAGTACCGCTCGCTCTCTGGACATAGCCAGGCAGACTGAATTTTGCAATTAATTTTAGAATCATAGAATCATTAAGGTTGGAAGAGACCTCAAGGACCATATAGTCCAACCGTCCCCCCGCCACCTATTACCCACTAAACCACGTCCCTAAGTACCACATCCAACCTTTCTTTAAACACCCGCAGGGACGGGGACTCCACCACCTCCCTGGGCAAAAATTTTAAATAAATATGAAATAAAACAAACCTCTCAGCTACAACTGCAGTAATGTTTCTATTCCACTGAAGTCTTCTGACTTCTGTCCTCTTCTGCACCCTTAAGGGTTCTCTTTTATATCCATTTTCTTCCTTCTCTTCCCAAGAGGAGCATGGCCATGAGCACAGGAGCTCCCCCTCATCATGGGGCTGTGTTGGGAAGACTGGTATCGGGGGACACGTTCTCGGGAAGCCGCCTTTCTTGCTGGTTCCCAGCACGTTAGTGCCGGCTGAGATCTTTAAGTGTCACCTGTGCTTCCTCCTTCCCTCTCTGCCACTTTCCTGGCGAGGGAAAGCGTAACAAATTCATGTCCTGTACCTTTCCAGAAAGCCAGTTTTTAAGAAGGGAAGAAGAACCGTTTCCATGCAGCCAAACTTCCGTAGGAACCGTAACCAGAGAATGTTTGGTGTTGGAGTCCAGCACACCAGGCTGGTGCCTTGAGGTGCCGCAGGCGGCTTTGGGTGCAGAAATGGTTGTAGGGACATGCCAGGTTAGAGGTGACATGCAGTGACAGTGCTGTCACAGCCACAAGTTGAGCTCCCTAAATCTCAGGTTTGACGCAATGATGTATAGGTTATTCAAACTAATGGGGTTCCTGTTTTAATTTGTATTCTGGTTTCTAATGCTTAACGCTTTTCATCACAACTGTGAGCATTAGAAATGTTCTTTAAACTGAAGGCTGAGCTGCTTACATCATTAGGTGTTTTCCACAAGCAGGATCATAGAATCACAGAATCTTTAAGGTTGGAAAAGACCTCTAGGATCATCAAGTCCAACCATCAACCCTACCAAACCATGTCCCGAAATGCCACGGCTGCACGCTTTTTGAACACCTCCAGGAGCTCCTGGAGCTTTAAGGAAGCCACCAAGTAGCATGAGAAAAACCCTCTCCAGCAAAATCTTGAGTTGTCAGCACTAGGTTTGGGTAACTCGGTGGAAACCCTGTGCTTGAAACCCAAGCGTTGGGCCTCAAACCGAGCTGAGTTTGCAAAAGACCAAGTCGGTTCTCTGAAGCAAAGTGCATTCAGAGCCGTTCGACGTTGTAGTTACAAACCCTTCCTTCCATTTGCTGCGAGATTAAACTTTGCCACAAGGTCACAGCCTAGGAGGAAATTTTGGAACAATTTTCAAAGCAGTTAATTTGGACGTTTTTCAACTATTTAAATGCAAATACAAATGAATAAATAATTTATGCATTGCTTTAACTGAAAAATATTTTAGTTTAAGAATACACAAATTGTCCCACAATTAGCGTGGCTCGTCTTACGGAGCAGCTGGCAGTTTGGAAAAGCAAGTTATAAACCTGGGAAAGGGGCCACTTGGCACTCTGCACCTTCCCAGTTGTGTTTACCTTCCTATCTGTTGCTTTGACTGGCCTGGTACAGGGCGAAGGAAACGGTGACAGTACAATAACAGGCGCTTTAAAAAAAGACTATAGAACCTATTAGAAAGTTATTTAAAAATCATTATTATACTCAATAAAGTTAAATGATATGTTTATGTAAGGCTTTAATTCCCGAAGAATTCCAAACTGCAGAGCCAGACCTATCAGCGCGCTGACGTGGCGAAGCGCTGTTAACTCCAGGAGACGGGCGCGTGTTTATACCCGACGGGGCTTTGGCAAAGTGTGTGCGGCGTTACAACCCCGTGGGGACAAGCACCCGTCTGCGGAGAGCTCTCTGAAGGAAACGCTGCGCGGGGCGGGGGGGTCCCCGTGAGGCCTGCGCGGGCACCGAGGGGCTGGCAGGGCCGTCGCGGCGGGTGCAACGCCGCGCGTCTGCGCGTCAGTATGCTCAGGTTCAGCTTCTCCTCGCACGCGCGGTGTGGATTTGGACGGACGTCACAGCTGGAGACAAAGCACCAGCGGCCAGCTGTACTTCTACTACCGCAACTTAACACGAAGGGAAGGTTCTCCAAAAAACGTGCTTTCAGAAGACGTGTTTCAGAAAAACAGTTTTTAAAGTTTTGCACAGCTACACTGAATTGGCAGAAGTTTGAAGAAAAGTTGGGATTTTTAGAAAAGTTATACAAATGGAGATGTTGTCTCTGTTTTGTTTAAAAAGGTTTTACTTTGAAATGGAACTTTTAAAAAAAAAGTCTGAAACTAAAGATTTTACTTGCCTCAAACAAAGTATTCTTATCAGACCAAGCATATTCTTCAGTGTTGTTTCAGGAATGGAAACATTCCCATTGAATGCGAAACACTTCTTTCAGGCTCCCGTTTGTATGGTCAGTCTTCAGACCAGAACGGAGTGGTCATTTGTATCGCTGTATCCAAAGGTGCTGAGGCCGCCCGAACCCTCACGAGGATCAGCACGACGCAGCACGGGGTGTGGAAGTGCGAGTTCCCGGCGCCTTGCCCGGTTGCGCCGTCCTCTGGACGCTCCCTCCTCTGGCTGGTTTTGCTGCTTAACGCCCCTGCAGACTGGGCTCCTTTTCCTCGGCTGTTAACGGCCACGGGGAGGCTGCTGGGCCTCTCAATTACCTGCACTGAATCCCTTAATCTCTTTAAGTAGCTCCCCTGTTCTCGTCTCATCACGCTTGTTACCTCATGTAGCGTCTCTAGCCCAATCCTAATCTGGAGCTGAGAGTAAACAGGTTGTTGTGGGGCCTTTTTCCACTTTTGCCTGGGTTTGTTGTGTAAGTAAAGAAACAAAAGAAGCAGCAATGTTGGTGGGACTTCGTAAGTTCGTAGGCGTGCTTGCTTGCTTTGGTACTGCCAAGCGGTGCAGGAGGAGGTCGGGGCACCGCGCGATGCGTTATCCTGGCAAGGGGCATCGGCTCCTCCTGCCGCGGGCCTCCCGCGTCACCTGGGGAAAGTTCCTCCCTGTGAGCCACGGCGTCTGTGGCCACAGAGGCAGCATCCCCTTGGCCTTGCCCAAAGCAGCGGGGGCTTGAAGCAGCCAGCCGAGTGCTTTGCCAGACCGGGGACACGGGCTCTTCTCGCGGTGCCCGCCGGTCATCCTCAGCCAAACCACAGTGCCGGCCCTTGCGGCCGGGGCTCGTGCGGGGAGCCCGCAGCTGCGCTGGAGCGCGGGCAGGAAGACGTAGGCTAACTGATTTCAAATAGCGGCGCCAGAATCCTAACAAGATCGTTTAACTTTTAAGGGGGGTGGGAAAACATTTTTTCATGCATTTTCATTGATTTTCAATATTGTACAAAACCTAGCCATGTAAAGCAATAACACGGAAAAAGACACAATCATTGGAAAACAATTACAGATCAGATGCCCAGTTCTGGAAGTGGAATGCACACCCGGCCCGCTCCCTCTCGGTCAGGCCCCATTAGCTGTGCGCACTGAGGGGTAAAAGCTAGGATTTCAAACTTAATAACCAGGGGTCCTGCTGCAGTGCTGCACTGGCGGCTTTCCTCCCTGAGACCGCACCTCTTTGCCTTCGGCAGTCAGTCGCTGTCTGTCGGTCCGTCCTCTTCCCAAGCCGCCACAGTATTGTCAGGGAGCAGAGCAGGATGCGACCCAGAGGAGCCCCCCTGGGTTTCTGAGCGGACCCCAGAAGCGGCGCAGCGCAGCGCACTCGTACCTGGCCGCATGCTGGCGTGCCTCAGCCTTTACACGGAGGATCCACGTCCCCTCCACAGTTCCTCAGAAAGCAATCCCAGCACTCGATATAATTACTTTATTTGCTGAGTGGAGCGAGGCTGTGCACTTAAATCGATGGCGTTTCTGTGTCTGTGCGTCGGGTGCACGGGGACACGTGTCCAGCCGCGTGTGCGCCTGCGCTGTGATGGACTGTAAGAAACAAACCAAACCAAAACCGCCTCTCGGGTTACTGAAGTGTCACTGTCATTTTACCAATTACATAGCACCGTTCATAATTTGTTATGAATTAGCATAAATAGGAATCAACCTACACTTAAGAAAATAGATCAAGTTGCATTTTGTGCAGCAGTATTCTGTCTTTTCTGAGCAGTTTGCTCTCGGGCTGCTAACCTGACAGATTCAGGAGTTCACCTCATCCTGCGCGTAACCAGGGTGAGTTACTGAGGTTTTACAACAGCCTGCACGTGCAGGTTACAACGGCGTGGGATACTGCAGGCAGGCTCTTAGGAGAGCTACGTGTCCTTCCAAAGCCAAGCTGCCGGTCCGTGTCAGACGCTGGCCCTCCCCAGGCACACCGGAACCGCCACGCAAACCCGTTAGGAACGTCGCCAGCTTAACCGGCAGAAGTGGTGGTTGGTGTTTTGGCCTTCACCATGGCATCCCCGGCTCGTGGGAGGAGCGATGTTCCAGTGACAGCTGAAGGCAAGAAGAGGGCAAGGAGCGCGTTTTCCTCACCCAGCGTGGCTGGGTCTGCAGGGGGACGTGCCACCCCTGGGCACAGGGGCCGAGCAGGGCGCAGGAGGACCCTCCGTCCCTCCAAAAGCTGCTCCTTCACACGGGGAGAGGGTGGTTTGGCTGGAGCTGCCCGTGTACAGGGGTGGCTGCTGGACAGCAGAGTCCGTCGGATACAGGGTACTAATGGGACCAATTGTTTTTCTGCGTTTTCATCTCAGGGTTTCAGAATGACGTTGCATGAGGTCAGCCAAGTGCAACCTGGGCATCGCCCTGCCCTGGGAATGTTTGGTTTAATCGTAGCTGTCCAGAGACACGAGGCGGGGTGGGACGGGGGGTTCCGTTCCGTGCCTTGTCCTGGCTCATAACTGCGGCTCGTTTGCAGTTCAGGGTGGGAGGGGATGTGCTCCCCGCGCCGTTCCTGCAGCGTGTGCACAGCGCCCTGCACCAGCTCTGCGGCACTGATGCGTCCCGGGATTGTCAGCGGCTTGGAGGCAGTGGCTTTTTCTAAATTTGACGGTTAGCCCTGATGGGTCAGGGAGTGCAGCACCAGTCGCTCAACCTGCTGCGTGCACACACACACACACACACACACACACACACACACAGGGCATACCCCGTCTCGGCGGCGGCCGGCTGTAATTCTTGGCAGGGTGTGACATGCCAATCCTCCTGAATTAGTGCGAGGCACGAGGAATTTAGCACGGTGCTAATTGTGATCAGACGAAAACAAGCAGCCTCAGTATGTGGCATGCAGCAGGACAAAACAAGCGCGCGCAGCATTCGGCGCGGTGCCCCGCCGCGCTGCCCGGCAGCCCCGCACAAAGGCAGGGCAGGGTGCTGCCCGCATTGCTGCCCTGGGTGGGCAGGCGTCTGGGCAACCGCCACCCTCCCCGCCTGCCCTCCCCTCGCCGCTGCGCCCCGGCTCGTCACCACGCGCTTTGTTTCCGTGCTGGGGAGAAGGTCTCTGGTTTAATTTAGTGTAGGCATTGTCAGATGCTCTTTATTTGCCGTACAGTAGCTCAGCTGCCGTGACACCGAGGCAGCTGCGCAGGAGAAAGCTCCGTGTCAGCCGCAGCCAGGCGAAAGGGATTCCCGTGTCTGTCCTGAGCACCGGGAGAGGAACGGACGAGGCCAGAGAGGCTTGCCCCTCTGCCACCAGAGCCCCTTTTCTGGAAAAAGATAATTCTGTGGCGGGGGTCAGAGCGGTTTCTCTCCTTCTGCCCCACCCCGTCCCCATCCCACTGGCTGTGGGAGACGAGTGGGGGCCACGAGTGGGGTGCAGGAGGGTGCCACAACTGTTTGCCCCAGAAGTTCGGCCACATGCCCGTCTCCCCAGAGCCTCGGTGCTGGGGGCCACAGCCTCTGCCTCCCCTTGCCCTGCACCACCGAGCCGGGGGACGTGGCCTCTGCCCCCCAGGGCGGCACTGGGAGCAGGGGGAGCAGCGAGCCACCCCGACCTCAGAGCACAGTGCCATTCACAGGCGCACTCCAGGGTAGGGGGAGAGCAACTTCAGCAGCCCTTTCGCATCTCAGTCCAGTCCAGAATGGCAAAAGGGGTTTCCTCCACCTCACAATCAGATTTAGCGATGATCCTCCAAGGTGGGAGGTGTTTGCTCCCCATTCCCCCAAAACCACGGGGGATTTCTCCCATCCATGGCAGAGCCTTTAGGGGAAAGAAAAAAAAAAATCTTCTTTCATTCAACGTGTCAGAGGATGGAGTCACGTGCTCTCCTGTAACTACCCAGCAACAGGGCTGTTGTCTCATCTCCAGCACCACCACAGAGACTGGGGGAGTCTGTCCTCAGAACATCTGCCAAAGGTCCAGGTAACTAACCCTGTCATGTGGCCAAAGTCACAGAATCATTAAGGTTGGAAGAGACCTCAAGGATCATCCAGTCCAACCATCCCCCCCCCCCCCCCTCCACCCCACCACAACACAATNACTAAACCATGTCCTTCAGTACCACATCCAGCCTGTCCTTAAACACCCGCAGGGACGATGACTCCACCACCTCCCTGGGCAACCTGTTCCCATGCCCGACCACCCTTTCCAAGAAGAAATTTCTCCTCATCTCCAACCTGAACCTCCCCTGGCGCAACTTGCGGCCATTTCCTCTGGTCCTGTCACTAGTTATCTGCAGAAGAGGCCGACCCCCAGCTCGCCACAACTTCCTTCAGGTAGTTGGAGAGAGAGTGAGCAGCTTTAGCTTTCTACTTCTCTGCTCTTCCTCTAAGGATTCCCCGAGGATGAGGGATGCTATTCTGTGTGGAAAAAAGCAAAACAGAAAAGGCAGACTTAGGACTTCACCTTTCCTCTCCCATAGCCCAAATGACACCGCTATCAAGTTGTTCCCCAAGCCACCCTGTTTACTGAAGCAAGCAAGTATCTGCCTGTAAGAAAGGCAGATTCAAAATGCCTGGTTAAAACCGGGATCCTCTTCAACCCGGGACACGCAGTTGTGTTTTATCTCCCAGAGGCTGAACTCCGTGAGGTTTTTCAGGAACTCTTCTCAGTTAGTTTTAAACCTGACTTTCCTGAAAAACTCTGCGTGTTAACTTCATTATCTGTGTGTCACTTCACTATCTCCTCTTCCCAGGTTATTTATGAGTATGCTGAAGCAGCGCAGAATTTCTGCTCCCATCCCTTGCTAACGTTGTGTTCGAACCCTTTTTTCCCTATCTTTTTATTGGGACTTTGCAGGAAGATTAATCCTCCTTACTCCATGACAGTTTAGTTTCCTTAAGAACCTTTAGTGAGGGATGTTCTAGAAAAGCTTTTAGAAAATCTAATTCCACTATGTCAGCCCAAATCTCCCGTATTAGCGGGGCTGTTTCCTCCGTCAGACAACTCCGATCCATGCGTACGAACTCTTCCCGTGGCTTTGAGGCTCCTCCCCAAGCCCCCGTGTTTACTCATCTCTGCTAATTCAGATCGGTCCGACAGGTTTCTCCGTTTTGCCCGTTCTGGAAATCTGCCTTTCTGGTCTGAAATTCCCCTAATCGCTCCTAAAGCCTGTTTTAAAGATTTGTCACCTTCCGATCCTCTGATACAAGGGAAGAAAGTTCAGCCATTTCATACTTGACCCTTTTAAAACTCTTGAGGGAGTGCTGTCTGCCGCTGGTGATTTGTGGCTCTGGGGTATGAACCTTCCTGACCTCCTCCGTAGTGAACAGCAGTGCAAGGAATTAATTTAATTTTGCTGCTGTGTCCTTATCTTTCTTAATTCCTCCCTTTACGCCTCGATCATCCATCAGCTGGGCTAGGTGACTGACAGGCTTCCTGCTTTTGTCTTCACAAAGTTTTTATTAGCTCCCGTAACTCTAGCAGTTGGTCTTCGGGACCCGCTTTGCCTTCCCCCATCACGGTTTTGCGCTTAGCTTGCTACTTTTACGTCCTTTTCCATTTCCATTGTTTGGAGACAACTTGCAATTTTTCTGAAAGTATCTTTTTTTAACTCCAAATAGCTTCCTTTTTCTGTTTGGGTTTTTTCTGTTTGGTTTTTTTTCATGTTTAAACCAAGCTTTGAATCTGTGCCATTTCAGCCTTTCACCTGTGGTGTCTGGTCCACGTTGGTGTCCCATAGCAGTGTCGCTGTGCACCGCTCACTTTCAGGGTAAAGCTCCCCGAGTCAGGGTGAGGAAGAGGCGTCGTTACGGTCAGGGCTCTGCCCATGACAGACTGGCAGAGCAACCCCGCAGTGACGCAGCCGCCAGCCAGCCAGGACTTCTCTCTCAAGCCTGTGCTAGAGTTCTCTCCCTGTCAGATGCCATCCAAGGTCGAGGCTGATAGTCAGGTGGTCAAACAAAACCCTTCTGAGACAGAAAATGGTAAAACACATGCGAGTGTAGAAGAAGGTAACAGAGGAGTGGCAATTGAGGAGAGGTAGGCAGTATTTCACTGGGCTTTGGTAATGCCCATTCATAAATTCATGACAGTCGCAGGGTTGTGACTGTGACCAGAACCACCATGGGAATGGAAGAGGTCCCGTCCCAGAGACCTCCTGACATCCGTTGTGTCACACCTCCTGTTCAGTCATCCATCTGGACGCTAAGCTGTGTGCTGAAAGTGATGCTTTTCTCTGGGAAGCAGAAGGCTTCTCACGAATCCCGGCGTGTTCCCAAGCTCTTCGTTGTGCTTGGTTTCCTCCTGTACACATCTGCTCCCTGGCTCGATGTATGAGCAGCAGTACTGAGCTGCAGTGGTTCAAACAGAACAGTAGGACCACAGAACTTGTCTCTTTGCTGACGGGCGAGTCAGAGTCCGTGGTACAGAGAAGCTTGCAGGTTTTCCATTGGCAAGGCCACCAAGGTGTGGCTGGTACAGGCTTTCCTATGTTAAGCCAGAAAGCTGGAAAGTGCAGCTGTCTGTTTTGTAGAACACCAAATGTACCTGCCTATCGTAAAAGGATGCTGCAGGTCAGCTTTCAGTGGCAGGAGAGGTGGAATGGTTGGGAGTGTTGACTGGACTGGAGCTGGACACAGATAAAAAAAAATACTAACAACTCCATGCTGTAAACAAACTTCTGGGTCTTTTGGTGTGTTATTCCAAATCCTTCAGCATTCCTTATACACTTCATATTATTTCGTTTGCAGGAATTGATCTGGAGAGTTTGTACCAACTTTTTCCAGTCTGAGTAGGAAGCACCTCCCCTACTCCACTCGTTGGCGCTGAATCTTGCTGCATCATCTTCACGTTGCCATACTGAGGTAGGGAGATCTTCTATGACCTAATTTTCTTAAGCCCTGTAGAAGTGATTTTTGTGTTGGTTGCCCTCCTGGGATGTGTAATGTAAATAACGTGGATTAAAAGAGATGTGATTGCATGTAATACAACCATGCTGTTCTCAGGCAGAGATCTTAGAGTTCTTTGTGTCGTTTATCCTCTGCCATTCTGGTGAGCAGCAGTGTTTGCTTGCTCTTTCTTCTCCTGGCTCTATGGTTTTTTAATAAATGCCATCTGCAGGAAGTATTTCTTCAGTAATGTTGGCTCATATTATCTTCAATGCAGTAAGATGAATGAAAAGGTGGTTTTTTGAACAAGACAATCCATATTTTAATCTATTTTTTGGGGGACATCTTCAAGCTGATACCTTGTCAGGCTATAGTTCTACGTGGGCTGGTGAGGAACCGTCAAGGCTCTGTTACTTCATTGTTTATGTTGGCCCTAACTGTTAGTTTCTGTCATTCAAGAACAAGCCAAATGGTTAGTGTCCTTGGCTTAATCTTCTTAGCAGGACAACTGTCCGTTGAATTTCTGTCATCGTCAAACGGGCGCAAGAAAAGATGAGAAAATGAGACTCCCACCCTGTTTCATTTTGCCTGTGGATTGTTGAAAATAAATCATATTGGGATGGTCTGTTTCAATTCTTAGATACTCGGTCTCCCAAAACTATGGTGAATGATGTGCTGGCAGAAAAAAATCTTCCTGAACAGGGGAAAAATATCCCTACTCTTCCTCCCAGTCTCAAAAAGAGCTGGACACAGATAGGAAAAATTACCTGTTGTCCAAATGTAATAATTACATTCAGAATTCTTTTTAATGTAACTCGAATTCGCCGAGTCACTGCGAAGTACCTAGTTTTAATATATCTGTGTATTGCGAGTCATTATAAAGTCATTCATAATATCTGGGGTGCTCCGTAATATCAAACCAACCTTGTGTAATATTGATAGCAATGGAGAGGTTAATGGTAGGCTCATCAGTGTCCTCTATCTAGATTAAAAACTGAGAAGTGTAAGTTTGGAGTTGAATTTTTTCCTCTATTTACTTTTGGGGTTGTTTTTTTAATCCTTTAAGAAAGCTTTCTCTCTCTTGCTTTCTTCATACGTTTTTATCTGAAGTATTTTGTTTACGACATAAGCGCACACTTCAATTTCTTGAGAATCATCAGACTTATAAATTAAATGGAAACCTTGGGAAATTCTGTGATGGGAAAGATGTTCATTCTCTTTGCGCTCTTAGTATCTGAGAGGATCCTGAGTAAGGCATCTGCTTCTTCCCATGTAGTCAGTAAACTTTTCAGGCCCTGGTATCCTTTGTGGGGGGGGTGCACGATGTTCCTCAGGCGTTGTAAACTGAATCCAAAGATTTGGGTGAGGAATATTAACATTGAAATCCCAGTCACCTTCGTGAGCTTGAGCTAATGTTCTGGACTTTGATCTGAGAATGAGAGTGGAAGACGGATGCAACAAAGAACAGAACAGCGGGCAGAAGGTAGGAGAGGTGGAAGGAAATGGAGTTTGAAATGGGGAACTTTGAGACATTTTGGAGAGAGAACCTGTGCAGCTGATTGTGCCTTTTTCACACTGTTACGTCTTCACTGATTGTGTTGTGTTGCAAGCTGTAAGTATTCTTTAAAAACATCCCACATCTACAAATGGAATCCGTTTTGGACCAAACTGTTCACTGTTTTCGTTAATGTGCGTGGCAGAAAAGGTAGCAATGTGCTGAGGGAATGCACCGGCCTCCCAACTGCACCAGGCTGGCAGCAGCGTGGGAAGGTCGGGCTACGGGAAAGTGAGGCGACCCCAACCGACGCGTGGGGCTGAAACAGAACGCCGGCGGCCAGCGCGGGCGCCTCTGTGGGCGGCTGGTTTGAGCACCTTGGCGGACGTGAACTGCAGGTTTAATTCCACCAGGGACAAGCGCCCACGGCAGAAAGCGAGCGGCGGGGGACTCGTAGGGCAATACCTCGCTGCGAGTGGGAGTAAGAGGGAAGCCCGTCAAGTTTGTGGTACATAGGTGCGCACAAACGGCGCTAAGCAAGCGGGTAGCTGTGCTCGTGTTTTTACTGATAATCACAGTATTATTACATTTAATTTATTTGTAAGGGAAATGCATAGAAATGGGGTAGTTGCTAGAATCCAGGGTACATATCCATTTTCACTGTATGCACTGGTTTTTAGCTTTCTCTTACTTGTTAGAAACTTTCACTTTGAAGCTGCGATTTGGCTCCTTCAGTTTAGGTGAAGCTGTGCTGTATTTCGGGATAACAGTGTCACAGTACAAGTTTCCATTACTCAGAAATATTTCTGAGCTCCGTAAGCACTGAACAGTTGGACTGCAGTTTGGCAAGGAGAAAGGCTCGGGAGAGAAAAAGTACTTCTAAATGTCCAGGTGAAAACTGGCTTTTGCTTAGCAGCATTGTAACTTTTTAAAATAGTACAACTGGCACAAGCAGGTACAATTTTATTTTACCGAAGGACAAGATACTGTCGGGGTCACTTGCCTCCTGAGGAGACCCAAACCCTTAACCAGCTGCAGGAAAATCAGCAATTTTAGCTCTGTGGAGACCAAGCGGTGTCGGTGGTGTACGGCTCCGTTACCTTCCCTGGTGAAAGGAACTTCCCTCTGCTTCGTCTCAGGTTTCCCTTTGGATCTGGAACAGACTTGGTTATGAAACGGAAGGCTTTGATTTCAGCGAGCGTGGTGAGGAAAATGCCGCTGTTCATATGGCTGCTATAGTTGTCATAGATTTTATTGCAGGGTATTATTCTAATTACCTGTTTATTGGCTAATGCTCTTCAGTAAGTGTGAAGAAAGTGAGAAAGTAGGACCAGCGCCGTGTTTCAGAGCACGAGGGGCGTTTGTTAATAACACCCAGAACTCTCATTTTCTGAAGCTGGCGGGTCGCATCCTTTCATATCTCTGGGATTTCTTTTTAACACCTCTGCTAGAACGAACAAGGAGTAACAGAGCCCGACTTCAAAGAGTCCTGGGCAGAGGGAAAGCTTGGGAGGAACATTTTTATTTTCCAGGGCACTACAGCCACCCGCTGACGTTCCTGTCAGACCTGGGCACACCGTAGGGCTGCCCTGGCACCAGCCAGCTGCACGTAAAGCCCCTGCGCGGGCACAAACCAGGGGTACGCAGCACCCCCCGTCCGGCGGGAGGGTGGGGAGCGCTTGGCAGCCAGGTTCGCCTCGGCCACCGGTTTGGGTTGTGGCCGTGGTAACTGCTCCGTCCGGAGAAATTGATGTTTCCGTATCGGGGGGCAAAGCACACTTGCAGCTTTCTCCCGGGGGGAGACAGGTCTGTAGAGCAGTCAGGCGGCGGAGCGCGTGCTCCGAACTGCAGGTTTGCCTGACACGGGGAGCAGGCTGGAGCATCCTCGTTTGTTTCTGGGGGCGGCAGGTACTGCCGGAAGTTTGTTTGGTTCATTAAGCGGGTAAGAAATGTCCTTAATTACTGCTGAACATCCCAAATAAGGGATTCCCTCCCAAAACCATAGCCTTCCTATTTGTCTATTTGCGAATGTTTTTCCAGGTTGTTCTTCAATTTAACTATGTCTTGATCTTCTGGCCTAAGAATATAATGTGTTTTTAGTAACTTTCCTCTATTTTATTTCAATACTGAAAAAAGAGTGGGAATGTATTTGTAGCTCATCCCCTGGGTGAGGTGCTGGCATATGTGATAGGCATTCTCGTGTGATTTCCCAGAATACTTTTTTTTTTTTAAACTGGCACAAGGCTCTTTCTGAAGCTGCTTTGAAAACACGGTTTCACTTCAGTGGCCATGAAACTCTCTGGTCCCACGTCATAAATAGCCCGGCGGCGGGCGGGCGGAATCCCTAGCAAACAGCAAACATTTCACTGCTAATTGCAGTGTTTACAATTAAAAGTTTGGTGATAAGGACTGGTTGTAATCTAGGATAAATTTTGAAGATTCTTAACGGTTTCAGCTTGCTTATCTAATTGGGAAGGTAGCTGAAACTCTACTGAGTAGGATGACCCAGCGCGTCCTTACCCTGTGTGAGTTAGGGAGGCTCCCTTAAGCACTGGCCGATGCGGTGGTTGTTTTCCTTACTGGAAGATGTGGACGTACGGCAGGTGGTGAAATACCGGAGAGATTTTGTTCCAGTTTCTTCAGCAGATAAAATCTTTCGGTTGTCTGTCCTTAAAACATATGAGCTATAGGTTCTTAGCTGGTGGGAATCAGCTGGAATTGGCGGCGAGGCGTCACTAGTCACACACGGAGCAGAAGAGCCTTTGCCCACATCGCCCAGCCTGCAGCACGAACAGAGGACAGAGTGACAAAGGGGGCTCAAACTCATTTTCCTTTTTCCCTGCTAACATTCCTGCTTCCCAAAATTATGAATGACACAGCCTCTCAGAGCCCAGAGGGCTCCTGTGACAGGCGCACGTTGTCAGGGAGGCTGCGTCGGGCTCCCGCGCCTCGGTGTGAGCAGCCCTGGCTCTGCGGACGGGCTCTGGCCCTGGCTTCGACCTCGCGCGCTTGGACGCTCAGACTACACGGGGAGCTCTGGGGCTGGGCACGCTCCCCTCCTTCCCACACTCCTGTTCGCCTAGAAATCCTGTTGACAAATATGTCAGCTATGCCTCTGCGATATTTAAAGCCCATTTAACTACACACCATCCAAAAATAAAAATCATGCAACATAGATTATTTCAACTTTTCCCTTATTTGAGAGATCCTGATAAAAAGGCCGTGCTTGGATTAAATCTTTTTATTCTCAACAACCATGTGACAGTTTAGGGGACATGAACATTTGTGAAATACTTTGTTTACGAAACAACACAGGAGATGAAGACATCTGAACAGCCTGCTGCACCGGCTCTAGCATCCCCAGTGCCGGCTGGGGCACTGAAGCTCCCGCGCACGGCGGCAGCGCCTCGTCCCCGCGTCACCTGCAGCACACGCTGACCGCGTGCCCTCGCCGTCCGGCTGCGGGACCAGCGCTGCTGCTGCAGAACAGGAGGAATGATGTGAATGAACTCACATCATTTTAGAAGTTTGCATTTACAGCACTGGAGGTTTTTTCTAATTAAAGCCCATCTAGTAGCCGCGGTGGTAATTACGATCCGAACAGCGGCCAGAGCAGGAACAATGCAGACTTCTCTTTCTGGCCGGTCGCTGGCATTTCTTTGAGGCTCTGTAGAGACAACGCTACAGCATCCTTACACAGACCACCGGCTTTGTAGCAACCGTCTCCTCGGAGCCTTGGCACGGGAAAGGACGTGCATGTGTCCAGGCATTTTCCAGGCTGACGGATTTTCTCTCCTGATCCCAGCGCTGAGAGACCTCTCCTTTCAGCCTGAGCACCGTTTAAATAGATCATTTGTTTTCATTATAGGTTTTTGCATCTCTGCCTTTCATTCCTGTTAATGAATTTCTAGGGTCTGTTTGGAAAACAAAAGCTAAATACCAACATAAAAAGCGATCTGACAAAGGACACGGCTAAGCGTCTGGCAGGCTGTGCCGCACCGGCTGTAGCGAGGAGATGGCCATTTGCTGATTGCCGGGGGTTGACACGACTTGGTTAGTATGCTAATCTAGTCCTCTGCATTTAACATTCCGCTCAGGTCTGAGCTGGCTCGGCAGAGCCCCGGCGCAGGGAAGGGGTGTCTGCCTGGCAGCACGGACCGCGCGCCGCGTCCATGACAGACATACCCCAACATTGTGCCTGCTCCTGCCATGCGTTCGCTCCCCCTCTNACACATACATACCATCCGAAAAGCTTTCTGCAAATGCTGAAAAACATGAAATGTGGAAAAGCCATGTATGATTGGCTCGTTTCTCTGCCTCCGCGTCCCCAAAGATTCCCACTTTAACAGACCATGTGTTTCTGCTGCTGGAGAAGCCCAGAGTGTAACGTGCCAAAATTCAGCAACAATGAAGTAAGACGGAGTTCAACATCCAAAACAAAGAGATGGCATTTTTGTAGCTCACTTACAACACAGCAGTCACAGGATGGATAAAATTTCCCTCTATCCTCTCTCCCCACCCAACCTCAGCCCAAGAGAAAGCCAACGTTTATTAAAATCCATTTGTTCAGGACAGCAACCGGGTGCCCAGGTGGGAAGGAAAGCTTGCTCCTGCTATTGCCGATGACTGTCACCGTTCCTGTGTGCTTGGAGGCAGTGAGCTGCAACCCCCCACCCGAGTGAGGGGCTTCCGAGTTCCGGAATTAAGGAAGAATCGATGCCAGAGCCAGTTCCCATGGTCAGGTCCTCCAGGTCCTGCAGCCACAGCAGAACTTAATTCCTCGAGCTCCCTTTTCTTTGTTTTCATAACACCACAGCAGTTCTGGAGAGGCGGATGGAGAGTCGTCAGCTTCTGCTTGCAGAGGATTTCAGAAGTTGCATTTTCAGAGAGCAGGTCAGATGTGGGCAAAAACGAGTCTCCATCTGACACATAAGCAGACAAAGCTGTTTAACCTCTGAATTATAGCAGAGCTCCATAGTTCTCTCTTCTGTTGTTTCATGCTCCAAGCAAACTGCTCCTTGCAGTTCTCCCTCCTGGTGCCAAGCACGTATTCCAGCTGCAGCTCGGCAGCGCGGGGAGATTCCTTCCAAGTCCCCGGCAGAACAGTCGGCGCTTTCTCCGGAGCTGCAGGCTTGATTGTCCTTGATTATTTTATTTCTTTGGCTCTGATCCAAGATGTTCCCTGTCATCATTTCAGTGTCTTTTCTCATAATCCCTTTTCTAAACATCATCAACAATTAACTGATTCTCTCGTATCTACAAACACATGCACACACACGCAGGCGCGCATGCACACACACTCCACTGAGTCTCATCAGTGTCTTTTTTGCCTTTAAGTATAAGAAATTACAGCTTCTCATTAGCTGAAGAGCATGTTTTGAAAGGCTTTGTGTTTACTCACTTTGCAAGTGATGCTGGCGCTTTTAATTATTCTCCTTTTGCATATCATAAGCGAGCAGCGAGCTGCTCCAGCCAGCCCGGGCGACGCGTATTCCCAGGAAGGCAGGAGGAAGGGATCGCGTTTTACCTCACTGCTGCTGCTTTCTTCCCTTTCTGTCAGCCAGCCAAGGAATCCCCCCAAAGCTCTTACGTAGCAGATACCAAAACCGTGAGTCACTTTTCGCTCCCGGAGCAGTAAGTCCACCGCATCTGCGTGCAGAACGGCGAGCGCGAGGCTGGGAATCTCTCCAGGCTGCCGGCGTGCCCCGGCACCAGTTCTCCATCGGTGACTTTGTTTTTCCTGCTCTCGCTTTCTCTCCTCAGCTCCCTCGTCTCTTCATTCCTTTTCATGCCGTTCCCATTTTCTTCCTTCCTTCCTCTCCATCCGTCTCCGTTGCTGGCAGCGGCAAACCCAGCAAGATCTGGGTCCCTCTCGCCTTCTGTGGATTTTTTTTCCCTTTTTTTTCCCCCCGTAACTGCAGCAGCCTTTGGCTGCTCACTCTGCCAGGTTGGATCACCAAAGACACACGACTCGCTCACAATGAATAATCAATACAGATATTGATCTGCGGAAAATGTTTGTAAATTCCTGAAAGGGGAATCGGGAACAGCGGGACAGGGAGGCTTGTGGGGGACGACAGGGTGCTTCGGGCAGCGGCTGCAGGCAGCGCCTGGCCAGAGCCCGCGTCCGCCGCCTCCGAGGTGACGGGTGCTGGAATGCGTGCGCGGGCGGCGGCGGGTGTGCGCGGGGTCTTCTGTATTTTCATTTCTCTACAGCTGCTTCCCCCGAAGAATCGGGAGGCGAGCAGCTGAGAGGCCCCGTCGGTGCCATGCCTTGGCTGCGCTCCAGCACTGTTTTGTTTCCATCATCACACGCCACTTTTAAATTTGCATAAATACAAGGGTTATTTTCCCTTGCGCCTCCAAAAAGATTTAAGAAGGTGGAAAAGTATTCCTGTAAGGAGGGATTACTGTTCGTAGTCATCATTTTCAGGATTTACTTTCGAATCCATGTATTTGCAAGAAAGGGAGGCAGAGAGGAAAATAAAGGGCAATAAGAAGCACTTGGAGAAGACTAAAGGCTGTTTGAATGTGGAAGAGCCTTAGACTGCACAAAAAGCCCCGTTCTCCAACGGGGACCCGCGCGTGCCCGGGCTGTGCACGCGTGGTGCAGTCAGGCCGGACCTCTCCGGCCAGGGCTCTTCCCATCTCCCCGAGAGCAGGTCTGCCCTGGCTGGGGCTTGGGGGTGGTCACGGAGCTTGAAGCTGCTCTAAAGGTTGTGGTTGGATCCACCTCAGCAGCCTGCCCCCATCCTCGGGAGCCACCTCCCGCCTGCCTGCCTGCCGTCAGAGGGCCCAGGCGGTGTGTGGAGCTCCTGGCAGGTGACACTCGCCCAGTTTGCTCCTGGCGTAGCCAGCACTAGTCCTACTGCAGGAACGTCCTTGTTGGGTTTCTTCCACCTTCGCCCCGCTGGTTTTCTGCCTGTCTGGGGAAAGGCAGGCACTAAAGGTATCGAGAGACCTGGTCTTGGAATCATTGCGTATTTAGCCCCCTTTCCAATGCTTGAGGTCAGCAATGGAGACCCTAAGGACTACTGGGGGCCGCAGGGGTGTCTGCTACACCAGGCAAGCCAGGCGGCCGCGGCGGTGCCACCATCATGCCCTGGCCCAGGGCTGCCCATGGTGCTGCCTGCCAGAGCAGCCTCTCGGGGATGCTCGTGGTTTCTGGCCGGAGACGTCCTGCCGGGGCCGTGTGGGCCCTCCACGTGCCTCCCACCGCTCGTGGCCCACCTGCGCACACCCGCGTGCGCCTGCACACCCCCTCTGCACACCACTGCGCGCGTCAGCCCGTGGCCGGCGGTGAAACCTTCCTTGTCCGACCGCGGTCCTCCCTTCCTCTGCCCGCGCAGCCACCCTGAGCCACGGTAGCCACGGGCACCCTGCGATAGCCATCTTGGGCAAGGCTCCACACGGGAATTGCATCCCTGCACCTCCTCCCCGAGCGCAGCTGCCGGCTTTATCAGCCTGCACCAGCAGCGGGGAGGCTGAGCGTGTTCATTCTCTCTCCAGCTTCTGATTAGCTCCCGCAATCCAATTAGCAGAGGCATTTATATCACAAGGGGCTGAGGTGCCCCTGCTCATCACGGCGGCTCAGAGCCAGTCATAAATTCTACCGACACTACATCTTTCCTGTGACATGGATTAATTACAGCTCTGGGCCTCCAAGAGGAGGTTTGCAAATGAAGGTGCCCATGAAATAAGAATTTAGAAAAGGCAAAGCAGAAGGAGTTTCCCGTCCGTGAAGGATGAGGGGGCGATGCGCTGGGTGGCCCGGGGTTGGGGCACCTGTGGGCGGCTCGGCGGGGGCCGGGGAGGCAGGTGGGCCGAGCGTGTGCTTTATTAACTGGGGGAAGCGAGCAGAGGTTGGCTGGGGGATGTTATGAAACCTGTGCCCGTGGCCGTAATGAGAAATTCTTCATAACCTTTCTCTGTATGCTCTGCTGCAGTGCAGATGCTGCAAGTGAAGCTACAAGAGCCTTAATAAAATTACATTTTTCCACTTGGGACGTGGCAGGCACTAGCCAGTGGCAAAGCTTCGCGAGGTGAGCGAGGCGCTGGACCATCGGGAGGATTCGGTGTTGCAGAGATCAGTGCTTGCTGTCAGGGACACAGCCACCTCCTCTCTGCTGTTCCCAGAAGCTCCTCCACATACAATCCACCTTTTCCTGGTACTTCTGCTCCATAAATAGTCGTTTTCAAGTGTCCTCGTCTCGGCTCCGCTCTCACGGGGCAGCGTTCGTGGTGTTGGTCCCCTCGGGCTGGGGTGGCGTCTCACAGCGGTGAAAGGGCAGGTTGGAAGCAGGCTGTGGAGAACACCCAGGAGCGTGACGGGATGAGGGGCAGTGGGTGTCCTCATGCGCCGGTCTCCCGTGAGCCGGGCCTGCAGCCCCGTAGCTCTCCGTCACACCTTGGTACCTAACCGGTCGCTTCACCGGCGCCTGGCTCTGCGCTTGTTCACAGCCAGTTATCCAGCTGCCGACCCCCTGCCCCCTGCTGCCCTGCTTAGCGGCTCACTGGGGGACGTGTCTGTCGCAGTCTGCTGAGCTGGGACACCAGGCAAGCGTTTGATCGGTTGGGGTCTTCCAATCATATGCCAATTTAACGATTCATCTAAGTTATCTCTCCATCAATCAGTTTTTAATTTACGTACCAGTCAGTGTTTTTGTTGTTACCTTTCCATGCATTCCATGCACCATTTCCAGGCATACTCCTGCCTGTTATTGAAATACAATTCCTTTGAGAAGTCCACAAAACTGCCCTGTAAATGCCTGGGTGGATGGGGGCTTTAAAGACACGAGGACGCACATTAAATTTAGCAGCACGTCGGCTCCATTCGATCTATTTACTCTGGTCTGCTGACAGGTCTTCTGTGTAAGCAAATATGGTTCCTGCTGATAAAAGGGCTTTGGGTTGGGGTTGGTTTGTTTGTTTTTATCTAGGTGGAGGTGGCCGTAGCCAAAATACAGCCCTGCCTGTGAAACAGTTGTTTTTCCATTGAAGGGAAATATTGTCTCATCTTTCAAAACAAAAACTCCTTCTACTTTTGCGCGGTACCAAATGGTGCACCTACTGGCCAAGGGGCTTGCCACCCGTGGTCAGGCAGGAGCTTGCTCCCCAGCTGGTGTCTCCACGAGCCGATGGCTGTAACCTGCAGCTGGGCAAAGCCGGTCTGGAGAGAAGTTGTGTGTGGGTCAGAGACGGGGTAATTAGCTTACCGGTTCAGCTGAAGTCTTTACATTCAGATTCATGCTTTTCTTGATATTTTATTTTATATTTCTAAAAAAAACCCCAAGAGCAGCTCCATATGTAAATTTGGGGCTGAAGTCATGAGACCGTGAGATCCCAGCGTGCCCTCCGCCCTCAAAATCAGTAAGTCTGTAGCTCTGGAGCAGAGCTGGGTTTGGGCCTCTTTCAGGTTTCCTTGGCTTTGGTCATTTCTGAATCACACGCCCGATGTGTCGTCACTTTGGGAAGATTGCTGGTGCTACGTGTTTATTCTCCTAAGGACAGCCGAGAGTTTTCATTCATTACTGTGTAATTGGGCTTCTAATACGACTTTCGTCCACGTTTTAGTGGACCATAAAATTACACTGGTACAATTTCTTTTCAACAAAACTCTGACGTGGCTTTTCTCCCCGGTCAGAATAAAATGACAAAACGACCTCCTTCCAGCGTAGTATTCTCGTAGTTATTTTCTTGATTAAAACTGCCTGAAAATGTTTTGGCATCTCCTCTTTCTTCTTCCCCCCACAAAAATGTCATTTAAACAAAACCGACAGAACACATCCATGCAAACATTTTTTTGCATTTTTTCCAGGACCACCAGCCAAGCGCTGTGTTTCCTTTCTTTACGTTGTCTGTTTTAAGATTTTTGTTTCCAGTTTACTTTTTTGTTCCAAGTTTTCATATAATTTGTCACATCGCCCTGTATGTTCTTTGACTAAATGAGCAATTTAACGGCACGTGTTGGAAACAGTGAAGTGCATTGCAGCACTTCTTTAACAAAAAGCACTTTGATGCTTTTTTAATGGAAAGGGAAGGCTTAAAAACAGTACGTGAGTGATAGCAAAGTGGAATTTGTGGGAATTCTGCTAAAAAAAAATTAAAATTGTTTTAGCCTGAGTTGAGATCGAAGAAAGTCCTAAGTGTTCTGTGAAATGAGAATTCTCTGCCTTCGTGCAGCACGGCGGTGGGGGCAGCGCGCCCTTCGCCCAGGGCTCGGCCCCTGCCCGGGACCGTAAAGCCGCCCCATGGTGCCGGAGAGCAGCTTCCTCTCTTACTTTTCAGGATGAGTTCACGGAATGTCCCGAGATACGCGCGAGATTGAAACGAAGCACAGGGACTACTCAGTTTTAAGAGAGATTTGGAGCAGTGAAATTGCAAACATTCATCCTGATTCTGCTCCTCCGGGTACCTTCGTCATCTGCAGCTAATTCCTAAACTCGCTGAGGACGTCCGTCGGCAGCGCGCGACGCTGTCCAGCCGCTACCAAGAATCGATATGTCAGAACGGCCCAAGGTGTCGAAGGTGGACGGGTGCTGTGAGGTTTTCTCACCGCCTTCATGCGTGGACTATCAAGCGGGAAGGGAGCTAACTAAACCCACAGCGCTTTCTTTTTTTTTTCTTTTTTTTTCTTTTTTTGCCTAGGGAACAGCTCTTTTAAATTGCTGCACAGTGATTTTTCTAGGCTCGAGCTGGTGGTGGTGTAGCTTGGTGTAGATCTGTTCAGCTCCGTCCAGACGCAGAGCGTCCCACCCCACGCCGGGCACGGCGGGTGTTCGGCCGCCGCGCGGGGACAGCAGGCCGGTGCGCGTGTGGGGTCGGAGACGAGCACGCCTCGCTTCTGCCCGCCTGCCCCGCGTCTCTGCCTCCTCCTCCTGCGATGCATCCGCTTTATGTCCTTCTCTTGGGGAACTTCAGCCTCTCAGGCTGCAGAGACGAAGCGTGGCCAGCTCCTGCCCTGTTTAATGCCGTTCCTGTGTCAGCCTCCCGCCGCTGTTTCCTGGTTCCAGTCCAGAGAAGGGCTCTGCAGACCCGGAGCCGTCGGCATCCCTCTGGTGATGGACAGCCCGTATCGTTCCCCCGAGATCCTGGGTTTGTCTCCAGTGCCTGAGGGAGGTGGTGCTTGACCTACACCTCAGCCTGCCGCCACGGGGCTCAGTCAGTACGGAAAGTGTTCTCTTTCTTGATGGGCGACTTTATTCTTTTATAGAATTGTCCTGCACAAATTCTTCCTGAAAAATACAGTTCAGAGGGAGTATTGTCAAAAATTCTGTCCCTCTATATACTTTATTATCCCCTCATTTTTTTTGTCATTTAACTCCAATTACGGGATGCTAAGTGCTTTTGGAAATTTCATTGTTAATATCTTCTTACAGTGCTATTAACGTAAATCAACGTTAATAGTGTCCCAGCAAGTATAAAAGCAATCAAAAATTCAGTACTCACGAATCATTCTGTAATTTCAGCATAAAATGTTAATAGAAATAAAATTCAATACCATAAAATATCAGCAAATTCAACTTTAAATACATGTGATGAATGACTTTACCATTCTGCAGCATCCCATGGACTTCTGCAATGTGAATCCTTTTCTTGGCGGAGGTCTGACACACACCACTCCTTCCTTCGTCACCTTCCCAGCACCAGGGCTGCATGGGATCTTCCTTTTCCAGAAATTAAAATTCCATCTTCACTTACAAAGTGGCATCTGTATTCAGGTGTTTAGTGGTAATAGGAAGGATTACTGGGAATCTGTTAACTTATTCCGGCTAATAGAAACTCACTGCTGCTTTATTGCCATCAGCCTGGCTTGAAGAGCTTCAGCTGCATTACCTTTTATTGAGACTGGGATTTTCTTACAGACAAATCTTTTAAATTGGAATTTAGATTGTGAAGATCCATCAGTTATTTAAAGGAAACTGCTGGGAGAATGGTATAGATTTCTCGAGAAATACAACTGTTGGCCTCAAAATTCAAATTAAAATTACCATTAAAAGGAAAACAAAATCCCCCAAGTGATACCTGAACACTTGCCAGGCAGTTAACCTCTAATTGATCACGCCGTCAGTCTAGAACCTTTTGGTTTTGTTTCTTTTTTTTTGATTCATTTGTTTCAGTGGATTCGGGCTGTTTGCGCTGTAGTCTTTTACATCGTGTCTAAGAACCTCTTAGCAGTAGAGGCAGGTGTAATACCTGCAGGCAATGCAGGGTGAGGTCTTGTTTCTCTTAAGTTGCAGAACAAGAAGTGCCATGCAAGTCTGAGATTTCGGTGATCACAGAAGGAGAAGGAGACAGCAAGATACCGGTAAAGAGAGTTTATCTGAGAAAAGATCTCCTGGTTGTTACGTGGGTACCTCTTCCAGAGTAAATCGGACTCCATCCCAGCCACATTTCAATGGTCTGAGCTTAAAATACTGCTTCTTCACCTGCTTGGCTTTGCAGATTCTGGTCTCCACCTCATTTACACAGAATCACAGAATCACAAAGGTTGGAAGGGACCTCGAAAGATCATCTAGTCCAACCCCCCCACCAAGGCAGGGCCACCTAGAGCACATCACTCAGGATGTGCTCTAGGTGGCCGAGGATCGTAGCGTTGTTAAGAACAGTAAGGGGGAAACAGCAATATTTTCAACTACTTTTTTCAGAAAGGTAGTTGCAGATTAATGACTTCAGTAAAGATTCAGTGGCGAGGGATCAGTCCACACCTAATAAAGTGTATCGGCTCAGGGGTTGGAAACTCTCACCTTTGCCATTAAATATCAGGAGCTTCTCTCCAGACCAGAGGGAACGCAGGGAGCGCCGGGCTCTGCCGACATCCCGGCTGCCCAACTCCGCACTCTCCTGCACATGAATCTCAAATTCTCCGTTTCTCTTGAATGTAACACAGAGCAGAGGCTTGCCAGCCCTTCTCACATTTGGCTTCGTAAAAAGGAGAGTCAGAGGGAATCCTGCCATGATAATATATACAGGGTAGCTGAGAAGGAAATTCGCCATATTCAATGAAATACTGTTAATTACAGAGGAGAACAAGAAAATACAAACGTGAAAAGATAAAAAATATGGGTTTGACAGTAATTCAGCCACGAGCTCCTGTGCCCGAGACCCCTTGAATCGAGGTTTGCGTGTGCCTTCTGCAGGAGGTGGTGCTTTCAGGAGCACCACACTCAAGGAGGTCTAACGTGAGAAGTCACGTCGCGTCGGGGACCCATCCTGCGCTGCCTCCTCTGACAGAGCTGCCGTGACGGCTCAGAGTAGCCCCGGGAGACTCAAATAAGTGCTAATCATTAAGATTCCTTGTACTTAACAGGTGTTTGTGGGGAACTGAGTTCTTGCAGTCAAAACACAGATCTATGAACTTTTTTGAGTAGGATGTAGAGAAAAATGGTATTTTTCCAAATATTTCATCACTTTCCAGTCTGCCCTTGGGCCTTGTTGACAATTGGAGACTTTCAGTGTTGTTTAACTTTTATTTTTAAAAGCTCTCGATTCCCTTTCCGTCTCTCAGCGCGGGAGAAGGGCGCAACGCCTGTGCCNGCGCGCTCGAGGGAGCGGCGATGGGGCACCCCGCGGTCTCCAGCATCCTCCCCCGAGGGAGGAGGCACATGCGGAGTTTTAAGCGCAGGAGATCACCATATTACAAGGAAGCAAAAGAAACAATCTTTAATCCTTTCAAAGCCCAATAATATTATGTATATTGACTGAAGCCCTATGGAGTGGGCCTGGCAGGGCTTTTTCATTACTGCCGCACGCTGTAGCCTAGCTACCTTTGAAAAGTAACCAATATCAAGAGCCACTTGACATTTGCAAAGGATTATGGGTGTCCTCTCCATCTCTTCTCAAGTTCCCAAATTTACAATGGTCTTAATTTAAAAGTTAAGCCAGGGGATCAGTTGCTTAGTCTGCTGCTGGGCTGCCCTTTAAAAAAAAAAAAGAGAAAAAAAAGAGTGTCTGTGTGCCTGCGCGGAGGGGAGAGGCGGGTGATGAACCTCGCGCACTGGCGTCACCCACCTTTAGCCTTCGGCTCCCACCGGCGGCATTTAATTGTGGAAAAGGTATCTAAATCAGGATCGGGCGGACGGGAGCGGAGGGTTTCGTTCCTGCAGGTGCTGCTGAGATGCAGGGAGCAGCAGCAGCTGGTAATGAGTTGGTGAAAATGAAAAAGGGACATAAGTAGCTTCTTTAGCAAATCCCCTGGAAATGACATGGAGCCTCTGGGATCGATCGGATCGATCCCTCCGAAGGCTGCAGGCTCCTCTCATCCGACTGCCAGTGCAGGGAAAACCTTAATGTTATTATCAGCAGAACTCATAGAAAACCTGCCAGGGAAAACAGCGCTCTGTTTTCTTCCTCCCGTGGGGCAGCTGTCGGGCTACAAGCGCGTGGGGAGCACCGGGGAGTACTGGGGAGCACTGGGGAGCACTGGGGAGTACTGGGGAGCACGGGTTTTAGCACCATCGCTCAGAGGTAGGGGTATGGTGCTGGGGAGACCTCGGTCTGCTCACAGCTGTTACAAAGGTCACAGCGGTGGTCCTGGTCCCAGTCCCGATCCCAGTGCCCAGCACCGCTGCGCCGCGTGGAGGAGAGACCGTCTGGCGCTGGAGCGATGGCCGGGGCACTGGCCCTGGCTGGCATGGCGCTGCCCGCAGCTGCCCATCTGGTTCCAGTTTAGGGCTCACCTGCCGTGCAGCTGTGGAGTTTGGGTTCACATCTGCCTGGCTGGGAGGTGGGGAGCAGCACAAGCACGGGGGAAATGGGGCCGGGGATGGGCAGAAGGTGTGGGGCCTTCAGAAGGTTTCTGACAAGCTGTTGGCCTTCCTCCCATCATGTATCTGCTGTCATCGGCCCTGGGTTGATTGTGATTTGCTCTATAACACTTTATGAGGCTTGTGTAATTAGTTTTGTATCCTTAGTCTGCAGCATGGACTGAGCTTTCTCAGCCCGTATTTCTGGCCAGGCTCTGAACTGTCTCCTTGCATGGGGAGACGTCAGCACCCCAGTTCACGACCAGTCCTGCAGCTAAATGTTTGCTATCTTGGAGTAAAACAGTCCTCCAAACTGCACTGTTGTACCTTCTCCAGAGCTCTGCAGAAACGGGACGAGAACAGTTTTACTCTGAGACTTACTCTGGGAAAAGTGGTCTTAAATCTCCCAGTCGCACGCGGAAGTTCAAGGGGCTTTCCTCGAAGGACTCAAAAGTTCTTTGTTTACCTTTCTATAATCCTGTTGGGGAAAAGGGGCAATAAATTTGTTTTATTACATCCGTCCTGGGGAGTGTGCATGGGAAGCTCAGAGATCCCCATAAAGGTGTGTCCGATGCCCTGCGGGATCGTGTCCGTGCCTGGGGTGGGGGGCTGCTGGGGACCCCCAGGGATCCCGTGCTGGCAGACGGGCTGGCTCGGGCTGCTTGACGGCAGCTTGGGTCACCCCGGGCTCCTGTACCCGTCCGGGCTCCTGCAGTCGTCAGGCACTAAACACAGCCTGCGCCCGAGCGAGGGAACGGCTGGGACCCGTCTGCCTTTTGTTCGTGGCTTCTGCTCCACAAAGCGTGATCACTTGGGTCTTTAGCACACAGTATTTAACCTAAACTGCGTCGTTAAAGAGGTGCGTTGATATAGCTGCGTGCTGTTCTTGGATCTCTAGCATAAGGACGTGAGAATATTTATTTTACCCACTGGAAAGTTTGCCAGTTTGTGAGAAGCCCTTACTCTCAGGAGTTACAAGCATCGCTGCTTCCGCAGAATCAATTAAACTAACATCAGCTTGGTGTTTCTGAATACCCGACCCGAGAGGACTTACACTTGTTCGTATATGACCTTTGTAGCAAGACCGTAAATTTTTGAAATGAAATAAAACTATGAAATGAATTAAAGTTATAACAGTGTTATGGCAATGCACGGAACATTTGTCATTGGAATGGTTTATGATTGTAAACTTCAAATTCATAAATGATGAAAATGAATTCTTCTAAGAATTTTATTGTCTGAAAAATTTCATGAATTTTGGATGCATTTGTCTTTCCCTTCATAAACAGTGTGATACCTGAAATATTTACTGCTTATACAGGGTGTAGGACCTCTTCCTGAGACGCGTGTACTAACACAGCCATCTTCTTCCATCTTAGTGGCTGTCTGACGGCTTTGGGAAAGGCTGAGGCCCAGGCAGCCAAGCCGGCGGTAGCGGACCGCTGGCACGCAGGAGCACCGGAGAGTGAGTGGGAGCTGCCGAGGCGGCGCGGGGCTGTACGGGGGTGGAGAGGCGGATAAGGTCTGGCAACAAAAAGGCAATTGGCTGTTGACAAGGTCGCTCCCTAGCAATAAAAATGAGGACAATATATGGGCATTGTCATCCTTCTGAATGTATGAAAATTCAAATGAATTTTTGTACTTTCTAAACAACTTGATTTCTAAGTAACAGCAAGGCAGGAGCGCCGGAGCAAAGCGTTCGGCTTTGTTCTTACTGCTTGCCTTGTTGAACTGTCTAATTCCTTTAAGTCTGCAGTGGGAAATAAGATGAAAGATGCTATGGAAGAGCTAAATAGAAACTATCCTTTGAAACAGATTGAGAGCAGAGATTTGTTGATAATTCTGTTGCTCTTAGTTTAATAACCATCATCTTTATGGTTGTCACGTTGTCAGTTTGCTGGCAATGCAGGCTTGGTCTTGTGGAGGCATCCCGCCTTCTGTTTGGTCTTGCGGTTAAAGGAAAGGACCCGCTCAGGATAAATGCTTGACTTGGAAAACAGTGACAGCAGAAATATTTTCTTTTAAATCTGAATACGTACTTTGGCCAGAGATTGCCTTTCCAGGTCCCCTCTCAGGTTTGCCAGTTTTGGTTTGTTTGCCCTGCAGGCTGCTGCTGGGCGTCCCCTGGGGTGCTCGAGCGAGATGGTCCCCAAACTGAAAACTTGTGAGGAACAAAGGCATTTTGTCACGCAAGTGCAAGTGTAATAGAAACTTATCATCACAGTATAGCCAGATCCTCATACTGAGCGAGCTGGGTTTTTATTTTGACTCTGAACAGTAAACATCATGAGGGACTGAAAGCATGGGCTATCGAGGCAGGCATGGTCACCTCGTGTGAAGATTTTTTACGTATGCTTTTTCTTGGGATTTTGTTTTGTTAACACTGCTGTTTGTCTCGTTCCCCGTAAGGCTGGTTTTGTGTGACATTGCAGGATAAGGACAAAATATGGGGTATTTTTCTCTCTAATGCTTGGTACACGATAAACCAGGGCAGTGTCGGTGACATACTTGTGACCAAACCCGTCACAAGAGAGGGAGCAGCTGCAGCAGGCGTTGGGAGCCTTACGCTGGTCGGAAGGTGCAGGGCGGCCATGCCCGGGTGCCTGTGCTGAAGCAGCAGCCGCTGGCTGGAGGTGGCTCCCGGCGGCGGTGCTGGCGGCTGGGGCCGGGCTTCGGGCCGTGCGCTCGAGCCGCAGGGCACCGTTCCTCTGTCAGGAGTTCACGCGCCTGTAAACTGTCGCCAGTGTAGACGTAGCACCATTGTTCTGAAATCTGCTGGATGTTTGGGGTTTTTGATTAAAACTCATATCTGCAAATTAGCACAGACTTTATCCTTCAGGCAGAGAAGGATGCATTTATTGTGAGAGTGAAAACTGCACCCTGACTGCTCACAAGCGGAGACAAATCTGTGCTCACCATCAGATAAAACCAGCCAAGTTTTTCCTGTACGTCACTTGCAAATACATGACAAACCCAATAATTTGCAGGACTTCCTTTAAAAAAAGAGTCATCACCCTCTCGTTTCCTCTTTTAATTTCTGCTCACAGCGCAGTCAATCGCGCTGCTTCTCCAACGTTATCTCCATTACCCTTTCTGTGAAAAAAGTCTGCCAGCTTTTGGAAAACTCTTGACACCCTGTGCTGCGTGTTCCTGAGCTGAGCTGAAACCCTGCTCTGTATGCTACAGGTTATTAGGGTTAGCAGAAAGAATGTGCATTTATTTACTGAAGGTACTTTATAAATCAATACCTTGTTTTTGAACTCAGGTCAATAGGAATAACTCAGAAACACAACCAACAACTGCTGCAACCCTAAAACAGCACTTTCAGCATATTGATTTTTCGAAGAGTATCTTTTCCTGGCATTATTCACACAGTGCTGATAAACAGTTTCATGCAAACAAAATTGTTAATGAGTGTGCGTGCACACACATGTGCACAAGTGCACGTCTGTGAAACAGCAAGAGCTTTAATGAAGCGTGGGAATTACGAAAAGGCGAAGTCAGGAGGTGATGCTGGTAAGGGTCTTATAAGGTCATTTGTGTTTTCCTGTAAAGTTACAGAATAAAGTATGTTGTTGTGGGTCAGTAAATAGTAATATCATTAACTTGGCCTTGTTTGCAGACATAGTGTTATGTAAATACTTGACAGTGTTTAAAAGCAGTAGCTTAAGGTACTAGTTTGATTGAAAACAATAAAAAATAAATAAAGCCAGAAATGCACAGGCAGAGCGAGGCCAGTCCGGCCGCTGGAGGAATTTGAGAGCTCTCTGGTTCCGGAGTTCCTGAATTTTGTATTTAACTCCACAGCTTTGGCATTACTTAGGAAAAGTTTTTCCCCTCTTTGATTTGACAGTCGGGCTTCCCAAAGCAAAACAGGATGGCAAAGCCATCTCTGTTTATTCACCTTGGAATCACATCGCTTTTCATCGTCAGCACACTCAAACCCCTTCGTTGACAGACATCCGTGAAGAGTTTGCAAGAAGCACACTGGAGCTTCGGAGAAAGTCTCCGAAGACTTCATTGAAGAAGCAACTATTTGATATTTAAGAATTATATTCCAAATTAATTGTAATTCTTTAAAAATAGTTGTTTGTTTGTTTATTTATTTATATATTTATTTTGGTTCATTCTCCTTGATGCAAAACAGAGACCAGCTCCTTATGCACTGGTTTTTTCCCATTTTGGTCTTTTTTTTCCATTGTATTTGGTTTCAGTTTCTGAGGAGAAGTGCAAGGGTGCTGGCAGTCGTATAATGAGAGATTTTAAAACCTTTACAGTTAAGGTATGAAGAGGAGCAGGTGTGTCAGAGCGCTTTTAACAAGCAAAGAAAGATGCTTCAAACTCCCAACAGCCGAAAGCTGGTGCCTGTAAATCAGGGTGAGAGGTACGGTGTGGAGCCGTAACGAGTTGGCTAGTTAAGCATTGGGACATTATAAAGAAACAGATTATTTGTCACTTAAAATATTTACATCAAAATTAAATATCTTCTGAAGATAGGAGCTGAGTTTTATGAAACACTGATATCTTGATATAATTGTTGTTATGTGTAATTCGATTTCCCGAGTTATTCAATAAATCACTCACAATAGTTGCGACGAACATAGCTTCTGGAAATGTGGGATTTCTGCTTCATGCAGAATTTCAGTAGTTTGAAAAAATCAAAGTTAGTTTGAAACATAATTTTTTAATCTGATTTCCAGCAAACTGAAATACTTTGGCTGTAATGACCGCAATTTTGTTCAGCCAGAAAGTCTCCTACTCCCCCCGCGAGGCCTGACGGACCTCACGGGTCTGGCTGGTTTCGTGGGCCCCGGTCTGGGGTGCTGGGTGAGTCGCCATTTACAGGCCCATTTAAAAGAGCCCAGCCCAGGGTGGCAGCTTGCAAGAGCGTCCCCCCAAAATAGTATTATGTAAATAAAGGACTTTTTGTTTAAAACTTGTCATTTTAGATTATACTACCAAAAAATGAGAGCAAGGCAGAGCGTCCCAGCAGAAGAGACGCGGCAGAGGTTCTGTGCAGTCTTCGGGCCGAATTTCATGGGCTTGTCATTACACCTGCGGCGTTTTACAAACAGTTGTTAGGACATTTTCAGATCCTCTTTGCTCTGTTTTTGGCTTTGTCTCTTTGCCCCTTCACTCATTTTCTTGCAGTAAAATCGATTGACCCACAGCCTTTCCCAGCTTGACTTTGGCCTGGGTCCGGTTCTGTTGGTGGGGATATGGAACCCCGCTCGCCCCTGTGGAAGCAGTGTGGCCAGAGGACACGAGGCAGGACCAGAGGCTCGCAGGAGCAATGCAAGGCATGGGAAGCTGAGAGCTCTTTGCTGGGCGACTATTTCTTTGCTGATTTGCGCAATCATTCGTCTCAGGAGGAACTCTGTACCGTCGTTGGTGTTGTCTTCCCAAGTCGTGGTGGCGTTGGCATGCCTTAAATGCTGTTTATCCAGGGTTGTAACAAATTCAATTTTGTCTCCACTGAGTGTTCCCTAGTTCTGATATTCCCTGGTTCAGATTTGAGGAGTAAGGTAGAAAATTAGAACCTGTAGCTGTGGCCACGGCGGCACAACGCTGGGCAAGCTGGAGGCTCATGGCTGTGCCAGGCTGGTGGTCGCCTGGCGCTCGGTTACACTGAGGGGATGCACAAATGCACAATCACAGGGAGCTCAGAAGAGTCAGAATAAGAACAGGAGAAAGGCAGAGTCGCTTTAGTCAGCGTATGTAGCCATACAGGTGTCCAATCCTCTGAAACAACAAGGACTTCTGCAAGTGTTGTCCATATGCCGTGGGCACCCACCAGCCCTGTGAGGAGGGACCCCCAGCTCTCAGAGCCCTCACGGTCTCTCTCACCTCTGGCCAGATGTGTAGGATGACCTACAGCTTTCAGTATTTGTGATCTTTTCTCACAAAATTATCTATGAAACTCTCAGGAAGTGTCTGAAGCTCTTGCTATTAACGCAGATTTCTGCTGCTTCATGACATCATAATGCCTTCTCTCATGGGAGCTAGCTCAGGAAAGAATAAAATCTAAGTATACCTGTATCTTATTAGGGAAAAAAAGCCCCTTTAATCAGCTATCCAAGCTTTTCAATACTGTATGCCTCAGTTAATTTTTAATATTTTCTTCAGTTGGTGTTAACATCCTCTTGAACGTTGGAATTCACAGGGAAAGTCCGAGGCTGCACCACAGCACCACAGCTTGTTATTCCACTTACGTACAGTCTGACCGTAAATAAGGACACTCCTGAACTCCACGACAAAACGCGAACACAGACCAGCGATGCAGTCTCTGCCCAAGGAGGTACGGCCCTGCCGTGAGTCAGCCAAACCCTCGTGCACACGCTGCAGCGGGAGCCTCAGGCTTCCATGGCAGCCTGATGGTGGAAGAAACCCTTTCATCTTGACGCTTGCGGAAGGTCTGCTAAAGGTGTGCAGGGTGATGAGGGGTTTTACCTGCCAGTTCAGGTACTGCTGTACTCCTATGGAGAGCTGTCTTACAGCATCTCCAAACTGAAAATCAGTGAGATTATTGGGAAGTCCACCTGCACATAAAGATACTGGGACTTCAAGGTGTTTGCCAGGCATATACAGCACCGAGAGGGTTATTGGTTGAGATCACGGTACAAGGGAAAGAGGCCGGGCGGCCTCTGGTGGGACTCATCTGTTTTCCAACGTTCTACGAACATTGCACAGGCATCCTGACGTGTGTGCGTCTCCCCCATGGCGGCGGCTCTGGCAGACCGCCCAGCTGGCAGTCAGGGAGCACGTCCACCCATCTGCAGGGCACTGGCCTCTTCTTCCCGACAGGATCTGTCAGAAGGGTGCCCCATCCCCCCGAATCACACTCCATTGTGCTTCCCATGGAAGATGCTAGCTGGCCTCCTGGGAGAGGACCTGTCTTCAGAGTTTCAGATTTTACTGTTGCATACCATAAAGAGTTTCTGCCACTTGTACCTATGCTGCCCTGAGAAAGAGATTTATACTTCCAGTTCATCAGTTAACCCCACTGAAGCTCCTTATACATTTTATTTTGCGTTACTTTTATCAGTTCTTTGCAGCACAACAAAAATATCCTAAACGTCCACCCACAAAGGTTCTCACAAGATCTTCTCATCCTTCATTAGATGAATTCTGTAAGTCTTATGTCTGGTTTTGCTTGTAATGAAGCTCACTTTTCTTGGGATTTTCATGTATCGAGAAAACTGCTAGAAGCTGCTAGCTGTTGGGTTTATTTCACCGTCTCTCCATTCAGCCTCCTATTTTCCTATAGGGTAGAAGAATTTCTGCACATGTAGATACCTCAGTCTACATACAGGGCTCGTGAGACCTTTAGGCATTACCCAAAAGTCTTCTCAGACTTCCCTTTAAATCTCTTTTTCCTAAATTATAGTTCAGTGAGAGGGAAGCCAAACTAAAAAGTCAAGATTCTTCCTAGTAATGTTATTCCAACTGCAGAGCAAAAGGCATTTTAAAAATGTCTCAAGCATTTTGTAGTGTACTCGGAAAGAAGGAGAGGCCAGTCAGTATTGACTCAGATTTCCTAAAGTGATTTGAAGTGCTATCAGTGTGCATGATACCAGTAGGATCAGACCCTCTGATAAGATTAGAGCTCATTTCTTAAGCAGTGACTGGTTTCCTGCAGAAGCATCCCCGCTTTGGAGCTCCGAGGCAGCAGAACGGAGACGGGCACATACGCTCTTACAGCATCGCGTTGTATCGCAGCCGTCAGGTTCGACTGTCCTCCCTGGTCAGGGCGAACACCGGGGACTGCCTCCGAGTTACTCGAAGGCGCAGAAACATGGAAAAGTGCTTGAAGAAGCAGCAGTTGCTTACCTCACTGTGAGAGCGGCTCTTTGTAGTTCACTGCCCTTGTTCGTGATGAAGCTGCGTTCTCCAGTAACAAGCCTGTCTGTAGACCAGTGGTTATCTCCAGTTACAACAAAAATAGCATTAGTTCAGCTGCCATATAAGGGACATGAATTATTAATTTCTTGTTTTTTAGCCATACACTGTGCAGTCCCTTATTAGCCATACGCAAGAGCAATTTCTGGGGTACAAATTTGCTCTAATTCAATTTGGCTAAGAAAAATATCTTGATAATTTAGGGTTTAATACACCTCTAGCTGCTCAAATTTCCTCCTTGACTATCAAGTTTGCAATTTGTCGTCTTTTCTGAAGAACTTGTTGCCTACCTTTGGTATCTCAAGTGAACTCCATGATCTCACCCTGAGGTGTTAAGAATTGCTGAGGGCTATCAGAACTTGTGTAAATTACAGCGATGCAGACAGCATGTTGAAAAATCAATAAGTAATGAAATAGTACTGCAGTGAAGTAGCCAAGAGAGCAATGGGTGAAAAAATCCCAAGGACTCGGTTTCATTTTGTCAAAGTATAAAAGATAATGTTCTGCTGTGATGCTATAAAATCATCCCCACTGGCCAAAGAAAATTGAAATACAAAAGAGCAGCACAGAGGTGCGGGTGCGCTTCCTCCTGAATTCCGAGTCCCCCTCCCCTTCCGTTAACGTGCAGTGGATGCTGCAGTGGGGATCTGGGCAGGCGTTTGCTTCTCTAACGAAGCAGTGGGTATGGCTCTCTGCCTTTGCGTGCTGGGGACTAATGTCAGCTCGTGTCAAGTGTCATTTAAGACTCTTTCTAGTTCCCGGTAATCCTCACATCCACCCATCCCGAGCTGGTTATCTCATACTGGCAAGCAGGGAAACACCAGCAGAACATTTGCCATGGAAACCTAGCACTGCATAATGCTCTCACAAAATGTTAAAATAAACTAATCAAAGGTTCTACAAGATCCTCGCATTTTGTCTGTGGTATCGGGAGGTCCTTCTTAACCTAAGACTATGCATTTCTGAAATACAATATTGGACAGAAAAAGGAATTGCTCTGCAGGCTGGCAAACCCCCAAAGTTCAGTTTTCAACGAAGGCCATGCCTATGCCCCCCGTCTGTCCCACGGCAGTAACTACAGCTCTGTCCATCTCTGGCCTTCTGGCTGTGCGAGGGACGATGTGTTACGGCAGCCGAGAGCCGTGCGAGGCCGCAGGGGCTGTGCAGCAGCTGGGCTTCCTCTCGCTGGGAACACTGTTTCCTCCACGCCGCAAGCATCTTCTCAACGTCTGTAGTAAGACAAAATGTCTTTTAGTGTTCTTTCATTTTGGCTGAAATTGGCCAAATGGGGAGTGAGGCGGGAACTGCCAGGCAGGCAATCTTGTTTCCCAGTTGGGCCCGTAGAAAATCAGGTTCCAAAAGAGTAGCTGGTTCCAAAAGGAGAAGGAAAAGGGTGTTGCTGTGAGAGTCTTTCGTTTAAAACTGTAAACTGTGAGATCCTCTGGAGTTGATGAGTTTTTTCCATGTGGATGTGTATGACAGTTAAAACGTATTTAAACAAAATGACTGAACTACCACTAAAGTAAATGTCTTGGGAAAGATAAACCAGCCTGCGCTCTTGTGTTAGGGGGGAGTCCCCCACTTCAGCCTTTTGTGGCTAATCGCCCTGTTGCCCTCTCCATATGTCAAAAGAAGCAGGTTTAAAAGACAGTGAGCTGCTGTTTGGTCCCAAGAGACCTAAAGGCCAGGTTCAAGTAATGGTCCTTCACTGGTTTTCTCTTGATTTTGTCTGTGCTTTTCTGCACGCCGTCTGGGAAGTGGGTTCTGTGTTGTCTGCTGGAGGAGACCCCATCAGGGGTGGACAGAGAAATGTGGTCCTTGGAAAAGGAGGAGAGAAAGCGGTTTCCTTAATGTGCATGAATGACCTGTTTGATATAGATGGACGCTTGCTGTTGGAGCAGACACAGGTCTGAAAAATCCTTCTGGAAGATCAGGCGTGCTGCTGGCTGTGTTGGGGAGAGCAGGCGGTTCAGAGGATACTAGTTCCATTTCATTGGTTCCAATCACCTCTATAGACCATCAGTGTCTTTGTTTAACCTTCCATGATTCTGTTTCATTACGGCGGTACGCAGAAAATGAACAGCCACTATCGCCACAGCGAGAGAATATCTTGAGTGAGGTGGCAGGGAGCTTATATTTAGTCATTCAACAAACTCAGGTTAGGCCTCAGTGAAAAGAGCTCTATTAACTTCAGTGACTTTGGAGAGGGTCCTTTGTTCTTTTCAAAGTTGTTATGGGTTACAGAACTCAAAAGCCTCTTTTCTCGCCCATTATTGAAGCAGCGCAATGAATCACTGTGTTTGGCACGGACGCTTTGGAGAGTTCCAGATACTACGGGGTTGTTTGCAAGGAGGTAGCAGGTGAATGCTAAAAAGACGTCAAGGAATTTAACAGAGTAGAATGTCTAGACCTTGGAAGCAGAAAGTATTTCTTTATACACGAGGATGGTATTGGTGTAGATCTAGAATATTCCGTAGTGCATTCATCAGAAAAGCTTGGAGGAAACATGCATAAGCTAGTGACAGGGTACAGCTCTTTAGCCTTTCCGTGCTGTCAGGCACCGCCTGCGGCGCGGACACCCCCATCCCTTGTTTCTGGGAGGCTCCAAAGGGCCTCTCCTGCCCTCGGGGCTGGGGACTCCACGTAGGGACGCACGGCTTCCTGGCATTTTAGCATCGCCCTGACACGTCGTCTGCTACCACTGCGAACTCTGGTGAGGTCTGGCCAGCATCCTTCTCCTGTGAACATATTCTGAGACATTCTGTGCTAGGAGTTCACAGAACAAACCCTTGGAGTTATATTTCCCATCACAAAATGCTATTTTCAGCGGCTTCTACCTTTGTCAGGCATAAACCACAAGGATTGGAAATTTTCCATGTCTGCCACAGGCTTTCTTTTTTTCCCCCACCGATCAAGTAGTTGATTCCTTTAAAAAAAATAGTTGAGAATACATTGTTATATGAAAGAATTCTACTGGCCTTTTTTCCAGAACTCTCCAGCCCGGATTTCAAAGGTTACATTTGGCAGTGGGTAGATTTTGCATCAGGCATCTATCTGTTTCTGTGAACATTTACCCACATTGTAAGCTTTAAAGAAAGCTCCAAATCCTGCATTTCTCACCTGTTTGGGAGGGTGGGGTTAGATCTGAACAGATGCCCACGAGGCACGCTTCAGCCAGATGTGGAGATCGTCCCTCAGTTTCAGCTCCGAGCTGTGCATGCTGTACCACGCGTAGGCATTTGCCATAGAGACGCGTGATGCTCTTGAGAATTTCCATGGTTTTGGCATTTCCTCTTTGGAATCTTCTTCCCATGGTGGAAGCTACAGAATGACATTGTGTTTGGCATTTCTCATCCCTTCCCTGTGCGAAGGAGGAGCCTCCCATTTCAATGGACACAAGCTCCACGGTGGCGCAGAGGGTCTTTCCTTGTCTGGTACTTTGCCAGGGAGACAGAGGACCATCACCAGCCTAGGGGACGGGATAGGATAAGCTCATCCGTCTCAAGACTTACTGTCTCTGTATTGAAGCAGTGCGACCGTGTGGACAGCATCACTTTTTCCAGGAAAGGAGGCTGATGAAGGCGGGAGGAGGCTGAGGCAGCACCGTCTTCCTCCAGGTATAGGTAGAGGTAGATGGTGCTGACCAAAGCCAGGCTGGTCGCACAGAGTGGCACATGCTGGGCACAAGGTTCATATCAGAAGTAGGGGGATAAAAATAAAAATGTCAAATCATGTTGGCGTTGTGTGGTGACACATGATGGTGGTGTTAGCGTGATCCATAGGTTGCCCATCCCTGTCTGAGCGCGCTGGGCAGTCTGTCGTTCCTGGGCTCTGAGTGACCCCTGCTGGGGCCAGCAAGAGGAGGAAGGACCAGGGGTTGTGGTGGAGGACGGGCTGTCTGTAGGATCCCTCTTTTGTCTGCTCCAGAAGTTGGAAGTAGTGAATCAGCCTAAGAAAAGGAGAAGAAAGGATTATTTGATGGTTAAGATGGTTGAGTGCTGCCTTGGAAAAGCGATTGTTTTCCCTTCCTTTGCCACCTTTTTTCCTTTGTGATGCTAGTTAATTCACTTCAACCTAACTTTTCACAGACTGTTACTAATTGGGTATTCTTCAATTTCTTCATGGTTCATTTGAGATGTAGGGGTCTGAATTTGTACTCACAACTGCTACTGAAGACCATTTTGGACACATAAGGAGTGCTCTGAGAAAACAGTTTGTAGACCTCTCTTAATTAGGCATCCACAGTTAGAAGATACTTTTCCTTTAATCACTATAGATCTCCGCTCCGCAGTCAGTAAAAGAGAGGTAATAATAGCACCTTGTATCACAAGGGATTTGAAGAAAAGCTTACAAGGAATTTAATAACTTGGACATCAGGGCAGCATTTGAATTATATAAAGTAAATAAAGGCAGCCATGCATTGAACGATGAGGAAAAAATATGTGTGTCTGTTCTATCTACTGAATCAAAACTATGGAAATGTGGGGAAAAAATACTGTGTGGCCCCCAGTATATAACCTACATAATGGTGTGTGTGTCTGCATTTCTAATCCAGTCCTCTTTCATGTTCCTTTCTGTGATATGTCGTTAACAGACCGTTTTAAGTGTCGCTGTCTTCTCACACAAACATCTCCAGCTAAACAAAGTCCTTTTCCCAATAAACCCTTAAAATGTAATTCCTTCCATGAAGCATCTAAAATCAAATAAACCAAGAGAGGAATACATTTTTGCAAGGGTGATTCACAGGGAAACATTTGCCACCTATTCAAATCACAGTGTAATTACTAGTACTTGTCTTCCTGAGCTTCCCTTTTCATGAACACCTCCGTTCTATTTATAAACATTTTCCATTATCAATGTTCTTACGCACATGCAAATTTAAAATTCAGTTTGGGAGAACCTTCTATAGCAATTTGTAAATTTGTTTTCTGTGAGTGTTTCTTTCAGCAAAATCAAATTGCATATAAATTGGTGGAAAGGTAAATGCAGAGAAGTGTACCACGCAGAGGGTTTTTACTGCTAAATTTGAGAGCATTCCCAAACTTTCATACTCACCTGGCTGTGTGAGCAATTGTATTAACGCTCTGGCTAGGCAAAAATAGAATCACAGAGTCACAGAACCTCCCGAGCTGGCAGGGCCCCCCCAGGCCCCCCAGCCCAACCCCTGGCCCCACACAGGCCCAGCCCCATCACAGCAGATGGCTGAGAGCGTTGGCCAGACGCTGCTTGAACTCAGCCCAGCTCGGGGCGGTGACCACTGCCCTGGGGAGCCTGTGCCAGGGCCCCACCACCCTCTGGGGGAAGAACCTTCTCCTCATCCCCACCCTAACCCTCCCCTGGGGCAGCTCCAGGCCGTTCCCTGGGGTTCTGTCGCTGGGCCCCAGAGGGAGGAGATCAGCGCCTGCCCCTTGGCTCCCCCTCGGGAGGAAGCTGGAGGCCCCATGAGCTCTGCTCTCAGCCTCCTCTTCTCCAGGCTGAACCAGCCCAGGGCCTTCAGCCTCTCCTCGTAGAGCTTCCCCTCTAGACCCTTCACCATCTCTGTTGCCCTAAACAGAATGAGCGTTTCCACTTCCACACAAAAGAATATGACAAAATAAGCAGACAGTTTTATGAGCTGAGAGCAGTTCTTCCTGCCCCGTGCAGATGGTTCACTGGTGTTAAAGCCAACGTCACTGGAGACTTAGCTTATGATTTTGGATGTTCAGTGTCAGAATGCTGGTTGGCCACATTTTGCTTCTGTTTCCCCTTTTGCAAACAGCCTTTCTGCCTGGCGATGGAGGGCTGCGGGAGAACGTGAAGGGGGACAGGTCTGTTGTGCTCAGCCCAGGCTCTGCAGAGCCATTTCCACGGATGACCATGGTGGGCTTCCCTGAGATCTGCCACCCACCTTGTAGAGGGAACTTGGGTCTGGAGAGAAATGGGAACTATACCGTTCATCAGAAATAGGCTTTTTACAGTTTTGAGGACAGAAAATAAAGAAACTGAAGGAAAATTGCATTTAAAAGCTTTCTATAGTGCTTTCTGCTTGGAGCCCTAAAATCTTGAAGCAATGCCGTCAAAGCTTTTCTGAATGACTTGATGAAGGTTTTTTTTGTTTTGGTTGCTGCACTCTTGGGACTCATTGGAGTGGCAGGATTAAAATTAATTAGAGGCTGTTTGGAGGGGGCTTTGGAAGATAGCCTCAGGCTATACTTCAGTCTGGTTGTTAGAAGCAATATCATCACCGCCTCCTCTCCCAGTGAACAGGCCTGCACTGGTGCGGCTGGGGGGAGCCACAGAACATCCAACACAGACATCAGAGCAAAGACTTCCTCCCAAAGAGATTACTTACCACAAAACCAGTGGATCTACCTGCTGACAACCCCAGAAATATGTCTTGTTTCATTTTATGGTTTCTAAAAGAGGCTGCCTTATGAAGCTCTCCAGAATCTTGATGAAATATCCATGCGAGGATGTTCATTTTCCTCCCTTCTTACCATGAATTATGTTGATTAGCATGTCTGGGAAGAGATGAGAGAAGAAGGTCTGTTTCAGCAGCTAGATTTTTTGTTTTGTTTGGTTTTGCTCTGTTTTGCAAAGAATGGGTCGACATATCAATGAGTGAGGAAAATTGAGAAATAATCTTTTCAAACCCACTTGTGAGATTGACTTTGAATTTTCCTCATGGAGGAGGGTCAGTTGCAGAACTGATAAAATGCTACATCTCAAAATTTGTGTCAAGTTTTCGTATGGTTCATGCGTTTGTAGGCTAGAAGCTAGCCCTGTGTAGTTAATCCCTCTGCTACGGGGGGGTTAGTGCTTAGCTCATTAGTCTTCCTACATAGACAGAGTCAGTAGAATGCAAGAATTTAAACTTTTAGGATTCATTTTAACTTGTAGTCAAGTCCTGTTGTCTTTGTAAGAGCTGGCATTTCATTCACAGTTGCTGACTTTGTATCACACTGTCTCAGAGTAAGAGAGGCAAAATCTGGCTTTCCTACCCTAGTGATTAGCAGAAGTAGCTACAAATTTTTAGTGTTAATAGTTAACAGTGGTAATAATTTTTATAAACTGGTAAACTAATCCTTCTGGAAGTACAGCCAAAAGTAATTTGATTTCTTCAACTCTCATTTTTTTTTCTGATTTCCTTTCCCATTCCAGTAATATCTACGTACCAAAATTACTTAAATATGCAGGAAGAAATAGCGGAGTTTGGTATCTTTTTTCTACTACATGTCCTGTGCACTTTAGAAGAAAGTAAACAAATTCACACCAAGCTATATAATTTGGCTCAACCATTCACTCTTCTTAATGAACCGTCCCAGAACTGACGTTGTTTTTCCCTATGCTTAGCTCTAGCAATATCTGGAATAGCTGTATCTTGACCGCATTCTCCGAATTTTAGCACTGATTTAGAAATACATTTTTGTTCATATTTCTGCTAACAGGAGCATTAATTGTGTTGTTTTCACTCAGCATCTTAGGATTGCTACAGTACTAATTGTGAATATTTAGTGCTAAAAAATCCAAAATAATAAAATAGGTAACCTTCCAAAAGCAGGAACCATGAGGGTGTGGTTAATGAGTCCTTAATTGAAAACTTAGTAAAAATATCAATATACAATATAAGAACGAGCAGCAAATGCTATTTAAAAATAATAAGTCTTGTGACTTACATTATGATTTACAGGTTTTCTGACTCAATGTTCTAAAAATGTGGATGGCAGGCGTTCAAAGCTGAATGTTCCTGGGGTCATGATAGCAAAACTTAATCATTTTCCACTTTAGACTATAATCGAGTTTTTGGGGAGTAATATTAGGGCAGAAGCATCTGTGAAGACAAGCTGGTCTATGAATTTTAAATGCAATAAGTACCCTCTCCTAAATTTTCCCAAACCAACAAATAATTGCTTAAAAATACAAAGGGATAAAGAACATCATTCAGAGCTACAGGACACAGCACTCGATCCTAGAAAGAAGCAGAGAAGACTTCGGAGTCTTGGTCGGTGGCCAGAGGAGTTCTCGTCTCCCTTGGGTGGCGCAGAAGCAGCGGCTCCGAGGGGACCTGTCTGTGCCGGCGCCTAAGCTGGACGGGGCAATGGGGCCTGTTTGGTTAATGAGGGCATAACTCTGGGCATTTCTTCGTGGTGAGATAAAAAGCAAGAAGCAGAGCCAGAAGAAATGCCAAGGAAGAAGTCTGGATTCAGCAGCAGGAGTCCGCCCGTGCCAAGTGCGATCCCCAGCCTCCCGGGAGCTGGCCAGGCTGCAATCCCGGTGGGCACCCACGGCCGACCACCGATAACGGTGCTCTGTGAGCCTGCACCGTCCTTCCCACCCACTGTGTGCCGGGGGAGAGCAGTGTTTATTTCTCCAGTTACTTTCCTTAAACAAGTTTCAGATATTGGGAGATTTAAGTTAGCCTGGCACCGTAACAGAGCCTTTACATCTAGAGCCCTTCCTCCTCCCCTATCTCGCCCTCTTCCTCTCGCACACTAAAAGCAAACAGAATTCATTATCTCATCTCAGCATTGCAGCTTTTTAAGTTCAATGTCAATAGCTAGTTAGGAAAGGGCAGGCAGGTCAGGGATTAGGACTCCGAACTGTCCTTGACGTTTCTCTGTAGGATGATCTGCTGTTTGCATCAGCCAAGTGAAAAAAAAATTCCTTCTTCTCTATCCTGGGAATGATCAGGATGGGAAAATGTCACTTTAGGGGCTGACAGAGCTCTGATAAGAACGATAAAGAAATGGCAGGGAGCGAGAAAGGGAGGGACAGAGACAGAAATACTGTCACTCTAAGTTTAAAATTTCATTTTTAAGTGTGTTTGCTAGTGCATGTTCTGTTTTCCTCCCGTGTTTCAGTTCGTAGGCTTCTTTTCCAAGCAGTTTCATTTTAAGAAAGTCTGAATCTATTTTTATTTGATTTGATTTTACAAGTTCTGGAAAGGTCATCCTGCCTGGCCTGGAAGCTGCAAATACACTCACTCCCACAGAATTACTTATAAGCATGGAAATAGTTTCCACTTTCAAAAGTAACTGGACGTTCTCTGGAGTTACCAGCTCAGTCTGGATTCTCAGACTTAATCTAGCAGGACAGAAACAAAGCATTTCAATCAAAATATTTTTGAAGTGTGATGACCTCTGAACACAAGTTAAATACCTACTTTATAAAAAAATACTGTGCTAGTAATGATTTTTTTTTTCAGTTTCCATGCTCCATAAATTTGATAAATTTTGAGAGAAAACTTATTGTATTTATTAATCATACTGGGTCCAGTGTTTCACCCAAAGAGTCTCATCTGCCCACCCAGATACTCTGTCTCTATAAGGTATGTCTTCTATTGCTGTCTTCTCTTGATAAAGATATTCCATTAAGATTTCTCGGCCACGTAGTTTTTTTGCTTATGAAGGACACGATTGTTTTCAAAGCCATGCAAGACATTAGTGTGTTTTAAATTAGAGAAGGGGTTATGCTGTTAGGCCAGGAGGAACACGAGTTTCTGTCAAACAGTCTTTATTTCTGAATTGTTAGTGCACCTTTCTACACAGTTTTGTAGTTACTTGCAGGACAGCTGAAGGAGACGCAAAATAAATTCTCTTAATTTAATTCCTTTTTATAACCTAGTAAAGTACCAAACGTCATCGAATTGTGGTCCCTGGGCTGCGGCAGGCTCTTCGCTGGTAGTCCAGAGAGGTTGCGTTTGGCTGGAGTTCAGCTTTTGCATCTGTGGGCTGAAGCCCGGTACAGGGAACCCCGAAGCCGTCGCTGCAGGCGCTGCCTCTCAGAGGTCGTTTCCCTTCAGCCTTCCCCCGGACTGCAGAGTCCCGGGCGTAAGAGGCACCGTCGCAGCGGCAGCAGAGGTAGTCTGTATGAAGCGCCCGAGCGCCCGAAGGGGTACAGCTATTGAACGTAAAGGTATAAAAAAAATATTTCAGATTTTAAACTTACCTGTGTGACTGCTGGCATGAAATGTCGCAGTACTTCGGGTTGTTGCCTCGTTCAGCTGTAGCCTACTCAGCCGCTGCCCAAATACCTGGCCAGGCGTCTCCAGAGTCGGACGCACGTGCCAGAAAGCAGCCCCTTGCCGTCCGGGCGCTGCGTCTGCAGCACTGCGTTTATTCTCTCCGCCGGGATTGAAATAACACAGTGTGTTCTTCCTTGTCCCCTCTCTTTTTAATAATCCTTTTGTTTAAATATCAAGATACAGTTTTCCTTGCAGAATCTAAGTTGTCAAAAATCTCAAAATTACATATTTTTCCAGATAGTAGTAGTTATTTTTCAAAATAATAGTTTCTACTACAGCTTGCCTACGAGAGCAGCTGTTTGGGTGGTTTTTTCTGTAGGGCCTGATACTGCACTGTATAACTTTCTATAGAACTATTGAATAAAATAAAAAATTAAGATCCTACTGCTTATAACTCTTTTGTGAGCAGTTTATAAATCTATTGATTGCTTCATTTTTAAAATCTTAAATTGGATTTAACTGTGACCATAATCAGAGTTCTCCATCGCGAATCCCGATCTCCTACTGCTGCGGGCAGGAGCGGAGCGAGACACACTTGTCTGCCCACGTCCAGCGTCACCGTGTCCCTGGACCCCGCTCGGACGGGGCTGACATGCCATCGCCTCCATCGGTGAAATGGTGCTGAGCACCATCTGTTTCGAAAACCGAGCTGCCGCCGCGGTTACGTCAGCCGGAGAACCAGGGAGGATCAAGCCTTGCTGGCTAACCTCCCGTACAAGGAAGGCAACTACATGTCTGTGTCCTCCTCTGTCATTTATTTTCCTCAGACCTTTCATTTCACCTGGAAGGGCTCAGCTACTAACTTTACAGTTGCTTCTTTGCCGAGCGATAGATGCGGGGGTTTCTACTGGCTAAGTTTCCCAGCAGAATAGAAAGGGATAACACAGACCCAGGGCATTCTGGGCCCCATTTATCTTGGGAAGAAATGTCCAGTACAATTCATAACCGACTCCATTTGTATAAAGCCTTGCAAAGATAATCCTGAACTAAGCCCTTCTGACAACATCTCCTCTTTTCCCATCTTGGGTTGCTGGCTATAGGCACTGCCAGTGCCAGGGCGCGCTGCCTCCCACCTGCACGCTCTGAGCCTGAAGGCACGAGCTCCTGGCAGAGCGAGGCTCCTGCTCCTGAAGTTCAATGCGACATTTTTGGGGTGGCCTTTAGGCCGACTCTTGTGGCCTCCCAGGCTGACAGTTGTGTAGGCTGACTACCATCACTCTTCTCCGGAAGCAACTCCTCTGCTCGGGCTGTCGAATCCATACAGTTCCTCAGCAGCTACCCGAAACCAGCCCAGTGTATATAACGTTCTGACTGGAGAAGGTTAGTACCTGTATTAATCAATTATGATGTTCATTCCATTAGTTAGATTAATTAGATTAAAACTATTTTGAGATCCTGTCAAGAAAGGAATGTACTGAACTAAAGTTTCTCTACATTATTAGTACATCGGAGAAGCAAATGCAAAGGGAAAGAAACTGGGTTCACAGACGTATCGAAATAATTTAGATCATTCATTCAAACTTCTAAAGAACTTGCAAGTTTCTTACAACACGGGGGCCTTATGGTATCGTCTAGCAGATTTAAAGCGAAAATGCGGTGTGCTTGGTGAATACCCGTCGTCTTAGTGCTAAACACAATCAGTGCGTTCTCAGTTTTTAAGCTGAAACAGGGAGCAAAAAACTGTCAGTACCTGCATGAAGAAGGAGTTAGGAAATTTAAATATTGGTAATTCATTCTTTCATCCTACACAATGCAGATGCTCATACTAATTTTTAGCATTTTAAAGGATTTTTAAAGTCTACACTTGCTGAAGCTGCCTAAATTCTTTCTAACTCTTACTCAGAATGGAATAAAAACTGAAATATGTGACTGAGACTGTAATTAACACTGCACCGTTTCACTTAGTCTCCTTAGTCCACACTCTCAGTTCTGCTCAGATGTTTTCTACCTGGAGTCTGTAATTTTAATCAAGCAGTATCTGTTTTGAGATGCATCATTGTAATTCCGGCAGTCACAGGAAGATAAGGGTCTTTGGATTTTGTGCCTCCCTTCCCTGGCTGGCTTCCATTTGATTTTCTCAGCCCAGTTCACTCGCTGGCGCTTTGTGGCTCCTTGTGCAAGGGGAGCGACCGGGCAGCCACCTCCTGCGATGGGGGATGGAGCCTCTGTGGTGGTAGGAGAAAGAACCTTCTGACAAGCTCACTACCTGGGAGCAAGTACCCAGCTGGCTGATGAATCTTTCTTGACTCTTTGAAGAAGCTGCTTTTGAGAAAACAATGGCCATCAGGTTGTGTCGGACACCCATCGCCATACAAGCCTGCACGGCTCATCATTTCTCTCTGGAGCGGGCATCAGGCATCAGGCTGGAGTTTGGCGTTGCCGCTTCCTGCCACTCTGCCTATACTGAGGTATTCCCCTTCCCAGGCTGGCTTTGCCACCTCTGCCATTGTGCTGATACAACTGTTCCTGCAGCCGCACTGGAAACCACAAGTGAGATGGCCGAGGTTTAAAAAATCCCGGCCGAACAAAGCCTTCCCTTCCATCTTCTAAAATAACGGGATGCATGGAAACAGCTGGGCCTTCTTAAGAGAGCCTTAGCAGCAGAGGAAGTGGAATTACATCTTAATAGTGGTTATGAGTTGGGAAGGAGTTATGCTGAAGTCATTGCCTTTAAATGTGACTAATGGTTATCTGGAACCCCCTAATTTCCTGCTCAAAACTGTTGGCAAATCCATATTGTTGGATATCTGTGACCTGCTGCTTTGTAAATCTGAATTAAACACATTAATGTGATTTTAAATTTAGAGAAGAAAATTTAGCTTTTGAAAACACCCAATGCTCACCACAAGGTGCATTCCTGGAGGGGATAAAAATGAGAGCTGAAATAGGCTCCACATTGACCAGTCCTCAGAACTCAACAGTGTCTTTGAGCTAATATGTATCATCAACTTTGAATTTAACTTATCATTAACTTAGAGGCTAATACCTTCTTTTCCAGGGATTTCTGGAAATGTGGTAGAGCTAGAGTATTGTTTATTCTGTGAAGAACGTAGGCTCTTGAGCTCCGTTAGCTGTTGGTTAAACAAGTCTACTGAATTCGGGGATACACAGCGTTCAGTAATCTTGGGTATCACTTCAGTTTCATGGTGTATATTGCTTTTGGGCCCCTGTATCAGCTGTATTCTCTTCTTCATATCTCATTTCAGAAAAAAAAACCAAACCAACCCCCCACCAACCAACCAACCAGGAACACTGCATGTAATGATAACCAAGCAATTACTGTCTCTTGGGCCGTGATGGCTGGAAGTTACTGGGGTCTGTGTGGAAGTAGGTTGAGCACTCTGAGCTGAAGTACTGTGACTTACAGATTTCTGTTTGAACCTTGCATTTCATCTTAGGTCATTTTACATTACAGGTCAAGGCTGTGTGAAAAGAAAGCAGTATTGGAAAATTCAGAGTCCGAATGTCTTCCTCCCATTTGGTTAAAAAAAATATGCCAGCAAGTCTTTCTAATGGTATTTTAAAGCCAAGGATACCAGATTTACAGAGGATGTGTTAAAATATGAAATCCTTCAAAAATTAGATTTCAGATGTTTTTCAGAGCAGAGGTTTATGGGGAGGACGCTGTGCTGTTTGTAAGGACATTGCTGCCACTGCTTCTGCCCAGCCCAAGCTCCAGGAACGGGGAGAGAGGAATATAATTTCCAAGCATTTTAACTTGCTGCCTGAGAGAACACGAGTGGCAGCACCTGTATGCTGTGCCAGTCCCTTCCTCAAAGTTGGTGAGTTAAAGTGCTTAGAAATGGCACGTCTGTCATCTCTGTTCCCTGGCTGGAGCCAGCAGAGCTGACGAGTTAAGTGCAGTAATGGCCATCCCCGGCCTGAGCCTGTCTTCCTCCTTGGCTAGCCCTGTCCTCATCATTTCTTCCCTGACCTTGGTCTGTACCTGCTGTCAGTCTATGCATGGCCTTTGCTTCATCTCCCTTTTCCTTTCAAGCTGATCATGGACCTCACATATTTCCCTCAAAACTTGATACTCTGGCTTCCCCCCGGCGCCTCGAAGGGGCTGCCCAGCTGCGGGCAGGCTCTCGGCAGGTAGGGTGGACAGGCTCTCACAGCAGGCTTTAGGGTGTGGAAAGCGATTAACAGTCATTAGGATGAAGTTATTTCTTGCAAAATTTTAGGCATGATATATTACATTGCACGTTTCTCGGGACTTTTCTATGTAACAGTGTCCAGAGCACAGCCTGGCCCCGTCTGTCAATGATCTGACCCAATGAAGTTTTTAGATGCGAGGTTTTATGTCATCCAACTAAAAAGTCGCACTGGGAGCAGTTTGCAGTTTATGACTTATCAGTTTTGACTGTCCAATGTCCTCTCTTCAGGTTGCTTATTCCCCAGCCATTGCTTGCAATTTCTTTCCTACTGTGCATGTTTACATGGAGGAATGAATTTTTCTTCTTAGACTACTTTCATGGTTGTACCATGTAAAGGGAAGTATATGGTGAGAACATTCTTTGTTTATTGTGGTTTCTTAGACCTTAGTCCAGACTGACATCTCTGGGTTGAGTTCTTGGGCATTAGACTCCAGTTTTCACGAAGACATCCCTGCTCAAGACCAAACACTAGAGTTCAATCATCGCAGTTCCAAAGAGACTAAAGCTCTTCAGGGTTCAGAGAGGGAGCAAGAGTAGCCGAGGCACAAGACGAGAGATGACCTATCAGGTTTCCTATCAGACAAACCACAGCCAGTCCTGTAGATGACACCGTAAAACCATTCTTCTACATATTCTTGCTCGCATCGTGCCAACGGTGTCCTGAGACAGAACGTGCCATGTGTTGCACCGGAGCAATCACAGCCTCAGCAAGGGGCATGGAGAATGTCACACTGCCGCTAGCAGGGCAGAACAGGAGAGCAGACACCAGGCTGCCAACAGCCAGTCCACACCGTCACACTGTTCATGTCCTGGTTTCCCTGTTAAACAAAACGGAGCCCTTTGCATCTGTAATTTGGGCAGGAAACCTTCACAGAAAGTCCAGGTGCTATGTGGGTGATTCGGTTTGTTGTTTTTCAAAGTCAGCACTGAACCAGTCCTCCAGCATGAACTGAGAGGCCCCTGCCCCGACAAACGTGCAGCTATAGATATAGAAGTTTATATTTAGTGGGTTTACTACTTTTTCTGCTGTAGTATGCAAACTGTGGCTGACAACCTTTTGGCAGATTAGGGATGAAGGGTTTTACTCTGAATCAAAATGAATAGTGTGTAAGCAAAGAGCAGTAGTTGGATTACATGAAATGAATGCAAAAACAAATGATGAAAGAAAAAAATTCTACATGTATAAGCAAGCAAACAAATGAAATAGAATAAAATAAAATAAATGTAGTCCATGACCATCTCAAGCTTAGTCTATGTGTTTTGGCTGTAAATGAAAACCATTGTGGCATATTTGCCCAAGAGAACCTTTCTTTAAAAAAAAAAAAAAAAAGGTAGTTACTCTTTGGACTTCAGAAAACAAAACCAAAGAAAATAAAGCAAAACAAAACCAAACCAAACCACCTAGTAACTGAAATATTGTAAAAAACAATCTGTGAGGTCTGAGTAGCTCCAGGCTCCGTGCCATGTGGGTCACACGTAGTACGTCCGACCGTCGAAGGTTTGCACACATTAGGGCCCTGCCTGCTTTGGCACCTGTTACCCATCTTTGATAGGCTTGCAGGAGCAGAACGCACATTTTCCAGAACAAGGAATCCAAACGTAAAAGAAAAGCGTGTGCGCTCAAGCCAGACGTCCTCGGTTTATCCAGACTGGCTGCTGGCCCGCCGGAGACACGCACACCGGCTGACAGGGGACCGCACCACACCATCTCGCCCAGCACATACTGCTCGTCGCTGCTCTCCATGCCACGCTGGAGGTCGGATACACCATTTCCACCTGCTTCTCTCTCATCCTCCATTGGTGCAAAGCTCTTCCATGAGGAATAGTGCTTGGCTTTTCATACCTGATGTTGCATCGTCATGGTTTCTTTCTGCTCCGCACACATTTCCAAGCCCAAAAGCAAAATGAGCCTCCTCGACATTTCAGACCTGAGGCTGTCGGAGGTTTTACAAGGTGCTCACCCCTCAGCACTGCGCTGATGAAGTGGAGGGACCTATCAAGTTCAGGTGTAGTCTGCTGCAGAACAGTAGTCAAACAAAAGTCTCTTGGGATGCTGACTAAGATCCCTATTAGGCTCTTCTCTATCTGGGAATATTTCAGCCTTGGGAGGGAAGTAGCGATGATCTTTGAGGTGCTATATCTAGTGAAAGTTCCATCAAAGGAAGGGGAGACATAACGGTGCTGGGAAAGGGAGTGGGAACTTCAAACACTTCTTAAATGTCAGTGAGCAACATCTCATCTGGGTATAGTCTTTGGAGAAAAATGAAATAATTTGCAAACAGCTTGGATAAGGGGTAAAAATGTTAAAAATACACTGTTAATGTGATAAAATAGGACTGGATGCTGCAAGCCATGGCACGCCGTGGCTTTCAGGAAACACAGCCCTGAAGAAGTACAAAAGGTCTTTAGTTTGAGGTAATGAGGTGCATCTAATTATATTTAAGAAAGAACAGCAAGAACTACTTAGGAACACACTACCCACCCTTTTCTTTCCACCAGGGCCAGACAGAACCCCAGTCCTGAGACACCGTTATTTCATAAAGGGTGAGGATTTCAGAGAACATCACAGAAAACAAGGTTATTTTCCCATAACTGTGGAAAAAAAAAATGGCAAAGGCTTTCTTGTCTGTTCTCTTCTTCCTCTCAATAACTCCCATTAGGGGAGGGGAGGAAAAAAACACAACAAAAAACAACCAGGCCAAAATAAGCCCGGCCGTCATGAGAAATGAAGGCTGTCAGAATGACATCTGACACCATCGGGCCACAGCTGAAGAACAAGGGAAAAGTTTTCGGACGACTGTCACTGACCCATAGTCCCTCGCTCCTAACCTTGCTCTCCAACATATGTTTCTCATTTCCTTGCTTATAGCTGGTCCAAGCTAATGATATGTGTTTTGGCAGCCATCCCGTGCTTGGCATAGTGCCTGCCTTGTTCTCATTGTCTCCGCTACTTACAGAAACCCCTTTCTCCGTCTTTCTCTCTCTCAGAAAATCAGCTTTGTACAACTCCAAGTATGCAAAGCAGCTCTTGCTGCCAGAGCTACCATCTCCAAGGCTCCTCCGCCCTGCGTCCCCTGTCCCTGCCACCACTGGCCAGAGATGCCAGCAGAAAGGCAGGGAGACTGCTGAGGAGCGGGACTTGAGCCGGGGTGGAAACAGTGGAAAATCAAACATATTGGCCCATTAGAGCCTTGCTAAAAATACGGAGAGCAGAGCTATTCTAAGGGACAATGGCATGGGAAAGCTCTGCCTGGAATCCTGGGTCCCTCCGAGCAGACAGGGCTCTCCGGCAGACGTGGGAAGGGGAACTCGCTCCAGCCCCGAGGGGAAGAGGGCACCGCACTTGGCAGTCGCCTGAACGCCACTGGACGGGGCTGGGAGATGCCAGGAGGGTTCGTTTCTGTCTGCGACCAGCAGCAGCTGGGGAGCTGCGCAGGGAGCGCGCTCTGCAGGGCACGGCGCTGGCCTGGGAGCAGCCCCGGCTTCCAGCCCCAGGTCAGCCCCAGGCTTTCCGTGGGCCTGGGACCAACCCTGGGCCTGAGTTTGGGTTGTGCCTGAAGACCCCCCACCCTAAGGTATTGCTGGTCCTGGTGCGTAGGACAGTGCTGGGGGCCAACAGCTGCTGTTGGCCTCAGAGTGCTCCATCCCTGTTAGACCTTGACAGGAGGATATTTGCTGTTCAGCTTTGTATTGGCGTGGGGGACCGTGCCGTGGGTCACTAAGACAAGGCCGCAGCTTCTTCACGGGGCATAAATAGCAAAAACACCACAACAAACAGAACAAGTGGTAGCAGTGAGCAATAACCCCAGGCTACAGAACGGCTTTGCTCCAAAGGAGTTTTGATGAATCTTGGTATTTTCTGCTTATAATCTTCCCCATACCAAAAAATACTGTTTGTGTTTTAGTCTGGGCAGTGTTTTAGCCACACTAGCTCAAACCACGGGATTCAGAAACTCTGCAACTTCTTCAACAGCATGTGCTTTTTTATAAGACACAGAAATACATGGTTGTGTTATGTACATTGACCTATCAACGGCTCCGTAGCCAGTCTGTCCTCCATATATGTTTCAGGGTTTTTTTCCAGTTAGTGTGCAAACTAATCTTGTTTTTTTACTAGCAGAAGAAGTGTAGCAGTGGTGATGTAAAACCCAGCGCACGGTGCTCAGGTTGAATTGTTGTCTAGTGTGTGTTCCTTAGGTTTTTGTACCCGATCTGATGGTTCTTAGGCTGTTGTCACCTTTCTTATATCCAGGGCAGGGTGAAGGACTCACAGTAACTCTGATAAATCATCAGGAATTAATCTCTGGCAACAAGAAAGTCATGCCATCTTTTTAAAGATACAGAGTCAATTAACTCCAGCAGCAGTCACTCCGCCGTATTTGTTGCAAACTATTTATTTTCATTTTTGAAATAGGGAACAATAGAATTTCAGCAGTTAACTCGTACTCAGCATGATGAAAGTGAAACTTAAATTTTTCCTTCTTTCCTCCTCTCTCTTCTGACACTGTCATCCACTTTAGTGTCTGCTCTTTTAGAGCCTGGTCCAGTGTCACTGAAGTTAATAGGAGATTTTCCATTCTCATTGTATGAGAGCAGGAGCAGGCCATTACCAGGGCTCATAACCTCCTTGCCACATTCAGCTATTTCCTCTTTGTTCCTGCTCCTTGTATCAAGGTCATTGCTGAACACTTTTTATTCTTTCCCTGCACTATCTACAGAAACTGTTTCTTACGCAGAAACTTTACTCCGCGTTCTGTGATCTCAGGTGCCGACTGCGGTGACCTCCGCGTTTCTAGCCTTCCTGGTTATTGTGGCGTAATTTAGGTGAGAAGGGACCCTCAGAGGTCGCCTTGTCCAAACCCCTGCTGAAAGCAAGGCCAACAGAACTCAAGCTGCTGAGTGAGGGCCTTCTCCAGTCAGGCAATAAAAATCTCTGCAACTTCTCAGGACACCCATTTTTGACCGCTTTCATGAAATATTTTTTTGAGCATCTGCTCAGAATTTTCCCTGTTCAGGCTTCTGCCCGCTGCTGCTCACCCCTTCATTGCGCACCCCCGGAAGAGCCTGGCTCCATCCTTCCACGCCATCATCGCACAGCCCTGTTTCTCAGGCTGTCCGTCTAGACGCCTCCAACCTGCCCGGCGTCCCAGGTCGGTGCTATGAGTTTTGCTTCCTTTCTGAAGCGTGCTCTGAGTCTCTGCCGCTGCACCTCCCGGTCCCCAGGATCGCAGGCCAGGGCCCAGCTAGAGCCCGCGCGCCCCTTGTCCCGCGTCCCACAGGACCTGTGAGCGGGGTGCCCGGGCTCAGCCGAGGGGTTTCGCACAGCCCGAGGGCTCCGGCTGCCGCCAGGAGCTCTCGCACCACGCGTCGGAGCGATGCTGAAGCCGAGCAGTGTTACTGCAAGGGCAGGTTGCGGAGCGTGCTGGCAGCCGCCGTGCAGCTGGATCCGTGCTCAGAGCGTCGGGGATCCGCGCTTGCACCACGGGCGGGCTCCTCTGCCCACACGCAGCCCGTCGGCGAGGACAGGACGGGGTCCGAACCCGCCCGCGCCTGCCTGCGTCCCACACTGTGCTCGTCCGGGTCCTGCCTCCTGGCTCAGGACCGCCTCACGCCGCCAGCCAGCAGACACTGCTGCCGTGGTCTCGTCCGCTGCTGTGTCCTGTGCCCCCCCAGCCACCAGCCCCGTGCACAAGGACTTGTCCCTGCCTGGCAGGCTGTCCCCAGGACGCTGGCCTCCTTTCAGAGGTCGCCCGTGGCACATGCGCCCTGTGCCTCCCACCAGCAGGTCACTCCTCCTGCTCCTTACCCGTTCCCGGCTCCCACCACCACTGGATGGTGGTTACTTTAGGGGTTCCCAAGGCAGAGCGTTGTCTTTCCCATCTGCCCACAGAGCATCATGCGTGCCCAAGGAGTGATGTAAATAAATAAAATATGTTCATATCAGGAACACAGATGCTAATTGAATAGCCTGTGTTAGCAGACATTTCCATGGAAATGGAAAGGTTGCGAACATGAACTTTGAAGAGCAGCTGTACAGGGTTGACCAAGAGGACCCCCCAGCCTCTGCTCGCAGCAGTACCCAGCACTGGGTGCTCTTGGGGAAAACAGTCCTTCTCGGTCCCTGTGCTGTGGGCTGTGGTGTAGGGCTGTTGTGAGCCAGAGATAGTAGCCACATATTTACGTTTAGAAGTTGGGCTTTTCTTCCCCAAATTGCATTTGTGCCGTGCCATCTGATTTCCATGGAGGACTCAAAGATCTCTACATCTTCTTTACTGTGTCCTTGTCTGCCCCTAGTAAATCTGTGCCTGAGTGTAAATCCAGACTCACTTGTCATGTGTTAGAGACTCTGGGAACCACAGAGAGAGGGGACTTCCATGCTGGAGATCTGTGGCTTCTACAAACCTGCGTGAAAAGAAGAAAGAAGTACCCAGATATTTTTAAAGGCATAGAATGTGAGAAAAGGGCAAGAAGACTCATGTTATCTCGGAGAGCAATGTTTGTAAGTGGGTTATGAGAGGACAGTTTGACAAAGCCTGCAGGGAGGTGTGCTGTGGCAGGGCATGCAGGTACCCAGCACCAGAGCTCCCCTGCAGTAACAGTGTCTTCGTTTCCGTGTACAGTCATGGGAAACGACAGTTGACCGGTATCTGTTGTGAGGGAGAACCACTCACTGGACATTGAAGTGGGGAAAAAAGAAGAAAATGCAAACGTTATGTGGAGCCTTTGAATCAGGCTTTGTGCCTCTGTAAGAAAAACAGCTCAGCTTTAACACAGCTTTGAAGCTCAGTGCAGGAGTATCTGTGAAACTCTGGTTTGCCTTATGGGACAGCAGATTGCAAGGTCACCACTGGTCTTCAAACCCAGAGCGTGGATTTTTGTGTTGTGCCTTTTGGCAAAGCAACCCGGAGGAGTTCGGTGGCTGATGGTGGGACAGCCTTGTCCCTGCTCTGGGGCCAGAGCCTGCCGGTGGACGTCTCAGTTGTGCCATCCATCTCCTGGTCAGGAGAACTGCTTGGTCTCTGCCATGACCCACAACAGAGCATCTCCACTGCCTGGGTTGTAGGGAAACCCCCAGCTTCTCGTGGCAAAGCTTCGTGTCATCTAAAACTGTGGGGTATCAAATAGGGGTGCAAGCAGGTATCAGAATCTCTCCTTTCTCAGTGACTTTATCACAAAGCGGACGGTGAGTTTATGGGCGAGGCTTGGCCAGGTTGGTGTACAAGAGCACTTCTCCCGGTGCAAGGCTTCCGTCGGAGCAGGGCGCGGCTGGGCAGGTGCTGGCAGGGGAACGTGGGGTCCAGCGCAGGACGGGAGAACTGGTGTTTAAACGGTTAAAATATCACCACATTTCACTCGTCTTGGGTTTCTCATAAACATTCAGCAAAGCACTTTCATTCAATCACACATATTAACTACTTAAGTTCCCCTCTCCAAGGATGCGGATTGTTATTTTATGCCAAATGTGCTGTAATTAAGTTTGACATAAGCACATGGATTAAATATGTGGTTTGGTGGGCAAATGGGAGATGGCTTTTCCTTCTGGCCATATGGAGAACGCAGGCAAATGATGTGAGGAGTGGGAGATCATTCTTTACTCTTTATGTTGTTGCTCTGTGTCGTCTCTTTTATTAAAATTGCACAGATTAATCAGCTCGTGCCAAGAACATCGAGTTCATTTAACCACTTTAGAAGAAAGGTACCACCAAGCGTTACCCTGGCTTTCTTTGTGTACTCCCTGTGAAGTATGTGTCTATGTATACAGCAACATAGCTAGATACAATTTTTAGCATAGAAGTGTTAGGGGCAGCACATATTGGATAATAATAGATTATTACTGCATTATCAGTGAAGGTTTTTCTGAGATTGACCACTTTTTTTTTCTTAAATTGTCAAACCCTAGTGAGAATACTGTGCCTTTCAATGTTTACTTATAGAATTGTTCTGCACTTAATCATTCACTTGTTGTAAGTTATGTCCTGCAATGATAAAGGGACCTCAGTTGAGGGCCTTTATTGTATTATTATTATTATCATTATTATTATTATTATTATTTGTTACTCCATCCTACTTTTATGTCAATAGCATCTAAATCAGGATGTGCTTGACATAGTGCTTGCTGCTAAGCTCATGAGAAAATGTGATACTTACTCCATAAATATTACTATCTAGTTTAAGGTCAAATAAAAGTGACAGTAGTAAAAAACATGGAGGTAAGGGGATGAGGAAGATGAAGATCACATCCTCATGGTCAGTGGGCACAGAAGATGATAGCTCAAAATGAAATGCTACATTTTAAAGGCCATGGGAAAACACTAACTTCCCGCATTCCGTAAGATGTCCCTCCTCACCTTTGGAAGTTGGCTCTAGAGTCAGTTATTACCTGTGTATTAATTTACTGAATATTTATTTCTTTTCCTAATTCTCTGTATTTCGAGCAGCTTTTCTCTCTCTCGTGTCACTTCCTGAATTCTGCCATCTGGTATAACATCTTGCGCCTCTGTTTAGAAACCAACCTTTTTGCCCGTAGACCAAAGTTACTCATAACTTTGGGTGTCCAACTTGAAAGGCTGGAAAGGGCCCTGATTTTCAGACAGTCGTTGTTATCTAGTGGCTAAAACTACCGAGTCTTAGGAAAGGACCTGGGGTCATGCTAGATAACTGACCATGAGCGTTGTAGTGATGTGTTTGTAAGAGCTAACGAGGTTCTTGGCCGTGCACCAAATCACACCACTACGGCCAGGGTTCCAGGTCTCATCGGTGAGTTTGGGTTTGGTCAGTGTATCTTGAAAAGAAAACTGCAGAGTTTAGACAAGAGCTGCAACAAGGATTGGTGGTCTGGGAAACGTACAGTGAAAAATTGGAGAAACTTAAGCTAGGTATTTTATCCAATGAAACTAACAGACTCTTAGAGCAAGTTATTTAGGGAGATGAAGGAATCTATGTCACTTAGCATTTTTAATTGAAGATTGAGCGGTCAAGCTAGCTCTCATGAACCATGTCTCATTCACACACTGTATATTTGGTGCTGGATGACTGTGCAGATACAGTAGCACAGGGAGGTCCTGGTGACCTGAGGACCGACAGACTCAGAGGGGTTTAGACCCAGTGAAGGTAAGTATCTGTACTGCCTCCAGCTCCAGATCGAGTTAGTCAGCCCTCGTTCGGGGACCCCTTACCATGAGCAACTTAAATCTTCAGTTATCTCTTCTAACAAGGAAATCTGTTGCTCTACTACAGATTCTGAAGGGGAACATAAGTAAGAAAGACAGTTCTTCCCAGAGGAGAAAAAAGAAAGGGGAAAGAGGAATCATTAGTTGGTTGAGAGCTGAAAGACCCCTAGGAGGAGGTGCGGGGAAGACTGTTACATTGGTTTTAACAGCGGCCTTTGCAAGAAGGTGCTGCTGTCAGTGGTCTTTCAAATGGACTAGTTGTAAAGAGAAAGGTGAGCCAGAAGATTGTACGGATCTTCATAACATTATTATCATTCTCTGATGTACTAATACATGTATAGTTGAATTTTGCTTGGTTTTCGGGGTTTTTTTACTTAAAAACAGAGTCTGATGTATGTACAGTCTAGAAAACAGGAAAATAAGAGATGGTAAAGTGGGAACAGTCTGCCAAGAAATTAAAAAAATAATAAAAATCACAGGATTAGTGCATCTTCTGCATTGTACAAAAGGGTTATCTTCTGCAGGTACTTGTGTGGACACCCAACAAAATGTCCCTTCTACAGGGCAAAAAAAAAAAAAAGGAACAAATCTGGAAATGTAAGTGTTCAGAGGAACTTACTACTTGAACTACTTCTGGTGGCAAAGAACATAATTTGAGGTTATTCTATGAGTTATGTGTCTCCAGAACAGACTCCTTTGACTTACATCTGCTGTCAGTTCCTCTGGCACGAACTTCTGAAACATTCAGCAGTGGCTGCTCAGTCAAATTAAGCAGCAACCTCAAATACAGCTTATTTTTCTACATGCAAAAAGTTTTAATCATATCAGATAGGGAAAATGAGTTCACTCAGTTTTCTGCCTTTTTTTTTTTACCACAAATTGATTGGTACAAACAGGGTTGCTTTTTGGAGGCTGTATATGAACAGAGCAATGCTGGGCTGCAAGATCCTGAGGGAACAAATAAGCCAGATGAAGTTCTGTATAGACGTACAGGAATCCAAAATTTTATTGAAATGTAATTAATTTTAATTTTTCTAAAACCAATACCTTTTTTCCAATAAGACATCGTATTTCCAAAGTATTTGGAAGAGAACTAAGACCAATTCCTATCCAAGCTTGTCTTCTGTATGGTCTTCGGACTCAAGGGGACATTACCAAGGTCCAGAGAGCGTTGCTAAGCACCCCCGGGCAATGGACAATTCTTGTGTATTAGAATTATCCTCCCAAAAGATGTGACGCCAGGGAAGGCTCATAGACTGTCATAAAACAGTGTTCATCTGAGAGAGACATCAGGAAGCTCGACTGGTGAAGAGGTTGAGCGGTCACTAGCTTTATCAGTCCAGGCATAATAAATCTCCCGAGGTTTGCAAAGGCACCTATGCCAAACCATATTCTTTCCCTTCTCCTAAAAGCACCATAACATTCATCTACAAAGTTAGAATCTTCTAAAAAAAAAAAGTCAAACATTTTGAGGTGCTGTGCAACAAAAGAACAAATTGCTACCATGACCGATAAGGCCAGGTTCCCAAACAGAGGTCTGGCGCCGAGTGCCAGTCTGCGGGCACGAGCACGTCCCGCCGCCCCCGCGTTGCTGAGCCCGGTCCTGTCGCGAGGGCCAGGGCAGGAGACGGGGCCTTCAATGCTGGATACTCTTGTATCAGAGAAAAGATGGTTTTAGATTTGCTAATAGAGCCTAACTAACAGGTCCTAATTTTACGTGATTTTATATCATTCTTTGAAGCAAAGGAAAGTGTTCTCACCGAAATGGCACTAGTGATTTAAGGGAGAAATAGCATCAGCTTGTGCCAGGTGAACAGGCAGGCCGGTATTTGAAGTCGATCCTGTATCTGCGCGTTGAACCTGTAGCACAAGTTTTGGCAAGCTCTAGTCCTGCACCCCAGCAGAATTCCATTCATACATCTCGTCACATGGTTCAACACGACACCTTCTGCAGGAGGTCCCTCACCGCCAACGGGTGGAGTTAGGAGGGATGGAGCCGTGGGGAGGGTGTCCCCGTGATATCTGCTCTGCTGGCAGGCGCAGCGGGGCTGGGATGGACGTGCCGGCTGCGCGAGGGCGGCCCTGCTCTGCCACAGCTCCCCGCTGCTCCCGCGTACCCCAGGATCCTCAAACACAAGCGTGTCTTAAGAGCTTTGCCCTCAACTGTTCATCCACGAAGTACCAGTGGCACTTCGAGGGCAGCACTTGCACTGAGGACGGAGGAGGCCGGGGGGGCCGGGGGTGCGTGTGATGGTGCCCCGGCTCCTGCACAGACACCTGGGGGCTTACGTGGAAGATGCAAATTTCACATTGCCGCCCGCTGAGAACTGTTCTTGGGTCGGGTCAGAGAACCCGTCTGCGGCAGCACAACAGCGGCAAACAAAAACGTGACTTCAGCTCGGGGTCTTTGCAAGGGGAAAGTCTGCAGGTTCCCTCCGTTCCCCCAGTAACGGCAGAAAAGAGTTAGCCCAGGCTTGAGGAAAAGTCCTTATTCCCGAGTGAAAAGCCTCCGGAAAGTTTCAGGTGACCTGTTTGTTACATGTCCTGGCGCTGGCCGGGGAGGGAGTTTGTTGTCATTGCCGGGGTTTTAATGGCTGAATGCTGTGAGCTTTGCACGGCTGGGTGGAGCGGGAGCCTGTCCTGCAACAAAAAGCTTTGGGTCTGCATCCCAAAGGAGAGGGCGGAAGGTGGGGGTACACCCTTCTCTTCAGAAAAGTCAAAATTTCCAAGAAGAGAGCAATTCTCTCATAAAAGCACGATCATGGTTCCCTTTATTATTCATAGATCTTTTCTGCCAAAGAAGTCAAACAAAAATCAGATGTAATTTTAATGCCTAACTGATCTATTAGCAAATTTTGCATTAAGAGCTTTCAGAAATCCTTATTTATCTTTTTTCTTTATGTAAATTAAAACATTTAATCTTAACATGTTCTGTGTAAAATTTTAATTTTGAAATTGTATTGTTTCCATAGTCTGTCTCTTTTCCTGCCTTGGATAAATCAGATTCTCTTTCCTTGGACAAATCAGATTCTTTTTCCTCCTCTGTTTATATTTTTGTTTAATTTCATAATTATCCAGTGTAAGACAGTTGTTCCGATTCATCGAAGCACATAGACCTGTATTAAAAATCCACATCCATTTGGGAAAGATGTTAAGCATACACATAAATCCCCTGAACATCAAAATTAATCATGTTGCTGAAATAGGTCCATTGTTGTTTTGCTTTGAAAACTTTTCTTTTATTGCTTCATTATACTCAATTCTGGCCAGTGTTTCTCTCATTCCTTATTTGCCTTGTTGAAATTGAGCATAATTACTATTCATTTATTAGAGTTAATTTTTGTACTATTTAAAAGTCCAACTGAATTATGATCCTTGTTGCCTAGCTCCCTCTTAACTACGATTAGGCCTTCATTATTATTTGTACCCAAAAAGAAAAAAAAAAGAATTCCTCTGATATGCTGTAAGAAGCATTTTCCAGTATCAGATCCCCAAACCTCACTGACTCTACAAATTACCGTTCATGTCAGTGTGACTTACGGCCCTCATCATTAGTGGTTCCCAGAATATACATTTCTTTAGATACTTCATCAAGAATTGCTATACGCTACAGAGACTTGTTTCACATACGTAATTGAGGTGTTGAGTCACTGTCACAAATTTTATTTTGAGTTTTAACTGGCACGATACCTGGTTACGTGGTTTTCCCTCTCTTGCTGCTGGGGTTTCGCAGTCCTTTCCTCAGACCGGTTAACTTCTCATTAAATTAGCTCATAGTATCAGACAGCAAGTGCTACTTGACTCTGTCAGCAAGGTTTGGTTTTCTCATTTTTAGGCTACATTCGACAGGTACCCTTGGTTCCTCCAATGATTTTCAGTTCAGCTGCCCCCAACCGCCCTCTCGCACGAGTTCGTCGTTCGTCTCCCCCGCTTCGGTCTCCTCCATCAGTCTTCTCCACAGGTTGACCTCCTCCACTTTGCTGTGTTCAATACCCGTGGTGTTACTTCTCTGTTTGAACAAGCGTTACGGTTCTCTACAAATGGAAATATTTTTAAGAGTTTTATCATTTTTAATCTGCTGAGCCCTGAGGCAGCGGACAGGGCTCTTCCTATGCAACTGCTGTTAGGCGCAGGTGAGCCAGTCCTCTTTGGCCTTCCTGGACACTTTTTGTCAGACCTCCACTTACTTCTTCACGTGTTGTGGACAAAGACTGTCACATAAAGTGTTGGGTTCTCCGTTTCTGAATGGAGGTCTGGAAGCTTTTCTGGTAGATGTCCTTTGGGAAACTGGGGCTTGATACAGGCTTCCAACATTTTGGTAAGTGAGATTTGGTGATCTCTGAGGCTTCGCAATGAACATTGCTGAGACAATTAAAACAAATAATTCCTTCCAGTGCAGTAATGTTAGTTAGTGTTACGTGTATTTCCATCCTTCATCTCTTTGCTGACACATGCCAAGCGTTGACCTTTTATTACACATACAGGTCCGTCCCTAAAGACCTGCAACCGAACTTCCCGAGTCTTCTGGAGACTTTCCGATTTCTCAAAGACATATAAGGATTAGCCAGAAGCCTTTGAAGAGTTTCCAAATGATTCCTTTAAAATTATTAAATACAAGTGTTCAGACTTGGTAATTTAAAAATCTTCATGTTTAACAGATGCTGTTTAACCTACGCCTTTACTATTATGGGACCTTGATTATATATTTTCATCAACTAGTTTGCTTACAAATGTGCACCAGTAAGGTTTTATTCCACTGACATTTTTACCCTCTCTGGTTAATTATTGCACATAATAATCAATTATTAGAATTTCTTGTATCAAAGGTGAACTTCAAAAATCTCTGGTTTATGGTTGGTGAGCGTTTTGTCGGGAGTGCTCGATACATCTCGTTTTTCTCACAAGTTGTTCCCGTATATTAGTTTTGGCTTATACTGATTGTCACAGATGTTTCCTTGTTCAATTTGTTATACTTTGATTCCTGTTTTTTGTAACTGCTTTCATATCCTCTTTTAGCAAAGATGTATAAACTTCCTTGTGAATAAAAATTTGCAGCTTTTGGGGCACGAAGTAAATTGTCCTTAAATGTTGGCCAGCTTTCACAGGAGGTTTTCTGGTTATTTGTTCCAGCCCCTATTCCATGCAGGTGTCTTTAGGGTTGAGACACTCCCTCCTTTCAAACCCCCGGGAATAGCACTGTGTGGGTTTTAAGGAATAGGACCAGGCTATTTGTACCGAGGTACCTGGTGCATTTCATTCACTCTAGCTTTGCCCACCAGGACAAGGGTCTAACGTCCCCTTGCCACGTCATGGCAAGTGATGTGGCGCACGTTACACCCATTTCTCAATGACCTCCCACCCCCCCTTTTTTTTTCCTTTCTCTGGTACTGGAAATGGCTGAAAGCAAAACCTAAAGGTTTAAACGTTACAGTATAAATAAAATAGCTTCTGTTCTCTATTAATATCCCATGGTTTCTGAACATCTACATTGAGAATCCTGGGAAAACATCCAGAAACATTTTTCTGCGACTAGCAAAGCCAGTCTAGAAAAGGTCCCTGAAACTCTGCAGAACGTTTGCTGGCTGCAGCTAAAGCCGGCGCCGGTTGCCCAGGCTGGACTGACAGCTCAGCTCTTGCCAGCAAGAAGTGGCCGGGGGCATGGGGAAGGGGCCTGGGGCAGGGCCGGTCTGCCTCGGGCAGAAGTCAGCAGTGCTGGAGCCCTGCCCCAGGTCTCAGGGCTCTGGCGCTGCCCTTACTACGCTTATTTTCTTGGAACTGGGCAGTGAAGGAACGGGTTGGCTTGGTCTGACACACCACGGTGCCTGCATGCGTTTGCTTAAATATCAGTGTCAGCCAAAAGAAGGGGGTTTGAGGTGCATGGGCAGGTTGGTGCCGTGTGGAACCTGAGGGTCTCCGCATTGCGTGGTAACACCCCATACCTGCACGAATGAGTGTCCTGAGCTGTTGTGAGCCCTGCAAGGTGCCCGTCCTGCCGCGGGGTGACAACAGGCTCTCCAGCTGCTGGAGAGCATCCTTCAGGCTGGTTTCATTCAAACCCGTCTGAAGGTTACGTGAAATCTGTGGGTGGCCTCACGCTCACTATGGGTGGCTGTTCCTGGGAGCAGAGAACCTCGGGGTGAATGCACTGCTCTTACTTCTTGTAAAATGGCAGCGTTAACTCAGCAGAAGTTAGAGAGACCAAAGGTGTCTTAGGATTTCCTACACTTGTACGTCTCATCTTTATTTGCCTAGCTCTGTGCTTGTTCCCTTAAAGAAAAGACAGGTTTGTTATTTCTTTTCTCTCACTTATTAAAAAGATCTCAATGCCACGGAGGTGAGTGTGCTGACTCGTACACAGGGTGGTGTCACCCACCCTGCCAGGATCATTTCAGATCTGTAGCTCTGAGTACAGGTCTGCAGGCTTGTTCTTGGAGGGACTGGATGTAGATGTGGTGTGTAAGAACCCCAACAGCTAACATCAGCAGTAGGGCTACTCGCTACTGGCACTTTGCTGTGTGTAATATAAAATAGGATGGGTTTCAGCTTTTAAATATTTAAAACTTATTGAAAACCTACTCTGTTTGCTTGCTGGTCAATGTTTAATCAAATGTAAATATTTCACATAAAATCTAAAACAACAAGTTATAATGAAGTTTAGCAAACTGACCGCTTTATGGGAAGATTTGGGATCTTTTTCAGCTTTGTGAGCGTTGTTAGGTACAGGCTTCTTGCTGGCACGTTTCTTTATTTCTCTGCCTAGATCTTTGCCATACCGTCAAATGTTTCATTTCAAAATGAACAAATCTTTACCTGGAGCTGGGCAGATTCATACCTGCTCAGAAAGCAGCACAACAGCCTCACGCTTCCGACACACTCGCTGCCGGCAGCAGGAAGGAAGCAGCGCTTAAACTCAGCCTTGCGTTATCGTGTGCAAAGGCGTACTCCGAGAGTAAAATAACCCCACGCAAACCTCACATTTCCAAGTTCCGTGCCGAGCGGTCACCCTGGAAGCAGGCCCGTGCTCGGTGCCCGCTCCGTAAGGACGCCGCTGTTGCCAGCACTGGCCGGACACGTCGGTGCGGTGACCAGGGCGGCAGGGGCAGCGCGTGACGCGGGACTGTTCGATGCGTTTAGCGCCATTTTGCACAGGTGTCAGTAATTATCCGCGGCACCAGGCAGATGAGGGTCTGGCCCTCGGCTCTTCTCGGCCTTGGGGCTGCTGCGAGCGCCGGGGGAGTGCTGAGAAAGGGAACAGGAAACAGATGGGAGATGAGATTTCTTAAAATGCTGCAAATTTCTGAGGCTTTTCGGCCCAGTCTCGCACCTGAGCAACGCAGGGCAGCACGGAGCGAACCGTCTCCTTACACAGAGGTGCAAGAAAAGAGCAGGAGCGGAGAGGGACAGAGTGAACGTCCAGGTAACGAAGCAAACACAAGGAGCATTTTTCTGCTCTGTGGCGTTGAAAAAACTAGTTGTTTTTTTTTTAAAATTGGCTTTCATATCATCAGCCCTGGCTTCATCCAGCATGAGGAGGAGGAGAGGGCGGGGTCGGTCCTCACCCCCACGTGCCACAGCGCAGTGGGGACACCAGTGGGAGCCGCCCGTGCCTTTGCAAGCAACAAACCAACCATCCTCCTTCAGTCTTCGCTCGCTCCCTCACTCACAGCTTTAACCCTTCCAGGAGGAGGAGGAGGAGGAGGATGTCAGTGACATCCCGCCAGCGCGGCCGGCGGGGTGGTGGAGCAGGAGGTCACCGGGAAGCGACTCCCCAGGCTTTGCAGCGAGCGCCGGCGTGCTGCGGCAGTTTTTACTTAGGGAGATTGTGTTGGCAGTTTTATTTATATTTTCCTTCAGAGTGGGGCTGAGCTCTTTAACCACGAAGGGAAATTTAATCTTTTTGCTGATAAGACGGTAAAATACTGCAATCCGGCTGACCTCCTGCACACAGATCCAAACAGCCGGGCTGTCCAAAAATCCGAGACACCCCTCCCCCTGCCCCACAACCGCGTTTCACTGGTGACCTCAGGCAGCCTGTGGCCAGACAAGATCCTTTGAACACATCCCCGCGCGGACGCGATTAGAGGCGCTGTGATTGCCCTGCTCGGCTGGTCCCGGGGCTCCCCGCGCCCCTGCCCACCTCCTTGGGCACCGCTCTGCTTGCTCGCCGGCAAGGTTTAAGGCAAAGCTCCTTCCTCCCCCGCCGGCCCCCTTTCATTTTCGTAGAGCGTATTAAACCTCAAGACGTAGTTAACACTAATCCTGATTTATTTAGGATTTATCTGCATTATTAATTCCAGTCATGTTGTGAAAAAGTACTAAGGGTTCCAGTTTGTATGTAAACTTCAGCCGTTTTGCAGAGAGGTTTATTTGAATTTCTCCTTGAAGTGATATTTTAGCCAAAATCTCAGACTTTCCCCTTTTTAAAACACTTCAGATAGGACCTAGCCATAATAATTTGATTTATTGTTATTTTTTTTCCCAGTAAATACCCTCTTGGACTATTTTATGCATTAATCTGGATTTGATGTGGATTTAAACATTTACAATGCAAAATAATTTGGGTTAAAAATAATCCCCCTTGATAAAGCTAAAAAACCCCCACAACTGTCACCATCTCTGACAGTCAGGCATCGGCAGCGATCCTTGAATATGCAAATCAAGGCAAGGAGAAGCCTGAGCAGCAGGAACCGACCACGGTGTCTCCTTTGACAGCCTGGTCAATCAAACATCTTGGCACGTGAATGGTGTGAAGAATCTGGATCTCGAGCTGCTAAGTCTCAAAACTGAGCTCACTGCTATTGCCCAGTGCGTCTGTTGTCAGATCCCACTGCTCAGGCTGCGCCTCCGCCCTACGCTCCGCCTGGGGTTCTGCAGAGGGGGAACAATCCTGCTCCATGGTGGGCAGCGCGGGACCGCAGCCCCCGTCCCCTGCTCTGGCACGCAACCTCAGAGCCTCCTTCGTGGACTGGTGTCTCCACCACAGAACTGGTTGCTGTTTCTTGCATCCAGCACGGCTGTTGGAAAGCTGTATTGGGAGCAGCTCTGGCTGTTGGGAACCTTTAGCTGCCGAGAACCTGGTTGACCAGTCGCCACGGTATGTCTGGGAGTCCTCGTGCCAACCGGGCGACCGCCCTCCCCTGCTCCCCTCTCTCCCAAGACGGTACAGGCACCGTTCGGCCTGTGGCCAGCGTCCCGGCCAGAAGCCCACCCACCCGTCAGTTCAGCCTTGGTTCGTGCAAGAGCTCTTCGAAAGGGTTGTATCTCGATGCAGTGTCCATATTTGCACTGGAATCGGTGCTGGTTTAACCAGCGTGGAAGAGATCAAACCTAAAGCTGCTGTACCCGATCTCCCATTCTCCTCGACTTTGTACAGCCCTACCAAGCTACCGCCTAGAGCCACAAAGGCGGCACTGGCACAGCCGTGCACGCGCTCGGCAGAGCTGGGAACGGCTCCGTGCCGTTTCGGAGAGCCGCTCTCCCCCCAGCAGAGGGGCTGGTCGGCGGCTGTCCCAGGGCTCTGCCTGGAGACCCCATCACCCCAAACAGCCTGACTGGAGACTGGAAACCCACCGTGCAGCGCCTGGGCGCGCCATGAGCCCTCTCTCCTGTGGGACGTGAGGCTTACGGACACTACCAGTCATAAGAAATCAGACGTCTCAGTTTATTCTGAGCATCTTACATGATCCGACTTCTCTTCTGGCTGCAGCTAATAGGTAGTAAGATCCCATGTGTCGTTAGGAACTGGCACTGACACAAAGTTGCTAAAAGATTAATCTATTTGAGAAAACAGCTCTCAAATGCAGGCTTTTCCAATTTACGCCTTCCAGCAGTAGCGGTGCCAGTACATATTTTGCCCATTCTCCTCTCTGAGGCCGCGGCGGTGCTGCTCCTCACACGCCTCCTCACGTCTATTCTAAACCAGATTGCCAGGCCTGTAGGGAACAATTTTCCAGGGCATTTATTTGTTTCCTGAATAGGCACTTGGGACACTGGCATCTCTTGATAATCTCTGCATACAGGAGCAGAACTGCAAGGGCTTCTGACAGTGCAATACACCACAGTACTCCTGAAGTAAAATTAAAACATGCAAATTATCAAAGATGCAATTCCATAGCAGCCATGAAATCTGGAGTCCCCTATCGAAAAATGGCAAGACAGGGTGAAGCAACATGTAGTGTGAAGCTAACTGTCACCACTCAGGGCAGATCTTGGGGCTACAATAAATAGTTCTCTGTAAATGTCTTTTTGGTGCACAGTGCTAATCAAAAGATCGAGTGATGTAAGGAATTACTAGAAAAGAAGTAGAGAAAATACGTAAAGATCATTGTGCCACTGTATACATCCCTGGTGTGCCTGCCTCTTAAATATCCTGTGCAATTCTGGTCCTATCTCAAAAAGGTACAGGAGAACGAGAGAAGTGCAAGAAAGGTGACTGGGGTAGAGAACAGCTTCTGGACGGGGCAAGAGCAGGGAGCGGGCTAGGTCCCACCAGTTCGGAAGAGACAACTGGCATGCAGTGCGGTGACCGTCACCACAGGACTGTGATTTGATGAACAGGCTAAATAGGGAATGTTGGCTGCTCTCTGCCCCGGTACAAGAGTGAGGGGGCATCAAATGAAAATGGCAGGCAGAAAGTTAAAACCCAAGAGACCCAGAGACAAAGCTGTTTCCTCCCACAAGACAAAATTCTGCTGCGCAGCTCTTCTGTAGCAAGGCCACAGAGGCTGGGGCGTGTGGGTTCAGAAAGCAACTGAGCAGCTTTGTGGGAGAAAAATCCCTTGAGGACTGCTACAGAGTGAAACACGTCTTGTAGTTTCCACAAGTTGTTGGTGGCTTCTGGGGAAGCATCACGGTCTGCTGACCTATTTCATACTCCTACCTGCTGGCCTCTCTTACTGGTTGCTGTTGATGGCAGGATGTTGGCTAGATGGACCGTTAATTTAATTTTACTTCTTAGAATCTCTTCACTAGCGTAGAAATGTGATCTATCTAGTGCAGTTACAATACTTTCCCAATACGGCAGGTCTTAGAGATCCGTAATGAATATACCGTTGTTACACCTTTACAGCAGCAGCTATGGTGCCTGCGGTCATAGCTGAGAGAATCTACTGACTCTTCCTGTCAGCCAGGACTGAGGACAGACTAAAACCTGGACGTTTATCAAAATTCCGATGTTACTGTTACCCCTAATTCTGGTAATGTCTCTCACCTCCTGTTTTTGCAATTTCTCTTGTTTTTTAAAATAGTTTCAAATGGTGCTGGGGCAGAAGGCTCTGTATTGAATCCACAGTTCCCCCACGCTTGGTCTGAGAGCAGGATGCTCGTGCCAGCGCAGAATCCAGCTGTCAGGTGGAGGGGAGGTGAAAGCCATCGCAGGAGCTCCTGAGTTGGTCACTGGGGGTTTTCGACCAGGCTGGAAAGGCCAGCCCAGAGCTGGCCACCAACCATCAGGCTCCCTGCTGGCGAATGAGGCTGAGCCACGCAGAGCCAGGGAGATTCATCAAGGGAGGAAAACCCGCCCGTCAATACGCAGCTCCGCGGGGCCGGTCCGTGCACTGCCTTTCAGAGGGTTTCCGACCAGCCAGCGGCAATCACGCCGTCTGTAACTGCTGTCAGCCACTTCCATCACCCCCAGGCTGGCAGATTTCCAATAAAGCCGATACCCCGTCCCCCGGGGTGCGGCCATCAGCGGGAGGTGGGCATTGTCTCTTTGCTCCAGCAATTTGAGGACAATGTTGGCTTGCACTCCCTTAGCAGGCAGACATCCGACCCCTGACCCTGGCATTGACCACACAGCCACCGGCGTGGACGTGGGGCAGTTAAGGTGGCCGGATGCGGTTCCGCAGCACGGCCCTGGGCAGGGGTGTCTGCCAGGCACGCGGGCAGCTGCGCCGGTGCCCGGCAATGGACACGCTGGCGTGCAGGGAGAGTTAGCACCCGGCTGTGAAGTAGAGGTGTGCTCTCAGCAGGGGATCGGTTGCACGTTACAGAACACCCCTATAGACATCAGCACTAGTTCCAAGTGCAGAATTCTGATGGACGGGTACACCATACTCTGGTATCAGATTCAGTCAGAACAGAAGGGTGCTGGATGGACACCAGCCCATCTTTCCCCGGGACTAGGTGCCTACGGTGTGTCGGCGGCAGCCAGCATGGATGGTCCCTGTTCTGGGAACATCCCTGCTCCAGGGTGGGCTTGGCTCCGCTCCGGGCGGGGGCAGACCCCTGCCAGGGGACACCTCTGGACGACACCCCCAGCAGTCTGAAAAGTAAATCAGCCGGAAAACATAACCCTGTGGCACCCCAACCAGGTTGTCTGACTTGAACTTCCCGTCACTTATCTAAGCTTTTCCCTGTTGAGGACTTAAAGGCCTCCCTGTCAATAAACACATTAGCTCACTAAACATACGGATGCCTTTTCTTCTCTGGATTAACCCTTCGGGAGCTGGGGCTTCCTTTGGATTTGTTAGGATATTGATCACAGATCATGTTTGCCTTTCAAACTCTCTTTCTGCTTCGGACTTGACAGTTTCAGTGTTGCAGTCAAGCAGCAAATTCACTGCAGCCACACGGAGAAAGGGAGCTGCAGGGAACAGCCCGCGTGGGGCTTCTCCCGGGGCAGGAGAGAAACCTCGCCTGTAACCTCCAAAGGAAATGTGCTCACCGCCATCTGCACTAACTTGTTCGTACGAGGCATTGCTAATTAAGCAAATACTGAAATGTTAAACAACGTCAGATATAATATATGTGTATTTTCAGCATTAGCAAAAATTGTATTGAAGTAAAATATGCTTTAGCCTAATTTAGCTCTTCTTTTCCTGGTGAAAACCATACCCCTTTTCAGTAAGTGTCTGTAAATGTGCATGAAAATTTAAAAGGAGGCCAACTGAGGTAGCCCCGCTGTTTCTGGTTAAGGACAGATTAAAGTAGCTCTTAGGAGAATGACTTAGAAGAAACTTTGCAAAATGGAAAGGTCAGATTTTATGACCCTGCTGACCCAAATGGATCAAAAATATCAGAATTAGTGCCCTATCCAGAAAGGAGAGCTGCTGGCTTTTTCATACATCTGGTAAACTCATTGTCGCTGTTCCCAGAACCTGCTTGAGAATGGGGAGTGAAACGTACGCTTGTTTTAGTCAGGGCTGTTTGCTGCGGCCCCTCTCATACGCATTGCGTCCCTCTTTTACACACTCTCTTAAAAACGCAAATGCACCTGCCTGGCTCAGAACCGGGCAAAGCAGGCGCAGTGTTCCCTTGTAGCCTGGGCCACGTTCTCAGGTTTTTGAAGTCCTGGGAAATCTCCGTGTGGATAACTTTGCTCTTCCTGTGCAGTTACTGCCTTCTCTTGCCACTTTAATAAATTGTATTAGGTCTACATGCTCTGGTTTTAGGGCTGTCTGTTAAACTTCTTAAGATCTTCTCTTTTTTCCATCTAGTTGAGGATTTCTTAGGTTTTCCTCTTTTTATGCTTTTTTTGAAGAAGGATTTTTTTAAAATTCTGCCATGGACTGCATGCGAGTCATGCCTTTCCCAGTCTGCCATACAAAGATAATCCTCTCACCGTACAACAGCTGAGTTCATCCTCTCTCTATGCATTAAGTTTAATAACAAAAACCCCAGGAAAGTGGTATAAAAACTCATCCAAACCTTGCCTCCAGGCTTGCTTGCCCTCACGGCTCCTCAGTCCAGAGGGATTTAGCCCTTCTTTCCTCAAATGAGCACTCCCTTTCCATCTACGTTCTGTTGGGTTTGACAGCAACGGCATCTTCCCTTGCACACCGGCTGAACTTCTCTAAGCGTTCCTGAGCAGGAGGAACATCACCTAGCAAGGTGGGACCTTTCAGGCAAAGAGTGCTAATGTTATAAACACATTACGGAAAAATCATGACACGCGACCCTGTGGTGCACAACTTGGAGCTCCTGTGGCAGCCCAGGCAGTCATTACAAAATATCTCTCATTAAAGTGAAACATCGGCATTTGGGGAGCTTAGTGTGCTGCCTCCCCCTATCCTGTCATGTTGCACAGAGATCACTTTATTCCTGCTGGCTATGATTTGGTTCTCAATGTTATTCCTATGGTTTTTGTTAGTCTCTGTGTTCACTTTTTGACTTACTCTCATTTAGGCAGCTGAGATTTCTCACTGTCTTCAGAATTCATGTAATGGGCTTGCATCATTTTCTGCAGCGTGCACTGGGGAAATTGGCAATTCAACACATAGCTGCACTGAAACTCTCTTTAAAACACTCAGTCAGCATGTGAAGCGTGATGTTATTTACCACCTGGCTCACCTGACAACATTCTCTGGAAATTCCTTACTGCAATGCCGGCATTACCATGGCTGCGTCTTAGAACTGTGGCGTAAGCCCAAAGGGAAAGGTTCTCTCCATTGTAGCAGTCACGCCAGCTCAGAAGCCGGTAAGAGTCATGATGTAAAGAAGTTCTTATGAGGCTGGGAATAATTATACTTTCGGTGCTGCTGCTGCTTTGCGATGTCATGCTCAGGAAGTCACGTCACTTCCCCGCTCCAGCGCGGTGGTGACAGGGCCCTCTCGTTTCAAAGGCGTGTTGAGAGGATCAGTTAACACTTCTCCATCATTTGCCCTGTACTGAGTACGGAGCGGCTCTGTGGTTAGCTGCTACATGAGTAACGGTGCGGTGCTCTGGGCTTATTGATCAGGCTCCTCCGCGTGAGCCTGGGTGGCCACCTGTCCTCCGAGAGGCCGGATCCTGCTCCTCTTCGGGGGGAAGGGGAGTCTTACTCCCACGGAGAGTATTTGTTTAAGAGGATTTCCTTTCTCATGCAGGGACAGCAGTAGCCGTGCCAATAAGGGTGGGAGCGATTATGAGAGACTGACTGGTGGAATATAATCCCTGTGCGATGCTGATCGGATCTGGTGAAGATTGCGTTTCAAAGGTAGCAGCTCATCCTGCTCCAGGAGTGGCGTTCCACCCATAAATAGGGCTTTAATGAGATCCGACAGGCCTGATTTCTCTGGTGATACAGTAAAACAACACGACCAATTCTGATGGTTTGGGGTCCTGACCTTTAACAAGGACTCGCGACGTAGGGCAAACTGCCCAAGAGAGATGGAGGGGCAGGAGGCCAGGGGGACAAGGTCGGCAGATAATGAAGTGGTCAGCATTGGATTTCTGTCACTCATGGCGGTTAAGTACAACAGTGAGGGACTTCAGTAAAAGAAACTGTGAAAGAGCACAGAGAGAAAATAACAGAGACTGGGGAATCTGGAGAGGAATTCAGTTCCCTTTCACTGTGAACTCCAACAGTCCGAGTGACTTTGGTAATGAGGAGGGTGAGTGCAGAAATCATGCAAAGAGAGCGAGAGGACAAGGGGGAACAAGAGAGATTAAAGCGAATAGAGAAGGAAATCCAAGGGGACTCGGCATTTGAGCGAGTACCACAATGAGGTGCTGAGACCCAGAGAAAGGAAAGGCAGCAGCCGCAGCAGCAAAACAGAGGTCAAGTGAGAGGTGACTGAAGACGGAGCCCTTGATTTACCCAGCGGCGTTGCGGGAGCCGTTTGTGGCTGTCCGGTCGTTCCTGCCCTCCATGGCAGGTGAGGACGCTCCTGAGCACTGCCCTGGCCAAGGACCTGCTCACTGTGGCGGTCGTGGACCTGCGGCCACTGAGGAGCAGCGCCCCGACCACGCGTCCTTCAGCCACAGTGCTTCCAGCCTCCGCCTGTGCCTGGTGCTGGGACCTTCTCCAGGCTGGCGGGGGGCTTGTCTCCTCTGAGGTCCTGCTAGACCTAAATTCGGTGGGACTAGTAGCTAAGAAAACAACCCATTTGGGATCAGACTACCTGCTGCGAATTCAAAGAGCAAAACAGTGAAAGACAGAGGAGACTAAGACCTAATATTAAGGAGGCACTGACAGGTGGTTGTGTCTGACTTCAAGATGTTCCCTTTTCAAGTGTCCTCCTTTAGACCTGGTGTTAATAGAAATATTTCATTCTGATTTTGCTAATACATCTGTGTAGGCTACAAGTGATAGAAATTAAATGCATTCGACCCAAACACTGAAGAATTATACTACTGAACAGCAACCCCAAAATTAAGCTGACCAGAAACAAAAGTGAAAATGGAAAGTCTGGACATGCTAGGTATGTCCAGACATGAATATGGTGCTAGACGGGATGCTAAAAGCAACTAAAATGGTAAATGGTAAGTAGGAGAATACATTTTAAAAACACTTCAGACTCAGTAGCCCAAGCTGCTTTTATTTACATGAAGAAGAAAATACTGTATTGTTTTAGCATTGCTGATCCCTCTGGACACGTTCGAACTGCAAAGCCTGTGAAGAACAAAACCATTAAATCAGATGTGTACGGTAGTTTCTTACACAGACTGAAATAACCCTTAGTCTCAGCTATACAACTGTAAGAGCGGTTGCAGAGAGCGACCTGCATCTATATCGGCGCCAGTCAGTGAAAGGTTTGCTCTTTAGTTGTTTTTTCTTTATTTGGGTGTCTTATTGTTGCTTTTTTTTTTCTTTTGTAAATGGGAACATTGAAACCAGGCAACCTGTTCAGAGAGGTGAATTGCATGATTACACTGCATTGTTTTAATTTGTCTGTGGATGAATTCTCATAAGCTTTCATGAGAAAATCTCCCATTAGAAGCATTCATTTAATTTAAGAACAGTTGGGAGAGGAAGGTTGAGATGACAGATGGAGACTGTGGGTGTCTTATACGAGAGAGCTGAGCTTTTTGTATTTATCTTTTTGTGGCACATAGTTGCTGTTCTCTGCTGCTTCCATTTTTTTAATCTGTGCTTTTTTGTGCAGTATTTCTTAGAAATCTCTCCTCTTTTGTACTGTAAGTCTAATAGATTTCATTAGTTTTTCCTGTACTGTGTCAGCTTTAAAACATAACAATATAACACAGGATAGGGATGCAGCCTGGTACGAAAGCAGAATAAAATAGGCTGACCTTAACATGCGGATTTCAATCCAGTTTTGAATTGCAGAGTATTTAGCAGAAAAACATACTGAACTACAGAACTGATTTCTTCACTAAACCATCTTACTGGTTGTCCAGCAAGTGGGATGCGCATGCTGGAGACAGTTTCCTGGCTGTGCCGATGCCTTCGCTGTGCAATTTAGATTCACTGTCAGAAAGTGGCCTAAATCACACATTTAACTTTTATTTAAATTATTGTAAGTGTAAGTATAAGGTTTCAAACCACTGATCTTTAAAAAGCACGTAGGATTTCTGCATGTAAACATGCACGGTTAATGTTTGTGGCCCAGACAGTTCAGCTCGCAAAAGCTGCATGAAAAAACCAAACACCTTTAATGAAGTTAGTCAGCCAGTCATAGGAATGAGGAGGATAGCTTTGTTTTATAAATACCTAAAAAAAAAAAAAGGCAAATACAAATACTTATTATCAATATTTTGATACTCAGATCCCTGGTGAGTGACTTACACCTCTTTTAACAGTCTTCAAGTTATAATGAAAAATAATTTGTACGTTGTAATGCCTGTGCATTAGGGCAGCCAGGCCCCTTCATGGAACTAATTAAAATTTAAAAGTAAAATTAAATACTGTTAAAGTAAGATGGAAAACAGTGAAATGTTTGTTCTATATAAAACTTGCTTTGCTCTGCCATATAAGAAGCAAGCTATAAATATAGGGCAAAAATTTGAAACATTAGTCTGGCTTGTTCTCACTACGTTACACATGAATTTATTTGCACCTATATGTGCTGTCCCTACATTTGCATCGCACGTAACAAACCAGTTGATATGAAGAGCAAAGTACATTCATTAGATTTTTGTTACTTTTCCATGGAGCTTTTAACTTCATATGACCAAACCAGAATTCCTTTTTTTTTCCTTACCCTTCACAATTTCCAAATGTTTTGCTCATTCTCTGTTCAAACAGCAAAACCTCTTTCCCAAGGCTCTGTCATCTCCTGCCCCGATTACCACAGCCACTGCTTTTTGTCATCCCACACGTTTCAGTCCGTATAAAATACACTGCCATAACAGTCTGTCTTAGTATTTGATTTGTCTGGTTTATCCCTTCAGATCTCTTGTTCTTTCTCCATCCCTCCTTCCTAACAAGTCCCGCTTCAAGTACACCACCTCCAGCCCTCCCCCTTCCTGCTTAAGTTCATGTTCCTGTAGGCTCTCCGTCAGCTTCGTCAGAGACTGAACCTCCACGTTTATTTCTCTTACTCATCACGTATTTCTCTTATTCTTTGTGTCTCATAAAAACATCTCCATACTTTCTTCCATCTGTGTCATCTGTATCGCTTCTCACACCTGAACTGCAGAGCTTCTGCTTTCTCCTCTTTGAAGTCTGCACTGGACCTGCACGACTCGGCTTTTCCTGCTTTAAGCTGTGGTCTCCCGTGACGGTAACAGAGCCGTGCTCCGTCACCGTAGTAGAGAGCTCTTTAAGGACCTATGTGGTGAGCTGGTGCTGAAAGCATGGGAATGGACTCAGTTGCTCCCTGAGAAAGGGCAGCATCCCACTTTATCCCGGGTTGGTTGCCGTGTCGCACGGCAGTCTGCAAGGAGACATCTCACCCCGTTCGCTCCCTGGGAGCCCCGTCCCGCTCCTTCCCTTGCCAATACTCCCACTCTGCAGGACACAATAACCGGCTTCCAGCTCCCTCTTCCCTCCTCGGGGCATTGCTGGTTCTGTTACAAACTGCTCTGCTGCCCCAACCCTGGAAACCATTATCCTGTGACCCACTGTCTTCACGAGCAGATGGGCAGACAGGGACATTCCTTCATCTGTCTTTTCCTGCTGCTCTGATTTATTACTCTGTAAAATAATAAAATGTTAAAAAGGTTGAACCTGAACTGAAGCTGTGACGATGGCACTATTAATCAAACTGTTGGAGAATTTCTTTATATTAGGTGCCGTAAGCACTGATCCAGTCCACTAAAAGCCAGCCTGAAGCATAGTCTAAGTACTGAGTACTGGGCCCGGGAAAAGCAGTCCTTGACTGCTCTACGTTCTCTTGCAGTGTGTGGCCACCCGATGTAGCAGGCTCCACAGCAGCACTAATGGGAGCAATACAGAGAGGAAGACAGCCGAAAACTGTCCTGAAGTGCTGAGGACGAAGCAGAGAGCTACAGGAGAGCTCCTTGGTCTCCTCCGGACACGGGGCAATGCCACCGTGTTTCTGAGCACCTTTCAGCGAGTAAGATTTCATAACGTGGTGCATCCTTTAGAGAACCATTATGTATGTATTTTGAATTCTGAAGTCCTTCCCAATGCAGAGACACCTCTGGGCTGGATAATGGGAGCGTGAACACGATGGCATCGGCCAGCAGTTTCAGGCAGAAATAGCACTGCCACCCAAATGACCCACAGAGCATCTCACCAATTTTTAGAAGCTACTTTTGGTGATCTGTATCTCTTAAAACTTTCCGTACATTCAAGACTTGGGACAGGCTCTGTGGCAACTGCTGGTCCCACAGCTAGGGCTGGGAGATCGGTGCTGCTTCTGCACGCCGAGCAAGTAACTCTCGCGCCGGTCCTTAGCGGGATCTCAGGTGAAAGGAGCTGAAATCAAATCATTGCTATCTCTCTGTGAAGTAGATATTTAAGGCCTGGCCACGTTTGCTCCGTGAACCCTTCCCACACCGTTCCCATTTCCCATCGTGAGGAGCTGGTGGTGCTGGTGGCAGGCACCACAGCAGGGCCGATGGGCAGGCTCAGCGTGCAGGGCCGGCGTGCAGGCTCGTCAGGCGCTCCTGCTCCGCCAGCCGTCACGAGCATCCCTTATCTCAGCCGTCGATGCCACGCTCACTTGATGTCTCAGTTCCGGAGCAGAGACGCTCCAGCTGCTATCTGGGAAGGCTCTGGCCCCAAAAATATTTAGTTAGCAGCCATTCAGTTAAGTGGAATTGACTTTTTATCAGCTTTCCTCTGTATGTCTGCCACCAGCGAAGGCCGTTTCCTCCTTCCCTCTTCTCTGCCTGTCAGTCCGCTCCACATTCCTATCGGCAGCCGTTTGCTCTGATCAATACTAACCACTGTGTAACAGCTCACGCATGGCTGCCTTAGTTTGCATCGATCAGACCCCTCTTCCAACAGGTAGCCGGCTGTTTGAGGCGGTGACTTGAGATAAACACCTACTTTTACTTCAGGCTAATTCATTGCAGAGGGGTTTCAGAGAGACCCGGTGCCCGACTTCAGAGGCTCGCAGAGATCAGAGACCCCACGGCAACTGCCTGGGATTACACGGGGCCATGTTATTTTCCCCATCCCTTCTGAAATCCAGCCTGTAAAAACAGCGCTATCCAAACACTTTCAGAGAACCTAGACGGAAGGTTACACCTCAGACTGTTCTAGTTAGAACTTGGTGGTTTGGAAAATTAAGAAGGTGAGCACTGATTAGGATGGGATGACCGGCTGGGCAGTAGGATCTCCTGACTGTCCTGTCCAGCTCCTTGCCGGCTGATCCTCTGCGGCTGCAGATTGGGGGCCGGGGTCCTGTCCCCAGGAGCCCTGTGTGCTCCGGCAGGATGCAGCATCCCAACCCCCCGGGGCTGGCTGGGAGCCACAGGGCACCTGGGGGACGAGCTCCCTGCACGAAGGTGCGTAGCCTAGGAACTGTACCAGTACTAGCAAACTTTCAGCATCCTGGTAAATCAGATTATTTTGCTGAAGCATAAGCACACAGGCCCCAGGACAGCACCTCCGGGCCACCTGTCTGGTTTAGATGCCATAACATAACACATAAAGCTCCATGAACAGCGATGGGGGGGAATCTCTGCAAAACTGACTGGCAAGCAGCAGTATGCCGGCAATCTTACTTCTCCTGCACTGGCTGCTGACCCCCAAACTGCCAGCGCTTAGGAAAGTAGCAACTCTTGTGCAGGAATCCCAGTAGGTGCCTTTGCAGACGCGCTCCCTCCGCGTGCCCACTCCTGGGCCAGACCCCGCTGTGCAGCTTGGAGAGAGGAGGGGAGCACGCAAGTGCCTTTGCCAGAGGTGAAGATGCAGTTCTTCACCTGGCTGCTAAAAAGCCCGTCGGTCAGAGACGCGCAGCCCGGAAAGCCTCTCGGAGAAGTTACAAACACCTTTTCTGGTCGGTTTGTCCCTGTGCTGTTACAGAGGCAGAAGGGCCGCAGGCTGCCACGGCAGCTACAAACTTTCTGGTGAAACGAGTGTTTATTATTATAGGTTTGATGCTGTTCCCGAAAGGACCTAATCAACAAGTAATAAGGCCCCAAGAGAGCAATTAGAAACCTGAACTTTAACTCCCTCATAACCACAGTGTAGAAAGCAACTTCTGCTTTGGTTTTGGGTACGCAGCCTGGTATGTTACTGAGGAAGAAACACGGAAAATCTGAAATAGAAAATAGCTGCAGACAAGTATTTGAACGATGAGGTACGAGATTAGTTTCCAGGGCAGAGCGACCGTGTGCCTGGAAGAAAGCACTGCTGGGTTGGGGAGATTCATGCCCAAATATACAGCCTCTGTCATAGCTGGGTTCTTTCAGTGCTTCTTCCTAGCTTGAGACAGCCACTGGGGACGGTCGGTGCCTGCAGACTGGCAGCATCTGCCCCTCAAAAAAGATTGCCTCAGTTTTCCCACTTGTAAAGTAACAACAACGTCTGCCTAAATGCAGAAGCTTGAGACACTTGGTTCGTCTGAAACTTGTTTTGAATACTTCAGACAGGAACTGCACATTGAGTAATTCCTGCCATAGAAAGTCACGTGGCTACTGGAAAGCAAGAAATTGCGTAAGAATACGGCTGCGTAGCCGGGCAGCGTCAGCGAGCGTTGCCCAAGAGGGCCACTGTTCCCTACCGCCTGCCTGGGAGCGTGGAGGAAGCGCTTGACTCTGCAGTTACGCAGAGCCATGGCAACGCTAACCTGCACCCCCAGATTGCTAACAGAGGGGTTATCTGAAGCTTGGAGGTGTGTTTCTAAAAATCGTTACAGAGTTAAAGTATTTTTTTCTTTTTCCCCCCCATATGGTATTTGAAGGCCATTTCCCCTGGCAGGGCGTGCGTCTGTATGTAGAGCAGAGAGCTGTGATTGTTGCACGTTTCAACAGGAACTAGAGGGAGAAAGCAAATGCTGTTGCGATACTTGAAGCCAAGAAGAAAACTCTTCTCACAGATGACCAGCAACAGGACAAGGGGGAACGGCTGCAAGTGGCGCCAGGGGAGGTTCAGGTTGGAGTTGAGGAGAAATTTCTTCTCAGAAAGGGTGGTCAGGCCTTGGAACAGGTTGCCCAGGGAGGTGGTGGAGTCACCATCCCTGGGGGTGTTTAAGGACAGGTTGGATGTGGTACTGAAGGACATGGTTTAGTGGGTAATAGGTGGGGGGGAGACGGTTGGACTAGATGATCTTGGAGGTCTCTTCCAACCTTAATGATTCTGTGATTCTAAGGTCAGTTGTCCATTTTGAATTTCTTGACTCTTCAGCAGTTTCCAGGTCATGGCAGGATGAGCGGACTGACCTCTCAGTAGTGGTAGTTGGTACCTTGTCAGACGGCTGTACAGTGCATATTTTTTTCTGTGTTATTGGCGGTTGCAAGTCCTCCCTTCCAGCGAGCATGGGCTTCAGGGTACCTAGGCCTGCTGCACTGGGCATCCTCAGCAAGTCTGTGGCATCTCCATTGCGTGTCCACCAGAATTGGCCCTGCTTGGCCGAGGATTAAACCAAACAGGATGGAACCGATGCTGGCTAGGAGAAAGGAGAAACAGCTGGAGGAGTGGGCAGTGTCCGTGCCTGCTGCTCCACGGACCAGGACAGCCCACGTCTTCCAATGCTGCCTCTTCTGACCAGCTCAAACCTAGTATCTTTCCTGTTGTGCAGTTATTGACGCAGAAGTAAAAGTAGTACCGAGTAAACAGTGAAAACCAGGAGAGGTATCACTGTAAGGGTGAGGCGGAAGTGCTGCTCAATTGTTCCTAAGAGAGTGCAGGCATATCCCTTCCTGGACGTGAGTGTTACGCCATCGGGAATGATCAATATCATGTGGAAATGGGATAAAACTCTGGGAGCATTAATATACTCCAGTTTTCTCTGGAAGGTACATAAAGCCAGCAGGCACTGGCAGCATGCGTACGGCTTGTCGTGGCACTTGGCTGACTGCAGGTACATGTAGGTACACAAGGCTTTTTGCAGCCAACAGTTCCAGAGCTGCCGAGGTGAGGTCCTGCTCTCTTCTGGAGGTGGGAGCACCCAACCTAGACCGGAGCCACACTTTTCCCCTTCAGACTTGTAACTGGGAGTGCTGGTGGTGCCACCGTGTTCCCATACTGAGCCCGGGATGCCACATGCCATGGCCCGGCACAGGAGCCAGAAGGGCTGTGTCCCTGCCAGCCACGGTGCCAGGGCAGTGGGGAGAGCTGAGCACACCCAGGAGCCTGAGGATCAAGGTGAACTTTTAGATATCCCAGCCTTAAACAAATTTAAGGTCTTGAAAAACTTCATTTGAGGTATAAAATGGAGCCAGCAGAGGGAGTGAAATGCAGGGACATGACCCTGTCCGTGGAAAAGGGAGCTGCTGGGGTTTTGATCCGGGTGCAGCTGGTTCAACGGCACTTCTCAAAACCCACAGTGTGGCCACGCTGGCTGAGGCCAGGGCCACAGGTGATGTGGGTATGGATTAACAGGGGCAGGTTATCACTTGTAGGAGCTAGAGGTTGTCTACTGTATCATCATCAGTGTAAGAATGGACATTTTGGGGGCTAACACGGTATGTTTTCAGTATAAAGAAGGTAACCAGAGGAACCTTAACTTGCAGTTCTGAGTGCTGCCCCGCAGGCAGGTTCAAATGCTTCGTGTTCCGGTTGTTCTGGCACTGTTCCCATGGTCCGGGGAGTGACCATGTAAAACATCCAGGAGAAGCCTACAGCTAAGCATGCTGATGTTGCTCCTTATTCTCTTCTGCCTCCTAAATGTCCTGGTCTTGGCATTGTCCTGAGCACTAAATGTGGTGGGACGTGCTTACAAATAGCTTCTTGCTGATTTCTTAGTTAACTTCTTCAAAAATAGGAATTTTGCAAATGGATTAGTTCTTCAGCATCCACTCAGGATTTTGTCTTTATGTGTCTTCAAAGACAGAAATACGTTTTCCTCTTTGGACTGTGTTGGCCATCTTTGTTCACCATTTGATTAGAAGAGATAGGAAGTGACCTTTATTAAACCGTTTGCGATGTGTGAGCTTCCTCCTCGCTACTTCCGAAGGAGAACTGGCAGAAAATGGCAGCTTTAGTGGTCAGAGACCGCTGTGCGACTTGGACTGAGAGGCACAACACGCTCTTTTTAGAGTTATTCTTCCAGGGCCTCTGCAGGCTCCAGCAGACATCAGTTTATGCACCGCTGATGTGAGCAAGGTTGTAGCTGTAAATAGTAACGCCAACAAGAGGTTGTATTATTGTTTTTTACTCAAGCTGAAATTTATGCACAGCAGTACAATAAATGGTGGCCCTGCCTTGGCAGGGGGGTTGGGCTGGATGATCTTTCGAGGTCCCTTCCAACCTCTACGATTCTGTGATTCTATGAAATGCAAATGCTACAGCCACGGCTTCACCCAAGGCCCTGGGACCAGCGGCGTGGCCGTTGTGCCACAGCTCCCCCCGAGCTCCCACGAGCAGGTTCTCTGCGCCCGCGCGGTGCCGAGTCTGGCACGGCAAGGCAGAGGGAATCACGGCATCCCGTCGGATCCAGAGTGGGTGGGCAAATAAAAGGCGGGAAACTGTAGCAGTCGTGTGAACAGTCAAAGGGGTTTAAGGGCAGAGAGAGGGGACGTTTCATGTAGCCAGTGGCCTTCGCTTGCTGTTGTCCCTCCGGTGGGAAGTCCCAGTCTGAGTGTGCCAGATTTCCCCAAGTACGACTGAACCTGCCGTACGAATGTCACTGTCAGGCGTAATGTCGGTTGTTACGCTATTGTTGTTGTTTAGATGACACTGTAAATCAGATAAATTTTACTAGAGAAGAAGGGAAAAAAAACCTAACCAAAAAACCAGAAGGTTGGCGAAGCATCTCTTGACGTGTGATTTCTGAAAATCAGCCCAGCCTGGATATTTTCAGAAAGTTTCCTTTCAGAAAGTGCTAAGTACTCAATCCTCCAATTAAGGTTCAGGAGAATGAAGGGAAGTGATTTTTTTCTGCCGGTTCAGCACTGTATTTGGTATCTGAGGGCAGGCGAATGCTGTTGTGAATCTCAGCTCTCAGGTGGCTGTTTCATACCTTCCAGAGGTAACTGATAATTTCCCAGAGAGGTGGGGGGGGGCTGAAATATTGACGTAATCAATGTTCACAGCAAACAGTTGCGTTCTTCTGGGTCTGATCTTACAAAGTTTCCTGCATGAATTAGACTGGATTTGTTTCCAGTGGGTCTGCCCCAGTGAGCCCCAGTGATGGTGGCTGGAACAGGCTGGGATACATTTGGGATCTCTCCAGATGTATCACTACCCAAAAGTGAGCTGGTCGCACGCGACACTCTCTTCATCCCGATTAGTGGTCAATCGGTACCTGAAATACAGCGTTTAGGACTTTATTCTCTTTTACTTGGGCTTTTAATTTATTTTAGCTTTGCCATGTTTTCAGTGAATGTGCCACTATGTGATAAATATTGACAACGGAAAGAAGTCTTTTAGTCCAAAATGTCTGAAAACTTTTACTGTGTAGAGTGCAGATGAGTCCGTGATAAGTTTATCTCAGCAATTCCTACTCATTGACCATAACAGCAAGAGTTGGAATTGATGGAGCTTTATGAAAGGCATTTAACTCTAGTGTACCAAGACACAAGCTTTGCGGTGTGGGACTCTGGTGACCTGGTAGCTCTGAATCTTTTTTCACTAGAAAACAAACTTCAATGCAGAGGTATTTTGGGATACAAAATATGATGTGATGGGCCAGCAGGGTCCCAAAAGTCAATGTACGGGTCTCCTGGGTCTGTAACACCAGCCCAGTAACCAGGGGTTGGGAGTTACCATCTCTTGCTTTGCAGGACTGCTGAGAAATTTCAGCTTTTTACAGTCTCCTCTTCCCAGCATCCTGTGTCATTTTCAGCCAGAAACTATTCATACTGTTCTATGTAATATATGCTTTATTTTTGAAAAGTCTTTGTGTGTTTATACACCAATTTTCAAAGAAACATTTCTTTTAGCAAAATAGAAAAATGTAGCAAGTTGGTAGTCTCAATAATCATGTTGAATACTGTGGAATTAGCTTAAAATTTAAGTTTTTCCTCCTTGAAATAAGATTATATTTGTGTCTGGATCAAGCAGTTATGCGCCAGTTGTTAAAGATGAAAATCAGAATAACCACTGCAATATTGAAAAGGTAAAATGAGAACAAAATGGCATTTGGCCAATGTTTATGAATCACAGAATATGATCATGAAATCATAAGAATAACCACCAAAAGGTAAATAAATTACCCAGCCTACTACTTATTTTCATGTACAGTTTGACACAAAAGCTGAAGCCATGAATGATTTATACCTGTTTTAACAATAATACTCATTTTCCTGAAAGATGGTCAGCACTCAGGCTGCTGTGGGCACCGTGCCAGTTGTTGAAAGGTTAATGTCTCAGCAGCAATACATTAAATTATGAATTATACCAGTCCCAAAATGGAAGGTTATTAGCTCAGTATGTTTAATTAGCCCGGCTCGAACTTTGCCATCTGCTAGCACTGCCCATCACTAATGCACAGCCACGTGGAATAGGAGGGTTGGAAATAAGACGCCAGGAGCAGGAGACCTTCTACTTCCACGCAGCCGAGCCAGCCCAGGATGCCGGCACGCTGAAATCCTGGGTGGGTCCACACACCCGGCCACGGCCATGTCCTCCGTGGTAGCAGCCAAGCGGATCCCCAGGCCTCGAAGAGGTGCTGCCAGCCGCACAGCCCGCACTGAATGTCGCAGAGATCGGGAGGACAAGGAGGGCCAGAGGGAGAAAACACACGTCTTGTTTCCCTCGAGTCCTTCGGGCGAGTTCTCCTGCCAAAGCATTTGGCTGATGTTTGCCAACCCTCATTAGAGTTGTGTCCTGGTTACATCACAGACCTTGCCGTGAGAGGAGGAGGAAGAAAGGTGAGGGCCCAACATGTACCTGAGCGGTGACCATGCTTTCCCAGGGACAGGTCTGGAGCTGCGGGGACCGGCGGCACTGGCAGCATGGCGACGGCCAGGTCTGGAACCGCAGGGCGTCCTGCGGGCCAGCACTCGGACATGTAGGAAGCAACAGCTCGCGGTGGATTTATTTGCACAGTGTCTCTTGCCAATAACTGCACAAGGCTACGATATTTAGTTTTTCAATAAATATTTAAATTTTACCTCTTTGCTTATTTATTTTTTAAAGGAACATACAGTAAATTCTGTTGATTTTTTTTATTAGTTAAGATTACATCATACTTTTAAAATATGATGCACAAAGTATTACCATAATTAATTACTTAGCATTCTTATGAGGGTGCTTCTGGGGGGCTGTGTGTTAAAACTCCGGTCAGAAGTGTGCCCTGGAAAGGGGACTGTACAAACACAGGGGAAGAACCGAAGTTGTAAGAAGCCAAACACAGTCTTATTTTTAATTCTTCTTTTTCTAGGTGGGATAACCTTGCCAAGGAGGAAAGGAATTTGGACAGACTTAACACGCAGCCTGTGCAGCTTTCACTAGCTGGTCACTAAAATGAAGAGAGAGTTTATTCATTCCCATCCCGACACAGCCCACCAGAACTAAGAGACGTTTTAACCTACAAGGGAGATCGGGTCAAACACTTTCTAATCCACCCCAACCTGCCTGCATGAAGAAGCTCATTTGATTCTGCTGGCTATCACGTCTCGTCACTTCTGCGCTGGATGTGAAGAGTAATGGAAGAGTCTGGCAGAAACTAGAAGCCATCCAAGTCAGCCTAAGAGACATCACCAGGTAGAGCCTTAATTCCTTTTTCTTAATTTTCTTACGGTAATTATTTCTTCTCCTCCCCTTGAGTTTTTGCCGATTCCCTCTTCTTCACATTAGTAAAGCCTCTGTACTTCTGGAGCAGGTGGCATGGTTGGAATACCGGAGCAATATGTGTTAGAGTAAAACCTGCAGACAGAAATAGAAAGTAAATGGAAGATTAATTGATCAGAGGAAAGGCAAATGATGGAGGGGATAAAATGAAGGGAAGGAAAGATACCTTGCCTGTGTACTACAGTAATTTATTATTTTTATATGGTGCCCAGGGTGTACAGTATCTGTTTTACTGAAAAAATGGATAAAAGAGTTCTTAGCCCCAAATAGCCAACATACTAATTTATCATGTGACAGCCTGACGAAGCAAGTAGTCAGGCCAGTGCGACGAGGAATAATTTAGTGCTCGTGGAGCATAAGTTACTTTACTTTGGTGTCCACACATGTGTATGCCATCAGATGGAAGTCTTTTGGCTTTGTAATAACTTACTGCAGAGGAAAAAAATCCTCATTCGGAGAAGTTCTGAGTGAGGGGGGTGTCTGAGAGCATGGCAAGTGCTGTACCTGGAGGAGCAAAGAGGCTGCCGTTGCAATGCATGAAGAAGGATGGCACCCAGAATGACAGCCTGAGGCAGGGACGCTCGCAGTGGGCCAGGACGTGGTGGAGAGTCGAGGGGACAGGAAAGGACTCAGGAGTTGAAATGGGACCATTTGCTCTAGAGCCAGAGTTTCTAACGAGCTATCCAGGCGGGACAGCGAGGAGATGACCTGAAACAACACGCTCGAATAGGAGAGGGTTCCAGTGCAGACGTAAACCTGCCGTGACCACAGAACCAGGGGAGCAATAGCAGAGTTGTTTTCTAACACAGTTATTGCCACTTCAATTGCAGTTTTATTCCAAAAGCAAATTCCAAAGTTTTATGTCCATAAAGGTTTAGACATAAACAAGAAAGAAGTCAGGAAAGTGGTATGTACTGTATAAACAGTTCCACTTTATAATTAATGCTGGAGATCAGGGGAGCAGGAATAGCTGTGCATGTGTGGTCATTCAGATTTACTGTTGGTCTTATTAAAACCTAGTTCTGCAATAATTTTATGCCCAGGTAGGGGCAGAAAGAGCAGGATGCCCCCAAGCAACCCATAAATAGTGTAGTGAAGACAAAGCGTTTATTACTTAGCTTCACAAAGGCTCTGTAAGTGCTCTCCCAGGGTATGTATACTTGTACCCCAGATGCCAATTCTGCAAATTAGCATAATTTCTCAAAATACTATGTAAACAGAAGTCATTTGAATACTTGATTTCATCAGACCGAGTCACACATGGAAATGGCGCTATCTTTCTTCCGTTTCAGAAGAGTGAGCAGAGGTTTTCAGTGCCTGTCTTTCTGTTTCTCTTGGAGCACCGTTACTGATGGAAAAACCTGGCAGGGTCTGAGATCTATACAGAACTCGATCTGCGGGATTTTGTCCCATCTCTTTGCCCCGTGCTGTCTTAAGAGCAAGTCGGGGGCGTAAACTTTCCCATTTATCACCAAAGTGTGCTATTTTGAATCGTCTGTTTAACAGTTTAAATTACTATACCAAAAGTTATTTCATGGCTGAGACACACTGGGAATTACAGGGATTTGGGTTCCTATTGAATTAGCTTTGGGATGTCCCTTTTTTGTAAGTAGAAGGGCCACCAGGTAGTTCAGCTCAGGTTTTGCTGATGGCTCTTCTTTTATCGTTGTGCATCTTACAACGGTAAGTTGTTCAAATTTTAGAAAATTTCACAATTTTTTAATCCATTTTTGTATTGTGTTTCAGGTAGAAATAGGTACCTTAATTAATAGGATAACAGTAAAACAGGGTGAGGGAGCCACATAAAATCATCTTTAAATGATGAAATCGTTTTCCTAGATAAAATACAATGGAAGAAAAGGTGAATATGTCAGGAATTTCCAGGGCTAAAAGCAAGTGTTGCATTTTAAGATGCCTGTCTCTCCTGTTCAGTGGGATAAATATATACATTTATTACTGAATTTTCCAGGATATTGGACTTTAACATCCTTTGCATTAGAAAAGTTGCCACTGACCAGGAGGGCAGTGCAAGGAGGTGCTGTGTTTTCTGGGAGGGAGAAAGCACTTTTATAGCAGTAAATTTAATTTTTAATCGTGATTTTTTGCACCTGTTGATGTTTTGAATTGTAAGAATTAATTCCACGGAAATAGGAGAGGAAGAAGTGGGCAAGTGAGGGTGATCAGTGGTGCACTGTAAATGGACGTGGCTTCGCGGCATGCCTGGAAACTGTACGCCAACATCACGCCTTACGTGCTTTGCTCCCTCACGGCGACTTCGTATTATTCCCATTCCACAGAATGGGAAAATAGGACAAAAAGCAGCGGAGTTTTGAAGTCCACCCCTACGTGCCCTTGTCTTGGGGCACTTCTAGCATACCCTGTGCCCTGCTCTGGCTGGTCCTTCGGCGCAGACAGCAAGTCTGTGGCAGAGCTAGGAATAGAAGCCAGGCCCTTGTTCCAAGTCCCAGATCCTCAAGAGTATTTTTAGGCACTTAATGCCATTAATTTCATACTCTTTTTGGCCAAGGATCTTAGAAAGATCATGCTTCCTCCTGAAATATTTTTTAAAATCATACTTATGTGCTCTTGGACAGATCATGTACACTTTAGCCCTATTTAGGGGCAAATGGGCTTCAAAACTAGTTTTAGGGAGAGGTCTGCGTGAACTGTGCTTTTGTGCAGCTTTGAGGTATGTCTAAGGACACGGAGGAGATGGCGCAGAGTCTTTGTGGTCTGCAGGGCAAACAGCCCCTCTCTGAGGGGGGCTCTGGCAGAGGGCAGGGGGGTCTTCAATTAATGGCCGTGCGCTTCAGGTTCCTTTTCTGCTGTCTCTGAAAGGCAGCGGTCTGTGCTTCTGTATCCTCTTCATTTTGGTTGCATCTTCCTTCTCTCTAACACAAAATCTTTTACGTCTAAAATATAGCAAGGGCATTGTTCACCAACATTTTGACTAAAAGGCGGTAGGACACACGGGCACCCCTGCGGCCCGGGCACAGCAGGCCTGCAGTGCGGGAGCCTCTGCAGCGGCGGAGCTGCGGCCCTCGCTCCGGCAGCTCACGCTGGCACCTTAAAGGTGGTGAAAAGGCGTAGAGAAACACACGGATTCTACGATACCATATTTTTATTGCGCTCACTCTGCAACCCAGTTCAAGCCCTGCTCCTGCATCCTATCTATTATTAATTAATTGATTTCCTATAAGCTCGTTACTTAGTTCGCTGTGACTTCCTCACAACATGCGCAGCTTTGCAGACAGCGGAAGACAGTTCCCATCACAAAGCGCAAACACGCCAAAAACGCCGAGTCAGGCGAAGGCAGGAGAGCGGCGCAAGCAGCAGTCGGGCGCGCGGCCAGGCCGTGGCACGCTCACGCCCCCACTATCCTTCTCTTTTTGCTTACGCACCCCGAGATCCCAACACTGCTGCTGTGCACCCCCCATGCCCTGATCCCCACATCACCCTCTTCATCCGTCCCACGCGTCCGTGGCCCCATCCAGCCCATGTTGCTCCCTGCAGACAGCTGCCTGTCAGACGGACGGACGAGCCTGGCGTTTTTCAGTGACACCCCATCGCTACCGCAGGAAGAGAGGGTCTCGAGGGGGATTTCGGGGGGCTGCTCACAGAGCAGCTGGGAGCCGCCGCTGTGGGGATGGGGAGCCCCATGTGGGAGGAGTGCGGCCGCCCCGGGCGAGCGCAGGTGAGAAAGGCCTTTGCGCAGCGGAGGCTGTGGGCCTGCCCCGGGCATCGAGGGGCTCCTCTCCCTCACGCCGTCCAGCTCTGTTGGTAAACGTGCTTATTACAGCGCTAATGTCCTGCAAGTGGAATCCTACCCCCCAGTATATTAGGGTAATGAGTTCACACCTAACTAATGGAGACTTAATAGAGTTACTAATAGGCTGTCTTTTCCCCCCACGGTTTATGACCCCGTGGGCCGGAGCTGTCGGGGGAGGGAGAGGCGGGCGGCTGCGCTCAGCCTGTGCCCCGGCTCGGCCTCCGGCCTCCCAGCCTGCGCCTGGCCCGGCAGCCAGTTTCCAGGGACATCGTCTCTCCACCTTTCTGCAAGGAAAAATAAACAGTTTGAGGCTCCTGTGTCTTTATTAAACATTTCCTTTAAACTGCATACTTTGGCTCCCTGCCCAAATGCACCAAGAAAGCTTCCACAGAGCAGCTCAAGTCCGGAGCTCCGCTGCGGGCTTCCCGGGATAAAGAACCCCTGGAGGAGCGAGCACCTGTGCTGCCGGCTGTGGCCCAGGCTGTCCCCGGGGCTGCCAGCTCCCCTGGGCCCGCCAGGAGAGGCTGATGCCGCCAGCCGGACTCCCCACACTGACAGCACCCGGGAACGGCCCCGGGGAGGAGAGCAAAGGAGGCGAGGAACCGGCAGCGCAGTTTGCCTGGCTCTGCTCGCCGGCACACAGACGCAACGTGGCAGTGAGGTGGGTGGGGAGGCGGCTGCTCTACGGCGGCGAAGTTCGTCCAGTGCCGTGGGCCGAGAGAGTTTGAGCTGTAGGTGTAAAGGGGGTTGGGAAGCTGCTTTGGCTGGGAAGCAAAAGCAACCGTATGTTTAAGCCTGTCGCACCAGATGAATGGTACGCTGGTGTTAAAAGATGTGTGCTTCACCCGCCGTCAGCAGCGTGGTTGCCGGCCATTGGCGCGGGGTCGAGCGTGGGTTGCATCCTCGCCAGCGCGGGGGCTGCCGTCATGCCCCGGGGCGCGGAGGGAAGCAGCGTGCCAGGCCGCATTGTTGCAGTGGACAGGACAACATGTCTGAGCTGCCGCAGGAAGCAGCAGCGCTACGGCGCCGGCAGCAGCCCCGTGGCGCGCAGGAGAGGCTTTGCAGGCGTGGACTGGCCAGGCAGAGGGACGAGGGTGGCGGGGGAAAGGGGCCGAGCGCGGCAGGCAGCAGGGAGGGGGCACGGCGGTGAGTGATGTCAGCGTTTCCTTCTGGATCGGTCATGTGCGCTTGCCAGGTAAACAGTCTAGAAATAGATGGGAGGAAGGCAGCGGATGGAGCGTGCAGCCGGGCTGGAGGATCTCTGCCTTCACCCTTTCCTCCCCGCTGCCATCCTCACAGCAGCCTCCCCTGCCTTCAGCGGGGCGCTGGGAGCAGAAACAGCAACGCAGAGGAATAAAGCAAACCCAGATCTCTCCCGTGTCACAGCTTTAAAGCACGGTGCCCACTCTGGAATACTGTGCTGGCAGATCAAAGGAGGTAGAGTTCGTTGATTTTCCAGGCATTGGTTGCAGCAGACCTGCTCCGTCCCCTCCCTTGCTGGAAGAGCCCAGGTGAGGCGGGTGAGCGTCTCTCCCGGGTGCCTGAGGCACCCCGGGTCCTCTCTGGCGGAGGGGCCCCGGCTGCCAGCCAGGCTGGTGAGGCCGGGGAGCTCTGCTGCTCCCTGGGCAGGGAACTGGTTAAACCCAGGCGTTCCTTGCAAGCATTGAAGGTGGCTTACGTCGTGTGAAGCGTTCCCAGCAACTGAACAACACGAGTTCAGGTACAGAGAGCTCCACAACGTGCCAAGAATATTCTTAGTTTGCTCTTTCCTCATTCACTAGAAATGTGCCTTTTCTGTGACGCCTTTCAGAGCAGCCTAGCAGATAAATTACTAACTACAACAAAAACTACCTGTGCTGCTTGAAGGTGGGGTTTTCTACATCCCCAGTCATCCCAAACAACGCGTGGACCGAGCCACCTGCTGTGGCTGGGAGCCTGGCCCTCCAGTCCCCTCCCTCCCCAGTGATCGCAGCAGGAGGAAGGCACGGCACCGGGCAGGCTCCCGCCTGGGACAAGGACCATATATTTTCCAGGCAGGACAGGGTATTTTTTTAGGCACACTGCAGGCGTGATATTGTACATCATCCGTATGTCTGTCCTGTCTGGAGTGGCACAGAGAAACTGCAAGGACAGAAAGCTGGGGAAAACACCCTCACAGCCACTGGAGATGGCCAGGTGCCTGCTCCTCCCTGCTCAGCGCTTTCCTTTGCCCCCAGAAAACAAAGCTGCCGTCATAGCAAGTACCCATAAAATGCAAGGCATCCTGAGTGCAGAGATTAGTGGTAATTTTACAAGGACTCAAATAACGTTGGTCTGCAGGGTGCAGCACTGCCTTGAAAGGGAACAGCAGACATTTCCCCTGGAAGCAAGTTTCCTCTGTAGAGCAGTTTACGGCTGGGGCGCAGTGTCAGATTGTGGCACAAATATACTATCAGCCTTTGGGTTGGAATACAGACATTTGATACCTCTTTCTGCTGCCGAAACGCGCTGCCCAGACACGACTCCCAGCACGGTTATTTTTTGAAGCATTATGTAATTGGATTGCATGGTCAGTAGTGCTTCCTTAACAAGGCTTTCAGCAAACCCTCTGCCTGCTGCAGCCAATCCTCAACCCTTACATACACACTTACTCACGCAGGCTCAGTCTGGAGTAAACTCGCTGCTAAATACAGTTAGAAAACAGACGAAACGAGGCTCGGAATAGATCATCCGCTCCCTGCGCTACATGAGATATGGTGCGGCCGAACCCTGAGCACTGCTGGTGTGAAAACGGGGTCACGCTGGCATCTCCCGGCTGAGCACTCGGTGGCTGCTGCCTCTGCCGTGCCTTTTCTAATGGGGGAAAATCCTGCTTTTTGGAGCATGGACAGACAACCAAACCTGGGGCTGGTCCTGGTGTCCCCGTGGTCTCTCGCCCTGCTGTGATGGCCCCGTGCTTCAGGGACCAGCTTCGGGAAACGTCTCCTACTGCGCTCAGGCCCAGAGCGGCACCAGGGCATTTATCTCCCGGGTTTCGGTGTAAGCTGAAGTGCTGAATTAGGAACCGTCTCCAGATACCTTCACGGGTCAGACCGTACCCCAGTCCCGCAGTGCAGCCCGCAGCAGTGCCCAGCCAGCCTGGCCCTTTCGCAGGATCTTCCCTCTCCTGTGGCCGCTGTCAGCCCGTGGGTTATGGCTCTGCTGAGTCACGGCTTCCTGTTTGTGATTGCTGACTAGTGGCAGCAGTTGCAGAAGCAATAAGAGATATTAAAAAGTGTGAACTTCCACTGGGACCAGAAGATACAATTAGGGCCGTGCCAAGAAATACACTGCAGCGAGCTGTTGTTTAAAGGGATGCGGAGCACTGCAACCCCTTGTTCCCTTGCTGCAGGAAGTAGGAAAAACGAACATCACTAGCCTTTTATCATCTCTGAACCCAAATAAAAATTGCGTTTGACTTCTGAAGCTCACTCTGGCTCTTTTCCATGCTCCTCCTCAGAGCGCTTGCTCCAGCCTTGCAGTCTGGGTCTCCTCTACCTGCTCCTGCCGAGACATAGGGATCCTTGTTTCTTGCTTTCACCTAAGACTGATTCCCCGTGGAAAGCCGACGTGATACTGTGTAAAAGGGGCTGCTTTAGAAGGCGTGCACAGCCGTAATGTTATTTCCATTCTTTTTTTAATGGGAAATATCTCTGGGGAGAAGCATGAAAGTGTATGGAGAAGGTGCTCTTTGATCATTAAGATCTAAATGCGGCATCCAAACAGCGTGGCTGTTTCTTCATATTATGCTGAAATTCATCTTAAAGTGCTGCTCCTGGGTGGGCATTCTCCTGTTTCTCTTTCCTTGAACATTTGGAAACATTGCCACCAGTTTCATCTCCAGTCCTGGTGATTATTGTCTCCAGAAGTTATTTCTCCACCCTGTTGTTTACAGTATTTATACCGGCCTTTCAATTTGTATTTTAAATCCTTAGTAACTTTTTAGCCTTATTGTCAGAATATACATTCCAGTTACTCGGCTAAGCACAGGAATTAGAGGATGGTGTTCTATGGCCCGCGTGTCATTGGAGGACAGAAAGTGTGCTTAGGCTGATCTTTTTTGGATTGAAGCTATAGTAGTTAGCAGCTGAGAAAAAAAAAAATCTTCGCTTTTGCATTGGCATTAGACTGATTTTATTTTTTTTTTAACCCTGTGACAGACAGAAGGCTGAGGACTGGCACAGAGAACATACATTGAGGGAGGAAAAAAAAAAGCACCCCACAACCTCAGTTATTTCAACAAATACCAAAAGTGGATTGAGAGTAGATGAAGAGGAGGAGGAGGCAATAGTGAACACACAACACAGTTCAAGCTGGCAAGGAGCCCTTTCTTGAAGAATGTAAGTTTAACCTTTAGCATTCAAGTGTCTGGGCTTAAGTGTCATTATGAGCAATACTTTCCTCCAGCACAGCCTCTCCTGCCTGGAGGAGGGTTCTGTGCAACCTCATCAGTTTTCCCCTTTCCTTTACCGAGTATAAAAATACGTATTTCTGTCTGCATGTGCTCAGCAAAGCTACTTGCAGCGGCAGTGCCTCACTTGGCAGAGCCAGGGTGGCCCTGGACCGGGCCGAGGGAGGGTCTGCCCAGTCCCGGCAGCTGCTGAGGCGGCCGGTGGAGGCTCTGGTGCACCTACGGCCTGACAAAGCGAGTGCTTTGCCAGACTCCCGTTCACTGCCTGAATTCTGGCTGAAGATTTTGTGCCCCAAACTCAGACGTGGAGCCAGCTGGCCGGGGTGGGGGCTCCCCAAGCAGCGACCTCTGGGTCCAGGGCCTTGGACTGCCCAGTGCAGGGGCGGCCAGCACCGGGCACGTCCACCATTCCTGCTGCCTTGTTCTGGCTGCAGGAAAAAAAGAGGATCTGCCGGCAAATTGCTCCTGCGAGAAGCAAACTAAAATGAGGAGGAGGGAGGGACGGGCCTGGTGGNGCAACATAGAAAAAAAATTAGAGAGACAGCAGCAGACAAACATCAGACCTGGCTGCAAATGGACAGGCTAGATGTGCCCCCCCCCCAAATCATCTCCAGCTGTAAAACACTTCAGGGATGATAGAAACCACACGCATCCCAGGCACAACCCAATCTGCAAAGCTGCATTCCAATAAAAACGCCACACGGACGTAGAAGAAATACTGCCCGGGGTTCCCACCCCGGGCTGGGTGCAGGGGTGGGGGGCACCCCCTCAGCCTCGGCTGCGCCCCCGGCCCCAGCTGGGCGCAGGGCTGGGCTGGGTGCCTGCTGGGGCGTGGAGGGAGCAGCGGAGCCCCCCCAGCCATCGCTGCAGCTCCCCGGCGCTCGGCTCCCCATCCCAGCCCTCCCAGGGCACAAATCAAAGCGGCTGCGCCGGCTAATAGGGGAGGGTCGGGGTTAGCTGCAGGGTACATCGCCGGCTGAAATCACAGGCTGGAATCCGAATTTCAATAAGCATGCCTCGCATCGCAGGCTGTGCTGCAAATGTCAAATGTGCTTATGTTAAATACAGGTAATATTCTGAATGTACGTTTGAGAGGATGATTCCTTCAGATATCTTGTCTGATGAATTTTGCGTCTTGCATTTGTGATTTTTCCACGCAAAGAAGTACAGGTTTTAGAGGAATAAGAGCACATATTTATAAAGAGGTAAAGATGAACTATTTGATTAACTGTAGCAAAGATGCTGTGCCAGATCAGATTTCTCACTGCTTACAACTTGGGTTTTGAGTCCGTGGTTACTATATAGTAAGTACAGCTGGTATTGGTGCTTAACTTACTGCATAATTCGATGCAGCCTTTTCTGCAAATCTCCATCTTAATTCTAAAATAATTCAGAGGGGAAGAAGGCAGCAGGACTACTTTCCAAGGCATGTTTGGTACCTGACTTGCACCGAAAGATGAAAGATGCGCAATGCTGCCACTCGTTCCCAGCCCACAGTGGGGGATGACCACAGGACTGCATCAGCCCTGGGCCAGCGTCCCTCTGCCGCTCACGCAGCCTGGGAGACCCAGATTAGCCCCAAGACAAGCCAAGTTTTTCTAGTCACCGTACTGACACACTGAGAATTTTGTGGAAATTACCCAGTAAAACAGGAGTTCTTCTCAGTGCTGAAACCATCTTCTTTTCTTTTCTTTCTAATTCTGTGGGAACTGTAATTTTATTTCGTAACTTATTTCCCTCTCTTTTCCTTTTAAGATGGTTCCCAAACATTTATTGTGGGATTTTTCATTTAAAATAGTTTTCTAGGGAAATTACGGTGACAGTGATTTAATTGTTTAATTAAAATGTGACATTGATGACAACATAAATACAATAGGCATGAGGTGATACAGGCATTAAACAAGTGCAATTGTGGAATACATCCATAGAGCAGTCTGAGCACACAGAACAGCTCACAAAGAAATGACGTTCAATATTTATCAGGTTAGTGAGTCCTAATTAAATGCCAAGACTTTTTTCTTCATTTCTCTAAAAAAAGCAAAGAAACATATAGATGTATTCCAAGTGTTTATTTCCGTCGCAAACTCATCTACTCATCTTGTGTTAAGGCCTGCAAAAAAAGCAAATTCATATCAAAAATCTGCCAGCTGACTTAAGGGGCATTTAGGCAGCCTGACTGCAGCAGCCCGGCCAGCGGTTTGGGATAGCTGGACAGCCCGCTCACATCCCATCACTCCAGTGGACAGAGCAAGTCCAGTGATGGCAAAATGGATGGACAGATTTCTTTTAATAATCGGGTAAAACCCGAGAAATATAATGAAGACAAAAGAAGAGAACAAACATTGCTTTGAATATCCCCCCCCAGCCCGAATCTCTCCCGCATCCTACAGTACGTACGTGTTCTGGAGAAATCCACGCGCCCCCTCTAGCACAGGCACCCATCTCAGCCATAGCGGAGGCAGCCCCCCACCCGTTACACCACACGTACGTGCCTCCAGAAGACATTCACGTTATCTGCCTAGAATTGCTCAGCAGTGCGTCTCTCCAGCCCTCTCTTTCTAAGCCCTGCTGCATTTCTGCATCCCAACAATGAACGCGCTGCTGTTGGAATATCCCTGTCCATGCCTCTTGCTGGGCGTCTTTAAACGGTATCAGATCGCTTCTGCAGCTTAGACAGCCCCTTGCAATCAGTCGCTGCTGATCATCTGCCCTTTCCCCCTTTCCCAACACCTAAACAAATGCATCTGCTCCAGCCTAATTCACGTCTGCCTTCCCCCTTCTTGGATGCAACTTCATGCCAGCAAACTTTCTAAATGAAAAGACAGTTTACCTGGACAATGCTCTGAGTATAAAGTAATAAAACTGATAAAGTCAGACATCCCAGCTCCAGTACAGAGATTTGATTGCAAATTTCCATTGCAAAGGAGTAGAGAGAACTGGAAATCTGACAAATGCCTTCAAATTGACCTGTGCTTTCACAATGCACGCTGTGTTTAAAATGAATGGCAGACTTTATCATTTGGAGCTCCTTCAAGGACTCTGGCCTTCCACGTTTCGTTCTAACTCTTCAGACATATTTCCAAGAAGCACAAAGCTATGTAAGAGGATGATACTACAGAGATGGTGTTCTAGGCAGGGATTTTTATTCCCCTCCATAACAATTTTTAAAGTCTGAATTTAAAAAGATAGCCTGGAACTTTTTTCTTACTGTAGCCATACATTAGTCCCTCATGGGCAGTCGGCCTCTTCCACCTCAAAGCTTTAGCCCAGGTCCTCCCCGGTGCCGGGCAGAGGGAGGCAGCGTGCAGCCAGCCTGGTGCTCCAGCAACACAATCTGACTGTGGCTCCCTAAAAATTTACCGTAGTCAACTGCTTTCACCACAGCCAGAGCAGATCTGGCCCAGTCCTGCCTCAGGACAGAGCCGAGCGGCAGCCACGTCATATTTCTAGGGGAGGACTTGGTCTCCTCGCAGAGCCCAGGTAAGAGAAGACTCTTACCCCTATTTCACACGTCAAAGATAACAAGCATCGTCTCTGAAAGTTACGTCCAGAAAGCCATACGCGCTGCCTCAGAAAAACAGTTTGCTTCAAAGTTGTTCCTCTTAATCTGTACGCATTTTTACAAATAATAACTTTCTTTTAAAGCACCGGTATTAGTTCCATCTGTTCAAAATAACATATAAATTGAAACTATACGATTCTATGCGCAAATATATCAGATATGCTGTGAGACAAAAAAATAGGGTTAATCTAATAATTCAGCTGCGTCTTTAACAAGTTTCCTATGGGAAAAATCAGTCTTATTTTCCCTGCAGATCTGATACCGAGAGCTTCTTTTTACTAAGCACATTAAAAGCTATTTGAACCAAAAATCCTATCTATGCGTGTGTAGAGATACATATATAGAAACAAGAGGCATCTGCAGTATTACAGATGAGGCTGTATGGAGATTTCTAATTAAAGCAAGGGTAGTCCCTTCTTATATTTTAGCAACTGGATTGTCTTTTTGCCTAGAACAAAGAAATCTTAAGGGAAGTAAATTTTCTAGAGGAGAAACACATGCACGTATGTGTAATCGTACCTAATGATTACTGTAGAAATTATTCCTTAATTCCTTAGATTTATTGTGGTATTTGCACAGTGGTTTATCTGGCTGGTCCTGCAGTCATCACTTGTTCGTCCCCTTCTTTTCACACGCACACACACCCCTCACCGCCTCTTTCTGCGCCCTGGTAGAAACGGGAGCTCTTCCGTCCCCCAGCCTCTGGACGGCTGCGTTCAGGACGAGGGGCAAACCTCTGCCACCCGCTCGGTCCGGCTGTTTCCCTTCCCAGGCTCATCCCCTGTCCTTGCCAGGAGGGGAGGGAAGATGTCCTAGGACTTGACCCCAGAGCAGAGCCTGCTCGGGCTGGACCCGGCTCCCAAGAGGCTGGGGGGCCGCAGGGCGCGCTCCCTTCTCCCCACTTAACCCCTCTGCTCCTGCCCGTGGTCTCGGCGCCTCTGACCCCGGCGCCCGCTGCCCTCCTCCCTTTCGGGGCACTCGGGATCACCCCAGGAGCATGAAAGGACAAGAATGCGGGAGCAGCGAGAGGCTGTCGCAGGAGGGCACAGCGCAGCACGGCCAGAGGAACAGCAGAATCGCCGAACAGGGGGATGTTTGGTTTGTGTTAACTACCCAGACAGATGCACTTCAGCATGTTTGCATTTATGGAATCCATATGTTGTCATGGGAAATTAGAGGACAGCAACACAAAACCAGAATTCGCGACGCAAACGCAAAGAAAATGTAGATGGCTACCAGACCCTGCCTGTGCACATGTTCCTGCGAAGGTGCCTATTTCTGGAGCATCGACAGTGACTAGATCTGCTTGCCACCTTCTCCACGTTTATTTTTTCTTTGCTCTGCAAAAAGTGTGCATGCAGGCAGCCCCCGTTCTCAGACCAGTCCACCGGATCTACAGCCTCTGGTGAAAATATGCACTTCTAAGTTACACCAAGTACTACAAGGCAAGGGCTACTTTATTCTCACCTCAGCTTCATCATCGTAACACATTTGTTTCATATTCAGCAAGCACAACAGCTACAAATTACATGCACCTTTACAGATAGCGCACCAAGCAGCCCTGAAAAATCCCACTTGCCCCAGGGCTCGTCAGGGGTTGGGGTTTTTCTGGTGTTTTTTTTTTTTTTTTCTTCTTTTTTTGGTTAGGGTTTGTTGGTTTGTTTTTGTTTTTTTTTTAAGAGCAAGTAACATTAACAATTATTCTTTCATAAAGCTAATAAAATTAGACAAACATTTTGAGCAGGGACGGACAAATTTTTAAGGGCAGCTTTTAAAGGCAAACTGGTAACGTACTGGAGTCTGTCCATCCAGCACACCGTAAGAACTCGGACACAGCATGCGCATTGTAACAGTACACATCAGTGCTGCATTTACACTATTCACATAACTATGGTACATGTTAAACCTCAGTCCTTAAAACCTGTGAATATCTCCCCAATGCAAGGCACTTCCAGTAATGTATCAACTAGTACAGCCCTTCTTCAAATTTCTAATCATCTGCCCTCTTCTTTCATCCCCCCAGCCCACTAAAGGGACTTGTCAACATTTCCAACGACCAGCCCCGCATTAAGAAATATGGAAAGCTTGATACAGTACAAATACTTACTAACAAACATGCAGTTTATTACCTTTCAGTATAAAATACATCTACATTAAGGCTCTCCCAAATGGAAAAACTGACCGCAACTGCATTCCTTGTTCAATGCTATGAAACAAACTGGGAAGTTAATTATTTGGGTTACTATTAAAAATAAAATAAAAAAAAAGAAAAAGAAAAAAGGCAATTTGAAAAGCTTCTTTAGATTGTCAAGAGAGATGATTTAATTCAGCTGCATTTCTGCCAGTAATAAAATAGTCTCTTACAGAAAGATGAAGAAAACATATTCCTGAAGCCTGGATAGAGGCTCTTTACTGGTTTGCCTCCTCCTAAAATTCAAACCCCACATTCCCAGCAATCATCTGCATTTTTTTGCCAGGGCTGCAATGGGGAGGGAAAACCTGCTGGAAATAAAAATTTTAAATAATAATAACAGATGAACACAAACAGAAAGTGAAAAATATTACCGTAAGGCTAGAGAAATATTTATTTAATCAAACCAGAGATTCTGTTGGGACTGGAGGAATGTTGCATCCTTTCCTAAAAAAAAAGGAAAAAAAAAGGGGGAAAAAAGAGGAGGGGGTGAGGGGAGAAAAGAGAAAGCAAGAGAGAAAAAAGGCAGAGGCACAGCCGCCTCCTGGAGTTCCCCATTGTCCGGGGCTATAGAGAGCCCCAGAATGGCATTAAACTCACAAAAGGCATATTGTGCAGGGGACAAAAAAAGCCCCTTCTTCTACAATAACTTTTAGCTTCTTATTTTTAGAAAATGACAAAGCTGTTGCCAGCGATGGCTGGTGAAACCTGTAGCCCGGCTCCCAGCGAGGCTGGACGCGGCCGTATTGATCCGCTGTCCCGCTCGGAAACGCGGCCGCAAAGTTTGAACGGGAGCGCGGCCGGGCCGCCGGGATGCTGCGGGGATGCGCGGGGCCGCTCCGCCGCCCTCCGCGCCCGC
>VWZZ01005067.1:384888-439498 GCA_013399095.1 Psophia crepitans | reverse complement strand
CGGCTGCAGCACTGGCACAGGCTGGGGGGGGGCTGGGAGGGGGGCGGCCACGCAGCGGGGCATCCCTGGCCCCCTGCATCCCCGCGGGTGGCAGCAGGGCCGTGCCGGGCTTCCCGCTGCCGTGCAGCGCCGGCCCCGCAGCCAGGCCCTGGGCTTGCCGGGGCTCCCGCTCTGCCTCCCGGCCAAGGGCTTTCCTCCCGCGCCGGCCTCGGTGCGGAGCTCCGGCTTCCTGAGCTGCCCTCCCGCCTGGGTCCCGCTCCACAGGCCACCTTCGGCCAGAAACAAAAGCAAACAAAAGGCACGTTAGAGGGGAGAGAAACTCCGCGTCTGGACGCAGAGGTTGCTTTGCTGTGATTTGTATTTTTTTTTTTCCGCCCCTTTTTCTTTTTAAACATGGTCATTTTGGGAGGAGTGGGCAGCAGGAAGTTCGCTCCAGCCCCTCTCCTGTGCGGCAGTGGTGCCGCTGGCAGCAGCGCTGACCTTCGGCTGCGGGAGCCCCCGTACCCTCCCTCCCACCCTGCCGCTGCCTTTTGTTCCCGCAGGACCGAGCCAAGGTGCCGCTCAGGCGGGCGGAGGCGGCACGGGCGGCCCCGTGTGCCTGGCACCTTCGCCTGGCCTTGTCGTGGCTGCTGTCAAACCAGGGCCCGGCGGCGGCCGCTTTGACAAAAGCAGAGGCGCGTGTCCCTCTTTCATCTCTCTGTTTTGACCCCCCGCCCCGGTTCCCGTCGGTGTCATGCCGGAGGCCGGGAGCAGCGCGGAGGAGCAAATTTACTTTGGGCCTGGCCAGCAATTGCACGGCTTCAGCGGGGATCGGTAAATCCCAAACTGATGGACGTACGGCTGGCTGCGTTAGCCTCCCCGCTAACGCTTTCTTCCGCTTTCCAAAATAATAGTAAAAAAGGCACATGGAGAAGCTGAAAAACGACTAGCGGGCTTTTACATTGACTTTATTCGCACACCGTGTTCTGCTGGGGGTCGAATCCCTCGCGTAAGCATTTCCCCTGCCAGTGTCAGACTCGCTTTTCTGCAGTGGGAGAGTTTTCAGCAACCATCTTCTCCTAGGTGCCGGTGCGTGCACCGGCCCTGCCGTGGTGCCGAAGCCGGAGGTGTGTTTGTGCTCGAGAGATCGGTGCGATTCAGGAGGGACAGGCTGGGAAGAGGCCGAGCGTTTCATGGCTCCCCGCTTCCCTTTGCTAGAGCGTGGCTGAGGTTTGGCCTTTGTGTGGCTTCGGGGGCCGTGTGCCGGCGGGCATGGCTGGCCGGTGAGAGAGGTGGGCCGCAAACAAAGCCGGGTCCCACCAGCACGGCTGTGTGCGGGACCCCCACACTGCTCGCGGGGCTGTGCCCGTCCTGCGCTCTCCTCTGACCGACCAAGAGAGCTTGCGCGCTTCAGCCTGGGAGAGGCCCCCGCAGCAGGGTGTCCATCGGGCTGACACCTCTGCAGCGCTTCTGTTTTCTCGTGGGGTGTCCCCACACAGACCCTGGGGAACCCCTGGGGGAGGCTGGCCCGGCCGTCCCTGGGGGGAGTGGAGTTGCCCTTCCCTCCTCCCTCCCTCTCTCCCTCTCCTGTCTCGCCAGCCGAAATTCGGGCTGGGTGTCCAGCGCGTGGCGGCGCAGCAGCGACGGGGCTGTCGGGCTGTCGTGGCAGGAGAGTGGGAATCAAAACATCTGTGTGCAGGCCTGGGCGCCGCAGCCTCTAATGGTTTTGACGGAGCTGTTGTGGTCTGTTGTCTGGAAAATCTGCATTCTGCGCCGTGCCCGAGGGGGGCCGCGGCACCGCAGACCGTGGCGGTACCTAAATATAACTGCCTTGCGCCGTGGGGTGAGGTGAGGGCAGGAGGGAGCAGGGCCGCCCGTCCCGCCTCCTGCTTTGTCTCTGATCTGCGATTCATGCATTTTTGTTTGCTCCCGAGGTTGGGTTTGTGTGTAGGCAGGGATTGGAGAAATAGATAAATTCCAGCCCGTTTAAAAAAAAAAAAATAAACCCCAGGGTGGATGAGCGTGGCTCCCCTCGCTGCCGGCAGCCAGGGAGGCAGCGGCCCTCGCCGCTGGGTCGGGGAACCCACTGGACCCGCAGGCCCTGGCGTGCTCCTGCCCCGCAGCCCCCGCTGGGGGAGTGGGCCGTGCCAGCCCGCTCGGGTCCTGCTTCTCCGTCCCCCCATAGACACTGCGGGTCTCGTGCCGGTCCCATCATGCCGACGAGGAGCGAGCACTTCCCAGTGCTTCCTCGTTGGCTCCGCCGGACAGACGTGTCCATCTGTCGGTGAGGGAGGTGGGTGTTCATCTCCACAGCAACGCCGGCTGGAGAGCGGCGGTATTCTGCGCCAGGTGTGCACTGTGTGTGTTTCCAGAGGCCGACTGTAAATACAGTTTAAAGTTCATTCCATCTGAAGTTATTTCTGGGAAGGGAAGGGAGGGACGCGCAGGCCGCAGCTGAGGGGCAGCTCCTGTCGTGTCCCAGGAGCCGCCGGGGAGGGGCCCGGGGTCCCGGCTGCATGCGGCCAGGCCGGGCGGTGGGACAGTGTGGGTGCTGAGGAGCCCTGCCGCCGGCAGGCTGCAGCCACCCTGCTTTGCCCTTGAGTTTGCTGCTGGGAGAAAGACACTTAGCTGTTGATTGTAATTTCATTATGTCACAAGTGCCAAACATGCCTCTCCTAATAAAAGGCAAAGCAGAGCAGCAATACTTTTTTCTGCCCCCCCTGAAAACAAACATTTCACGGTGTTCTCGGTTGCACGGTGCATGCTGCTGGGGAGCAGGAGGGCTCTGGCCCTGTAGCGCCTGGGCTTTTGGGTCTTAAATCTGGTGAGGGCAGAGCCGCACGGGTTCCTTCGCTCGGTGGCGATGCTGGAGCAAGTGATGTGCTTGGCAGTTCTGGTAAAAGGTTTTCTCCTGTCCTCCCCCTGCCCTGGTATCTGGGAAAGCAGAGCCTGCAGGGCCTGTAACACGTTAGCTCTTAGTAGTAAATGTTTATTTTGATGGCCCAAGCGTGCCTGCTGGAGAGTGGGTCCCTCCTCGGGGAGGATGGGAGCAGACATGCTCTGGGAGCTGCTCCTGACCCCTCAGGACCTCCACGGCAGCAGCGAAGCACCCTGTGTCCCACTCGCAGCCGCACTTCCCTGGCTGGCGGTAGCGTTGCTCCAAAATGGCTGGTTGGCTTGGTTCGGTAGCAGGAGTTTAACCCTCCTTTTGCCACGCTGCCACCAGCTGCCTTGTGCAAACAGACCGATGCTCTGTGCAGAATTCAGAGCACGTACTTAAATGTTGATAGTAACATCGCGATGATGTGCTTGATCCTGCTAGGTTGGGTTGCTGGGTTTCTGAATGTCTGTGACGTCTGGTGACGGGCTCGGAGGTTTCTGGTCTTTCCTTCTTGTTGAGTGAAGAAGGGGGAGGCGGGCGAGGAGGGTGCAGAGGCACAGGCAGCTGAGCTGCAGTCAGGTGCATGTTGTTTGGGCTGAGAGCTGCAGTCAGCTGCACGTTGTTTGGGATGATGCAGAACCGGGGGATTCTTCACCGAGGTATTTTTGATGAGACACCGTGTAATGGGAGAGCATGCTAGCAGGCCTGGAGGTTCGCTCAGAAGGCTGAGCAGGGGCAGTGCGGGAAGCACAGAGCTACTCGGTGCCTTAGGCACGCTTCTGAGAGTTGCAGAATCTGCTAACCAGAGCTGCTCCTGCGGTGTGAAGATGTTCTGGATTCAGGCTGTGCGCACCAGCTTCTGGTTTCACCTGTACCTCTTGAGTCGCAGCAGCTGGTGTGCAGACCCTCGGACACCTCCGGACGCAGCGCACGAAGGCTGCCCCTGAAGTGCTGGGGTGCAGTAAGTTCCTGCAGTACGGCTGCGGGGGTGGTGCCGCGAGGCTGTCGTTCTCTGTAGGTTTGCTCTGTCTGATAGCACGAGATGTCAGTGCACAGCGGCAGGCGCTGGTCTCAGATCAGCCCGAGCAGTGTGCGGTGGCTGCTGGTGCTTCTGCGCCCGCAAAGGAGTGGTACCCCACGGCAGCGTGGCCGGGGTGGTCTTTGCTCCCGGTGTGCGTCCCCTGGCTGGGCTGAGGTTGCTTTGTGCCTGCTGGCGCCTGAGAGAGCAGAGCCCTGCCGAGCGACCGAGGGCTGCCCCGAGGAGCAGAGCGTGGCTGGCCGCCGCGTCCCCGCTGTCCTTGCGCGGTTCCCATCGGCAGCCCCTGACTGTGCCAGACAGAACTGTAGATGTCAGGCTTTGCACAGAAAGGAGAGCGAGGAGGGAGGGCGAGGGAGAGACAAGCGCACAGCAGCGGGGCTGTGAGTTTCAAATTAACCTTCTGCTTTGTTGGTGTCCAACGCGAGGCACCCCTGGCCCCCAGCGTCATGCATGCCGCGGACTGCGACCCGCGTAATTTACGTGCTGCTCTGTGGAGGAGCGGGGCAGCGGTGGCCAGCTGGGGCTGAGCCGGCAGCTCCGGTGCCTGGCCTGCGAGCAGGACTTCCCCCTGCAGTGGTGCTGGGGATGAGGAGCAGCAGGTGCCCCAGGGCGGCATTGGGCCTGGCCGATGGAGCGAAAGGCGCCCAGTGGGTCCCACCAGGGCTGGGGGCTCGCTGCCGGCCCCAGGGTGCCGCAGTCAGAACTTTCACCTCCGACTTTGAGGAATGGGAGCTCCGTCCTTTCCTCTGGTCTGCAGCACCTAGGCGTTTGCTCCTCGAAAGCTCCTTCAGATGTCAGAGCCAAAAGTTCTCATCTTTAATTTTCTCCTGTTAATTTTGTCCCTTTTAGTCTTACATACTTCTTTCCTTGATTCCTTTCTTGCTGTTTTTCATCTTCCATAGAGACAGTTAAAAGCAGCTTAACACTGTGAGCTTGTTTGGAAGTCAGAAGATCCGTTCTAGCACTGACGCTGACTTTGGGCAAGCCACCAAATGTTTGCCTCAGCTGGAGTATGAAATGGGATAATACGTAGTTCACATGCAGAGACTGTAAGTGGGGGTTAATTATGAAATATAACGTGCCTTAAATTCCCAGAGCATTGTTACATCCTTGAATTTTGTTCTTCATTACCTTCTCAGTCCTGCTCGCCCCCCCTTCCAGATAACTCACAAGCTGTTACGCTTTGTTCCTGCTGCTTTCGGGCACGTGAATACCCCGGGCAGCAGTGCTCTAGCCATGGTTGCGCTGGAGTCCTTGGAGAAAGATGTCCTCTCCTCCTCCGTCCACCTTGTAGATGAAGTGTTTCACACTGCAGACCGTCCCTGTTTTCCCTGTGCTTTGCGCGTGCCGGTGGATTTTGCTGCGTCCCCTTGGAGAAGAGGGGGCAGCTGGGGTAATGCATTTGTAGTAACACGGCAGGTCTGAGTGCAGCCGGACGGAGCATCGTGCCGTACCCGTGTGTCGCACGAGCAACTGCGCTTCGGGACAGCGCAGCAACGTCCTGTTCCTCTGCCTCCTCGCTGGAGCAACCTCTTGGCATGTGTCGCAGGCCTTGTGCTGTGGGATCATTGCCAGTGCTGCTTCAGTTGGCCCTTATTAGGGTGGGGGAGGAGGGGAGAGGGACTGTCCTCGTCAGAGCCAGGTTTTTCACTGGGGTAAATGTATGTGATGAGCACCAGCCCTGCTGGTGGGGTGGGGATGTACCCCCCTGTACCTGCCATGCTGGGGGCAGAAGGGTTACCCAGAGCTGCTTGGCACCTCCAGGCAGGTGTGTCATACTGGAGATCTGTGCTCTGGTCCTGGAGAAACGGGGCTGGTTTGTCCTCATTTTGCAACATCTTGTCGTTCTTCCTGGTTTTGCCGCTTTCCGGAGCACAGAGCACTGGCGTGGAAGCGGCCTGGTCGTGTCAGCCAGGATTTGTAGTCTTCGAGCGTCCAGGTCTCAGCAGAGCCACGTATGAGGGTGTATGCAGGTGTACGTTTTGAACTCCATCCCGTTCCTCAGGCCAAGCTCCTGTAGGCATCATGTTGGTCCTGCAGCGCAGCCAGAGGCGGCGTGGAGGAGCGCGCCCGCCGTGGGGTTGCGTTACTGGCAAGGACTAAGAACAGTGAGTAGAAGCGTGTGCTGCCTCACGGCAGCGGGTGCTAGAGGAGGACCGGTGGGATGAGTTCTGCGGCGATGCTGCGTGGCTCGCAGAGGGGAGGAGAGGTGGCGGGGCGGGCGTCACTGCCAGCCTGTGCCCTTCGCCTGCCGCGCTGTTGTGTGTGGAGCGGGACGTGTGCTGCGTGCTGCTGCGGGATGCCCGTCCCCTGGGAGGGCGGTCAGTGCCTCGTGCCCCTCTGCTATTTCAGAAACCAGTTACTTGGCCAATAGCGGTGTTTGTCTGAAGGAGCTGCCACAGAATTTTTCCTTGGTTGCCTTTTTTTTTAAACCAGCCTCTCCACTGTTTCCTCTTTATTTTGAGCGGCATGGAAATCCTGGAGGTTTGCATGAGATCCTGGAAATTTCCCAGGTGGTGGGTCGGGTGCCAGAGCAGCTCTGCGTGAAAAGCTCCCTTCATGGCAGGCTTGCGGTGGTTTCAGCTGGAACTGCAGATGTTTGGGCAACTGAGCCAAGCTCTGGAAGCACCTGGGGGATTGCTCACAGCTCGCTGTGGAGGAGGGTTGAGCTCCGCTCTGCCTGCGCTGGCTGGGGTCAGCCGAACAGCAGCAGGGGTGGCACAACAGGCTTCTCTTCGCTTGAAACCTCCCAGCTGTGCCCAGGGCTGTAGACCTGGTTGCCAGTAGCTTCCTGCAAGGTCTTCCTGATGTTGGCAGTGTGATTGGAAGTGTCCAACCAACCACTCCTCTGGGGATGCTTCTCTGAGTAGCATTGCTTTGTGTCTCTGAAGGGGCAGGCGCTTTTTGGAATTGAGATTTCCTTCTATTTAGTCCAAGTGGCTGCTGGGCTGCAAAACATGGGTTACTTCAGGCAGCAGCTGGATGTCGAGACTCTCTTTTTCTTCCTTCAGCCATCTCTTTCTCAGCCCCTTCTTGCTTCTGAGCGTGAAGCCCATGAAATAGCAATGATTAGCAGGGTGCTTTTGATGAGATTTGACAGGAAGCACTGGCCCTCCTCCGGAGACTGTGGATTACATGGGATCCCTCTCACTGGTTTCAGCATGACAGAGCTGTCTGCTGAGCGCTGTCCTCTGTCGAAAGCATGGCTGGGCCTCTTCTGGTGTGCCAAGGGAGGGACACTGCGGTGGCACAGTCAAGGCCAAACGAGAAATACCCCAGTGCGGTTTATTACAGAAAGCAAAGAGCCTGAGCGAACCAGCTCCCTCCTCGCTGCCTGCCCTGGCCCGCGCAGGAGGAGCCGTGTGTCTCGCACCCTGGCCCTCGCGGAGGAGTCGGACCTTTGGAGGTTTAGGTGCCACCTGAATAGCAATGCACTAGCCAGCAGGATGGTGGGAGCGATGTTCTCTGCTGCTGAATTTGTGCTGCGCCTTCAGCTGGCAGGGTGGTGGGAGCAGGGAGGGAGGCTGCTGGTGCGCTGCTGCCAGGGGCTCTGGGGGGGTGTGGGCGGTGGTGGTGGGGTCACCCCCGAAGTTCTCCAGCACCAGGCCAGGAGAACTTGGGTGGAGAGGTGTCAGAGCCTTGGGGATTTTTACTAGTGATGATGCCCAGTGGGCCTTCTGCATTTTAAAATTCAACAACAACAAAAAAAAAGTAAGTTGGGGAAATAAGAAACGCTACAGCCTTCCATTTAAACGCAGCATGCCGAGAGGTGAAAGATGGTCTTTCTGTCACCACTTTGCCCGTTGAAAATACTGGGGATATTAAAAGCTGTTTCTGTGTTGGTGGAGGCCATGCTGGATTACGGAGCAGGGGTGGGTGCTTCCTCAGCTTCTAACTTCCCTCTGTTAAGACTCGCGCTCCCTGTTAGCTGCTGTTACCTGGATGTTGAACAGGTCGGTCCCTGCAGATGGGACTGGGCAATGCTCGTGGCTGTGCCCACCCCGGACAGCTCTCAGGGGAGGATGGGGACCTGGAGTCAGTGCTCTGATGGCAGAATGGGCAAGGGGAGGGAAGGCTGCGCTTTGGGAAGGGGCAGCCTTTCCCCCTGCTGCTCCCCAGGCTGCCGTCAGAGAACGTGGCGGATACGGTGCGAGGATCCCAGGGCAGTTTTTAGCTGCAAAGATGATGTTTGTAACTGCTTTCAGGGATTGCTCCTGCCTTCCTGACAACTGGGAATAAGAGGACTGAGAGTCTTATGGCACAGATCGTTTACAAAAGGAGAAGATAATGATAAACTAAGGCTTCTTTTGGCAGAAACAGCTACTTTGGGTACTGCAGCGGAAAGGATAGAGGATTTGTTCTTTAATGTTTGCATTGGGTCCTGAGTGTAAAAGTTGGGATTTGTTATGTGGGTTTTTTTAAGGTTCCTTCTGCCTTGTATGAGCCGGTTGTGCAGCAGAGGAAGAGAAACGCTTCACAAAAATAGAGCATGTGCTTTCCTAAACTGAAATTGCTGTGGCATGTTTAGGGCTCGAAACTGAGTGACTTTGAAGTTGCCTTCATTTCACGCTGGTGATATCCTTTTAACTGTCTTAAGTAAACAATGCAATTCAGCTCTGAAAAGTGCCTTGTAAAAAGCTGTGTTTGGTTTCTAATTCTGCCTGTTTCAAAGATTTTCATAACAAATACCCTCTGCTTACTAGCAACCCTTCCTACTTAGAAAAGTTTGCATTGATTTATTATTATTTTTTCAAAGGATTTACTTACACATTAGAATGCCCTGTGGACATTATTTTCAGTTCAAGATTGGTTTATTTTAGTTTGGCTTAATTGGATTGGAAACAGTTACAAGCTGTACCAAAGCTAGCTGATTTCGAACCAAAACAAGACTGTCCACAAGAAGGTTTAGAGCATGGTGAGCAAATCGTGCCGCGCTCACACGCGGTACGTCGAGTCTCTGTGGTTTACTCGTGCATACGGACTCTTGGCAAGTGAACCTCGGAGAGGGCTGGGCGCTGCCTGCGGTGCCGTGCAGGGATACGGGGAGGCGGGAAGGGGGCTGCAGAGCCCGTCCTGCGGTGGGCGCTGGAAGCTGATACAGCTGCGAAGGGCAGGCTCGCCTTGGTGCCTTGGATGCTTTTTGCTGGCACGGAGCTTTGGTGCAATGGCATGGGGAAGTAGTTTAGGGAAGGGACCTGGCTTCGCAAAAACTCTGCTTGGAGGGGGGAAAAAAGCTTCCTCTTTTTTTTTTTTTAGTTGTTTTTTTTTTGCCAACTTCCCTTTAATTTGAAATAATTGTGTGATATGGTGTGTTGCTGCAGAAGTTACTGTGCTGAAGCAGGGGAGGAGCGCAGAGCCCGAGCGAGTGCCCTTCCCGGAGGAGCGGTGGCAGGACTGCTTGTTTCACTGCCGCGTTGGCTTAAAGTGTGCGCTGAGTTAGGGCCTACGTGTGCATTTGGTGTAGGGCCGCTGGAGAGGAGGGCACTGCTTTTAGTGATTTATTATTCTGTTTTCATCAGTGTTTTCTGCTCCTCCTCTCGGCAGTACAGTATGGTTAGAAGAGGCCCTGCGTACCCTTCCAGTACTGCCTGTGTTGCAGCTCTGTCCTCCCGCTTTGGACGGAGGAGCTGGTCCCTGCGGTGCCCTGGGTTCCTCCTGAGCATCCTTCTGCTTTCCAGAGCCCCAGCATGGGGAGCTGCTGCTTCTGCGTGGGGCTGAAGGTGGGAATTGCTGAACCATGCCTGTGGGCTGCTGGCGTGAGCAGCCGGGGCCTCGTGCCTGGGCACTGCTGGGTGCCGTGCCCACGTGGCTCTGGCCGCTGCTGCAGGTTGTGCCCTGGTGAGTTCTGCCACTGCCCCTCCCACCCCGGCCGGGCAGGCACATGGAGCGACTGTTTAGCTTGGATTCCTTCTGTTTGTATTTTCACCTGCTTAAATAAATAAATAAATATTTTTGCTTTCCCGAGTCCTCTGCAGCGCTGGCCAATGTTATTCTGAAGGAGCCATCTCCTGTTCTCCGAGAGGTTCATACCTACGCTGGGTATCTCCATCCCCTCTCTCCTGTCCTCTCTTTAGTGTTCTAAAACAAATATTTGCTGCAGGTGTTAAAACTGATTTTGTTTTTATTGAAGCAATTGCATAATAACATTTAGAAGCAGTCTCTTTCATGCCTCTGCTAACATAGTAAAGGTCTGGGATATACTGGCGGTGGCGGAGAGGATGGCGGAGAGCTGCCCAGGCCACCAGTGAAGGGGAGGGCTGGCTGAGCTCGTGCAACATGCCTTTCCCTGGTGGTGGGTTGTACTGGGGACGGATTTTGCTCCTGGATGTCAGCTGTGTTTGCATAGTGTTCTCGTTGTGTTTGTAAGTCAGTCGTCTTTAGACTCCCCGGCCAGGCCCGTGCAGTCTGTAGTCCAGGTCTGAGCGGTGGGGGCTCTGCTCGAGGCCTCTGCCGAGCCGCTGGCCTGCACGGCTCCAGCGCGGTGCTGCACGCCCAGCGCTGCCGCTTGTGCCAGCGGGGCAGTGGCAGTGACACCGCTGGGAATGCTGCCGCTTCTCGGCTCCGTAGCAACGTGTGGGTTTTTATCGACTCAAAGCTGAACTTGAGCGATAAGGCCAGCCCAAGCGTGAAAACTTTGCCAGGTTGGCTGAAGCGTTTCAGGTGAGGATGAAGTGATCCAGCTCCGTTGTGCGGGCACGTTTACTTGTGTGCGGTGCTGTGTCACCACCTCCTCAGGCTGGCACCGGTCCGGGCAGGGTGTCACACTCCTGACCCTCCCTAGGTTCTGTAGCTGTGTTATTCAGCTCATTTCCCACCGCTTCAGCCTTGTCCCCCAACAGTTAGGGACATCTCTGCACAGGTCCCGTTCTTCTGGTCGTTGAAGAGCGATGCCTGTGTAAAGCCCCCAGATTCTGACTGTTTCTACAGACTGAAGATTTTTTTCTTAGTGGCTTAGCCTGCACAGAGTTGTTAGTGAAGAAAAACTTTGCACCTCCGAGTGAAAATGTGAACTTAACAACTGACCTCCCAAGTCAGGACAAACAGAAGTGGTTACTCCTGCAAACACGCTCCAGAGCCTGAACAAGAGGGATGGTTTCTAAATCAGACGATGCAGACGTGAGAATGGAATTGCTCTTAGAAGCTCTTGTGATTTCTTTGATAATATCTGTTCAGAAACTTTGCATTTGGAGGGGAAAAAAATCTAGTCTAGAATATTTCAACTTTAACACTCTTTCTAAACAGTTTAGGTACGTATTGCCTGTTGTGGTAGGGAAGCTCACCCTTTCTGTCTTGCTTGATCATTCAAACTTGGCTCCTGTTTAGATGTGTCATGCTGCGGCCTCTCTAAGAAACCAGGCGTGCTCACTGACTGCAGATAAGGAGGTAATGTATTTCTAAACACTCTTTTGCAAATGCCTGCCTGGGTGTAGTTTAGTGAATGTTTCCCTTTTACAGAGGGGCTTCATGTGTTTCCTGGGGGCGGCGGGCAGCCCCAGGACCGTTGGCAGGCAGGGCTGCGCCGGTTTGCTTTCTGCCGGAGCTGGCAGTCTGTGCTCGGAGTTGCAGTGACGAGAAACTTGCATTTAATAAAAGTCACCGTGGAAGAGTTCTTGGGATCTTGCCAGGGAGAGTTTCCTGTTTAAAATTAGAAAGTGGATTTTTTTTTCTTTTTTTTTCAGCCTTGATGTAAACTGGTGATTGCTAGAGTTTTCTTTTAAATCCTGAGATGCCAGTCGGGGAGGAACAAGCAAAACCCCAAAACAGTGGATTTGCACAATTGGGCTTTTTGTGAGAGGGGCAAATAGTAAATTTTGTGTAACATTGAATCCTCTGTGCTAATGAGTGGCTTATCAGGCAAATGCAAAGTGTGCGAATGCGGAGAGGTCCGATGTCCCGGTCCTTGCCACGCGTGCTGGGGCGGGTCGGAGCTGGTGGGGCTGCGCGGCTGAGCATACCTGCAGCCCCTGCTGATGCTGAGGAAAGTGCCAGAAATCTCGGCAGTGAGGAGCAAGCTCAGATGAAGTGCAGTGTGCTAAAGCAAACTGCTCCAGTTGCGGCCTGTGGAAGGGTGAACTTGTTGAACTGTACTGATAGCTGGATTTTGTTGTGTCCAGGTCATTTTTACCATTGCTGGCTTTTGGGCATGTTCTTATGGCGGATCAGGTGTGTCGTGTTATTTATGATGCACGCTGCCTCCTGCATCCCCCCTGGAGGGAGAGCTCTGAGGTGAAGGCTCCTGCAGCTGCACAGTGTCTGGAGTCCATCCTCTGAATCCCCAGCCCCTCCGGAACACTTGCCTCTGGCGCTCGCCTTTGCGTTCCACCAAACGGAGCTGCAGCAGCTGGACCCAGCCGAGGTGAGCTGAGTGCTTCACCCCTGGACCCATGGGGTGTCTGGGGGGGGTGGGCGCCCAGGGACCCGCAACAGCCGCTGCTGCAGGAGGGGAGAGGCAGGGTGCTGGACAGCTGCTGCCGTGGTCCTTGGCCAGGCGTTGCTGTGGCTGCTGCGAGGCCGCGGCGCCCGCTCTGCCCTCGTCCCGGGCAAGGAGGAGCGCGGCTGCCGTGATGGGGAGTCACCGCTTTGGGCTTTCTCTTGCCAGCTCTTACTTTGTTCTTGAGCGAGACTGAAGGATTTATCCCGTTCTTTGTTTTATATGGAAAGAAACCTTATCCCTGTGGCTTCTGTTGCTGCTGGTAGTAGGAGTGTTTGCAGAGATAAGGCCCCTTTCCCCGGCCTCCCCCAGGAGCGGCTGGCAGCGTGCCTCCGCTCAGTGACCCAGGAGCGGCTGTCCGGGCTGGATCTGTGTATGCTAATGGGCCTGGCTTGTCCTGGCTTGTTTGTAATGATTTGTGGCTGCATTTATATGCAAATACTAACAACTTGCTGCTGAGTTAATTAGCGTTTTTTCTCTTTGCTTCCTGGAGCTTTCAAAAAAGGTCTTTATTCTCCCCATTTCAGTTGTCTGACCTGTCCCACCCACTCCCCCATGCCAGCGTCCTGCTGCCTGTGCCGAGGGTGCCAGGTCCCCACAGCCTGCGGGAAGGATGGTCACTGGGCGCTCTGCAGAGACGGGCTGTGCTCTGCTCCAGGTTTCCTTTGGGAGGAGTTCAGGTCCAGTGGCGTGAACTGGCCAGAGACTGTGGTGAACATTGGGGAAAAGCCGCCTGTTGTGTGTGTCTTCCAGAGCAGGTCAAGGCGCCGCCGTAGCTGGATGCTTTGGGCGTCCGGATGAGCATTTTCCTGCCTGTCTCTGGAGGATGCTGCTTTGCAGAGGAGGAGAACCAAACCAAATTTTTTATATTCTGGAAGTGCAGGCTGTTTGCTTTTTAATGTCAAGATTGAGCGCATTAGATGCAATCGGATGAATGATTCTTACCAGACGAGAGCCTCCGAGGGTCCGTCTGGTGACCTGGACGTGATGAGGATGGAGTGAGAATTGCTGGCCTTTGACATCAGCTGGGAGTCTGATTTTTGCTTTTGCAGAGGGTAAGGCAGGCGTTTCCTCCCCTCCCAGGAATGGCGTCTTTGTTTCCTCAGTTTGGCTTGAGGATTTTACTCCTTGTGATCTTTCCTTGCATCTTGCTTTTGTGGTCCCTGTAGGTGTCTGCTTTTGCCAGAGCTGCATGACTCACAGGTTGGATAAGTTGCCTTACCAAAGCCCCCTTGCTTTGGGGCAGAGGTGGAAGGTGAGGGCTGCAGCACGAGACCAGGCACCACCAGGCAGGAGCAGCTCCAGGTGCCGCGGTGGTGCCGGGGCTGTGGTTCACGGCTGGCATTAGGAGCACGGGCAGTTCTTCTGCGAGCATCTCGCACTATCACCGTGCTGCGTGCTTGTCCCACCCTTCCTCCTTTCTGCCCTCGAGCCAAGGCTTTTTCACAGTTACTGAGTCAGAACCTTTTTTTATTTTTAGGCTTTGTTTTTACCCTGGAAGGTAGGGCTGTGGCTTCCCAGTTGCAGGGGCAGGGCAGAGGAGCCTGAGCCTGCTGTAGCCTCTGATCCCTGCTAGGGCTCCCACTGCTTCCCGGTGTGGAGGAAGGGAGCTGCACTGCGCAGCCTTCCTTCGGGGCTGGGGTGGTCTCCATGGGCTCCATGCGCCAGGATCCAGCATACAAGTCCCTGGGGGTGGCTTGAGGTGGGAACCGGCTGTCCTGGGTAAGAGCAGTGCTCCTCTGAGGTGCCAGCAAGCGTTTGGGGCAGGGGGCTCTTCTCAGGAGAAGTGGTGATTCTCTCTCCCCTTGTGCCAGGTACTTCAAAAGTTTGTATTTTGGGCTCTTACCTTTATTTGCTTCCATATCTTTTACATGCACACTGTTTAGCTTGTGAGTTCTTTGAATAATAAAATGCCTTAAATGGAATGTGAGATGCTGAAGTACCACCTAGCTCATGGAAGGAGACAACTTAGTCTGAGGCCGGGCACTAGCAAGTCCCAAGTGGAAACTGGTAACCCTTTGCCCCTAGATTGACTCTCATCACCCTACTCCAGTTTGCTCGTATTTAGAGCCTTGGTGGCCTATTGTGTGATGGTGGAGGAGTGAATTTGAGGTGGAATGGAGTAACTTCTGCAGCATTGTGTCCAGCTGAAAGGGGGGGATGCACCCAAGTTAGTACAGAGCTCCACATCCAGTTATGAAAGCTGGTAGAAGTGGTTGCTAGCTGGTCAGGAGGCTTTTACCAGGTTCTGGAGCCCTGATTGACTCGTATTTTCACTGTCACCTGGAGGCTAGTGAAATGGAGGGGAGCCGGAGTATTTTACTACCATTTCCTGCTCCAGTGCTCCCCTGAGTTGAAGAAACTCTTCTCATACTCGGAGGTGTTTGTCAGCGCTTGGATTTTAGACCTGGGAGATGTGTTTTTCCCCTGTTCTTACTTTTATATTTCAGATCCTGCAAGACAAAGGGACGTGGAATTGCAGACCTGTCCTGCTGCCACGCTGAATAACACGGTTTTGATTAATCCAAGGGGAGAAAAGTCAGTTTCTCATAGCAACCCTGATGATTAAAGCTCCGGGAGAGGCAATTATTCCTGGTGTACAGAACTCTCCTACCACACGTGTCACGGGTGGTTTCCCAAAGCTCATGCACTGTGGCAAGTTGCCGCTGCTGTTGGTAGCAGCGCTCGGGGCGTTTGACGGGCAGATGCCTTCCCCTGCCCACTGCCCTGCCTTTCTGCTTCTAGACTTTTTTGCGCAAAAGACCATCCTCCCACGGGAGGATTAGCACGTGGACGTGAATAGTGTAAGTGCTGCACCCCAGGATGGGGCATGCGGGGAGCTGGCAGCCTCCCCTGTCCCACGGGCAAACCCTGCCCAAAGCAGGCAGCTGCCCGGAGGTGGGCTGGGGCCCCCGCTTTGCCCCCGCCCCAGCCGCACACCTCCGTCCTTCCCCTGTGCCAGCTGTGCCGCCTGAGGGGTGCTGCATGGGGGTGGTTTGGATCTGGAATAATAAAAGCAGAAATGTATTACTGGAAGCCTCTAACCCTGGAGGTTTTGGTGAGAAGCTGGCTCAGCGTGGCCACAACGTGGCACCGCGTGGCACAGCCCATCGGTGCTGTGGTGCTTTGCGAGCTGGGATGTGCTGAGTGCCAGCTGGGGGTTGCTGGCCCGGGCTGGGTGTCCCATGGCCCCAGGGGGTTCCACAGTAGCAGTGAAGGCATTCTTTAACCTGGGTCACAGGCAGGTTTTCCCTTAAAAGTTCAGAGAGAGATTTTGTCTCTCTGAGCATCCATAACGCACGTTGAAGGTGCTTCTTCCACAGTGTACAGGTGCTCCCCACCACTCCTCCCCCTGCCCACCTTCTCAGGACTTCTCCTCTTTGATCTCTCCTTTCTGGCTGACTTGCTCGAGACTTCCTCAAAGCACTCGGTTTGGATGCAGGCTCTGGCAGCCGATGGAAGCCGTGCTGGGGGGATGCCCGTCAGTCAGGATTGCTTGTGGGGCTGTGTCCTTGCCCTGGGCTCTGGCGGATGCTGGGGTTCATCCGGAGAAGTGCACGAGTGCTGCCCAAGCACCACTCAGAAGGGTGAAGTTTTAGAGATGGAGTTGGAACAGAGGCTTCTGTTGCGGCAGGAGATGGGCTGAGCGCTGTCAGCACCAGTTCCCCCAGGAGAGGTGGTACACCGGGGTTTGGCACCCAGGCAGTGCGGTGGGTGACTTGTGTGATGTCTCCCTGGGGAACAGAGTTTAGATTCTGTCACCATCACCAGATTGCTTTTGTGTTCTTCCTTTCCAAAATACTTTCCTGTTGGAGGAAAGCCCTAAATTTCTGTTTACCTTAATGAGCAGCTGAACATCTCAAACTCCTCCCCAGAGGAGCAGGTAATGCGCTTCCCTGAGCAGCAGCTTTGCACATCAGCAGTCCAGGGGATGGCGTCTTCATAAGCGTTGGCTGGAAGCGTTGAGGTTGTGCCCTGGGTGGCAGCGGCCTTGTTTAACTCGGCTATGAGAGCCCGCTGCAAAGCCTGCAGTGAAAGATCCAGTTTTTCCTCCAGGGCTGGACTCCCGGGAGGTTTTCTTTATCTCTGACTTCTGCTCCGGACCTCCCAGCTGAGGTGAAGTTGGGACAGGCGGGCTGAGTCACCAGTGCTCTCGACGCGCGGGTTCCCCCTTGGCATCGCCTCCCCCAGCAGAGCCGTGGGCGGGGGGCTCCGGGCAGCACCAGCAGCCTTTCAGGGCTTTGTCGCACCACGCGGGCCGGGGTGCTGGGGCCAGGGACGCTGGGGTGTGCGCTGCTGGGGGCCGGGGTGCTGCGGCCCTTGCTGCGGGGCCTGCGCGCAGAGCGGAGCGACTGGGTGCCTGGTCCCCGCTGGGGCGGGCTGGGCTCCAGCTGCCCGACCCTGGGTGAAAAGTTCAAATCTGCATTTAAAAAGAAGAGAGCCATTAGGCAGTTGGGATGTCTCCAACCTAGTTAAAACTCCTGTTATTTGCCGCTGGGTCGGCCTCTTGCAGAGGGGAGCCAAGCCCGGGTGCGCTGCCCGGGCAGCCTTGGCCGGGGTGGGGGGGCCTGGGCTGCAGTGCCGGGCTGGGGCAGACGCCCCGGGGCTGTGTCTCCCCAGCGGTGCAGGGAGCCCTGCAGAGGCCCTGGGTAGCGCCCAGCAGCTTTCCTTTGGGCACCGAGTGTTGGGTGCAGATAGTTCAACTCCTCTGCCTGCAGCATCAGACTGGCTCTGTTACAGGCTGGAGCCGGGCCTGGATGGAGACGAGGACCCCCAGGGTTTTAGGGTCCTGCTCCATCCTGATGCGAAGGAGGAGGCGTGTGACCTGCTGGGAGCAAGGGCTGCTGCTTGGTGGGACCCTGTGGCGTCCCTGCCTCGCTGTGGTTGTGTGGTTAGGGTGAAGTCAGGAGAGCAAGGGATCGGTGCAGATCTCCACGTGGTCCTCGTTTCGTCTGCGTTAGCATTTCAGTGGGGAGGTGGGGGATGTATTCCCACCCACCGCTGGTAGAGTCCCAGCGTTTCACTTGGGTTCCTTTTCAAAGGCAGCACAAGCTCAATTTCACGTTTGAGCTGTTACAGGGTCATTGCTACCCAGTGCTTTTCAGAAGGGCGTCTCGTGCTGGTGCGGGGGCAGCAGGGCTCTGGCCAAGCTCAGGGAACTACTGGAGCTGCCCCCGGCCCGGGCTGGCCATCCTGCCATGCCAGGGCCCTGCCACACGCCTCTGCTGGGGCACCCCACGGAGGGGCAGACCCTCGGGCGCAGTGGTGCAAGGGTTGAGCAGATGGGATCTGGGGGACGTGCGGCAGGGGTGAGGTCGGGTGTTGTGCCCCCCAGAACAGGTCCATCCTGCTGTCGGACAGCAGTGGGTTTGCTGTGCTCTTGCTGTGGCCGTCCAGCTGTAATGGGGAAAGGAAGTGGTCCGTGTGTTTTGAACTCTTCATTCAAGGGTGGGAAGTAAAGTTTGGGAGACAAACCTCCGCCTTTCTCATTTTCTGTGTAAGTGCAGAAATGTTGATTTTTCTGAAATCCTCATGAGCAGATTCTCAGTGCTGCAGTGGGCTTTTAAGTTCATAAAGCTAAGGCTTTATAGGAAACCGAGGTCAGCCTGGGTATGGTCCGGGCAGAAGAGTCTGAACTCAGGATCTTGTGGTGTGAAATACGGGTTTTTCTGTTCTATTTGGGCTGGTGGGATTGTGTCTGCCCTAGTGATTCTCTCAGTGCAAAGGTCTGAGGTGAGAAGCGACTTGAAAGGGCTGCGTAGCATGTGAGGAAGCAAGTTAGCTCTTAATCATATCATATATTAGCCTCCTTTGCAGTAGATACATCTGCTGTAAAATGCTTAGTGCTGAGAGCCTGATTGGGCAGCCCATGCTAAGTGTTCAAACTCCTGCTGCCTTTTTTCTTCAAACAATATCTTCTGGCTTCCAGATTTCTGATAAATTGATAAGAGGAATTGCATGAGTCAATAGAGTTGTAGACACTTTGCCAATATAACCCTAGCGCTATTGATCTGCCAGTAAATTAAAGTCTTACTTAGAGGCTGCCGATATTTCTAATCTCCTGCCTCACCAATTACAACCTCCCAGCTACCTGGGAAAGACAGCGGATGGGAGACGAGGCTTCGGAGGTTTTTCCCAGTGAGCTGAGCTGCAGCGTGGCAGGAGGGGCTCACTCTGGGAGCAGCTTTTGGGGCAGCAGTAAGGTGGTTTACATGTTCAGGAACGATGCGGAAGGGTTTCCCCAAGTCAGGGCTTATCCTGCTGTGGTTCCCAGGGCAGTCTTGGCCGCTGGAGGATGGGGCTGGTTTAGAGGGACAGGACAGCGAGTCCACGTCCCCGTGGCTAGCCATAGCTGGGATGCTCTGTCCCCAGCCCTCTGACTGCCTTTCATGGCACAGGGCGACCAGTGCCATCACGTCCCGATGCTGTCGGGGTCATGGCCCTGTAGAAGGGGACTGGTGGGTCCCTGCAGCAGAGGCAGATGGGTCCCGAGGGGTGCCTGCTGGAAGAGGAGGGATGCAGGGAACCCCGCTGTCCTGCAGCTCTCGCCCCATCACCTTCCCTGGGCTGTGCCTGTTTGAGACTGGGGACAAGAGCAACGCTTTTGAGAGGGATGATGGATCAGAGAGCTCCAGTCCCACATCCGGTGAGGTTTCAGCAGATCCTCGCCCGATAAGCCCCTTTCAAGTCTCATTTACGTTTGAAAGTCCATAGTTAGCTTTGGGAAGAAATCTCCAGATAAATGCTGTGTTCTTTCTAATACCCCAGAGCGAAAATCAATGGGAGGGATAATTCCTTCCCTTGTCCTACACAGACTTTCATGTGTTTCTACCTCCAGCAGCACCTTTTAAATAAAGAGAAGAGAAAGCCCTCCCCTTCCTACTCTGCCTCTTGAGGCAGAGCCAGGGCTCCTGCCGAATCACCCTGACAGGCAGAGCAGTTTGCCAGCCCCTTTGGTTCAATTCAGGCGCTTTTTTCGGTGGGGGGGGCTGGGCTTGCAGGGCTCGAAGCAGGGATATTTCCAGGAATTCATGTACAGAGTGGTCCAGCAGCTGGGGCAGAGGACCCTGATCTTGTGAAGCTGGTGGCAGAGTAACACTGCTGTGAAGGGATTTAAAAAAGAATTTCCTCCTTCGGTTAAATCCAGTGGAGCGAAGGTACGTGCTGTTGTAAGTCCTAGGCAGGTGAAGATGTGCCCGTAGTAGTATAATTTTTTATCGTAAGCTTATGCAGGCTGCTCTGGACAGTGCCGTCTCTCCTGTTGGGCACCCTGCAGCGTGTGCTTCGGGGCAGATCCAGTTTCCAGAAATACCTTGGTAGAAATTAGTAGCTGAGACTGGTACGAGACAGCTCCTTCAGACTGCCCTGGAACATGCTTATGTCTAAAAGACGTATCCTTCAGAAATTAAGTTATTTATCTGGCCACCTCTGTGATAGCTGTATTGAACTGTATTTTCCCTGATGTTGTGAAGTTATCGTATAGGATGTACATTAAAAGTTGTAACTGTTCCAAGTGCTGCTGTTTTGGCAGGGATTTGCTGAGTCTCATGATCCATCCGTAATGGCGTGGAGATGCTGAGCTGCAGCAGGATATATTTACACCAAAAGCTTTTTCACGGAGGAAACATCTGAGCAGTCGAACTGTCTGAATGCTTTCTTTAAATTTCTGGTAGCTCAATGTACAGCGGGAGTAGCGACGGTGCAGGTGCAGAGGAGCAGCCTCTTGGGCACCGGGCTGCCTCCCCCGGTCAGAAGAGACAGAAGCGTTACTGGAACAGCGGCAATGGGAAAGGTGAAGAAAATCTTCAGTGTTGACCAGATCCTCAAAAAAGTTGATGTTAAGAAGGTTGAAACTGACTCAATCCTTTGTGTATTACCTGAGATACTTGAATCCTGTTCACACCTGATGATGCCGATGCCTGAGGCAAGGGCAGGTTGGAACAAGGTTTCTCTACTGTTTCTGAATAAGTTTTCAGGGTTTGCTTGGGGTTTTTTGCTCTGTCTTCAGTTGAAGATAAGAACTTTGCGTCAACAGCTTGTGTACATTGTTACCCCCGTAGTGGATGACCTGAAACAGCCCAGGGGATCTCCGGAAGCGGTGCGCTGCAGACCCGTGGTACCGTGCTCGGCACAGGAAAGCGCATTTCAGCACCCCAAGAGCCGGTGTAATTGCTTTGAGGAAACTACTTGATGTAATTGAAGGTAGCGCGTGCTGGGCCTGCCTCAGCGGGTGCTAATCCCCGGTCCCTGGCGTGCAGGGTGCTGCGGCCGAAAGGTGCCAGTGCCCAGGGAAGACCCTGCAGGAGACCCAGGCTGGGTCTGGCCCTTGGGTCGTGCCCCTGCAGGTCTGTGCTTGGGCCCACAGCCCCGTGTGGTCCACCTCCAGGAGCATCTCCCTGACCTCCTGCTGCTTCACAGGGACCCAATTCCCTGCACTCCCTCCTGGCTGCAGCTGCAGTCCGGGGTTGGACTAAAGGATTTGTGAAACTCTGTGGGTGGCGGATAACTCCTCGCTTGTTTTAGCTGGTGCAGATAACGGACTGGAGACTCAGCTTGTTTTTTCCCCACGTTTCTGTTGGCCAAAGCTGAAGCTGCTGTCCCCAGCTCTTAGCGGAGCGGGGAGTCACCCAGGGTGACTTCCATCATCAATATTGCATGGTGCTCGACAGGGAGAGACAGCACTGGGATGAAAACCATTCATTAGCAGCATCTCTGTGTCTGTCCAGGTTTGCTTTTGGGGTCGGGATCAGCTGAAGCGTATTTCTGGTGAGTCGGTGGCGTTTTCTCTCCAGCTGTCAAAGAGACAGTGCAACTCGGCCACCGGCCCTTGCGTTTCTCCTTCTTTGGATCCTGAAATATTTAGCGCTCTGTATGTGAACTTAACGACTGAGCAGGAATATTAATGGGTTACAGTCCAAAACCTCTAACTCAAATGTCTCTTGGCTTGCAGGAAGTCTAAGTTTGGGATTTTGATGCTCTCTGCCTGGGTTGGTAATTCGGACAGTGTTCCTAATTTATTTCCACAAATTGTGGAAGGGTGTAATTTGCTATTTTAAGAAACACGTGGTTCAAAAGACCTTTAATTAAAAAAAAGAAAGTTCAGTGCATGTCTGAAACTGTAAGAATCACTGGACTGCATCAGAACAGTAATTTGTAGTAATTCGACCTGTGCAAAGGGGACATTTCTTCCTAATTTTCCTCCTCTCTGAGCTGTCGGCACAGCGGTGTATTTATAGTCAGAGCAGCGCAGGTCTGGAAGGGGACCGTGGCTGACGGTCCTGCCCCCCTGCACGAGGCAGCCCGTGCCAGTGCTTCATCCCTCGTGGCTAACGGGGGAAGCCTTAACTCCTAACCTAAAGCTTGGCCTGCAGTGATAACGCGTGTGTTTTGTTGGGTTGGTAGATGATGAGTGAAGTAGGTCACAGCTATTTTATAAGTTAGCTGTATGTTGGAAAACTTAAATCACTGACTCTTCTTTTCCAAAGCTTTACAAGACTGATTATCCATTGAAACGGAAAGGTCCATGTAAGCTTCCAAACAGATCTGAGATGTTTTACTCCACCTCTGCAGTACCTCCAGTATGGTTTTGAGCTTGTGTAGGCTCTTGGTTTCAGGGGTGGCTGGTGGCACCGAGTTTCCCAACATGAGCGTGTGCTGCCTTGCAGTGTCACTCTGATTGTGGTAGAGTAAGGCAGGAGCACCCAGCTGGCTTCTGTCTACCATTTGTTACTTTAAAATACCTTATTATTGGACTTTTCTCTGCCTTCCGCTCTTACTGCTTGTAATCTCAGGGGTTTTGCACGTTGCTGTGTAAAGGTCTTTCTGATCCTCCTCCAGCCCGGGCTGGGAGGCCCTGGGAGGCAGGGCTGGTTCTGGGGTGCGGGTGCTGCTCCTGGGGGCTCGGCCATCCTGCCCCAGCCTCGCACCGTGCAGAGGGAGCTTTCCACGCCTCTGGCCCCGCTGATGCGCGGGCATTTCTCCTGAAAGGCTGCAGCTAGATAAAACCCCAGAAACGCACGCGAGTAGTGCGTAGGCAACTTCTTTGTGTGTTATGTAGCAGAAAACCAGCATATAGGGTTACCTGCCGGTGCCGAGACTCTCTGAAGCTCCTCTCCAGTCGTGTCTATGTACAGCTGATCTAATTGTGTAAGTTACAGGCTATTCAGCTGTTTTCTGGCATCACTAGTATATTTGAAACAAAAACCCCTGGATTTGGTACATACAGTCTACAGCAAATGCTTTGCTGCCGTGTAGGAATAAATGGCTGATATATAGTTCTTGTATTAGTCACCTAACTTCATGTTTCACCTCAAATATTAAAAAGGAAGTTGAGGTTAAAAGTAAAGTGTCATTTTTGTAGAATGGTAAATATTCGGTAAAAATAAACACTCCCACAGGAACGGTAACTTCAGAGGGCATGTGCTCACCTTGGGTTCAGACTGAAGACCCACTACCGTACACGAGGCCCTAAGACCATGCTGGACCACATCGGCACTGTTTGCCCTCTCTTTTCATGAGGTATTCCAATATAGATGTACGATATTTCTCTGAAATGCAGGTTCCTGGTGCGGGGGGGAATGCACGCATGTGTCTTATCCCTCGAGCTAGCTGGGCTGGCGCAGCCTGTAAAAATATTGTCCCCAGCGGCCAGGCAGAGGTGTGGTGTGAGCTATAAAGAGTGCAAGATGCCCAGCAGTGTATTAAACACTAGTTGAGTACAGGAGGGCAGCATATCACAGGAGAGAGATAAGCAAAGTTCTCTGATTGTGGATCAATAAAGGTTAGTGACATCATATCTCAAAGTGAGAGAACCTGCTTTCTGCAGAGCCATTTATCAGATCGCAGGCTGAAGCAGCGTTAACCTCTTCCTAACCAGGTATCTGTTCCTCGTCTGACTCCACACCAAATAACCTTCCCTATCTGCCACAGACGGCTCCCTGACCTTGCCTTCATAATCCCGGCACTTTAGCGTGAGTGTGGCTGTGCCGGAGGGGGTCTCCTCCGAAAGCCTCCTCTCGGCTCTTCGCGGCAGTGTACCGCATCCAGCGGGACGGCACGGCGCTGTGCCGGCTGGGAGCTGGGTCATGGGAAGCACCACCGCTTGAAGTGCTTCCCATCTCGGTGTTTATCTGCTGTTCTCCTCTTACTCGGCGCGGTTACAGCCTTGGTGAGGTGGAAGATGGTACTTGTTGGTGCTGGGACACAACAGAAGTCCGTCCTTTTGGTTGAAGGTCTGGCATTGTGCCAGGCGTCTCAGGATGTGGTTGTGAAACATAAAATGCATCCTTAGATGAACTTGTTTTCTGCGGCAGCGATGGCAGTGAAATCACTGCGGCGTGGTGGTTAGGAGAAGTTGCACGGGGTGGCAGGAGGCCCCGGGTGTGCTGCTGTGTGGCTGGCCTTCCCCCAAGTGTCTGTCCTCCTGGTTTTGCTGTTATTGTTACCAAAATAGATTAAACCTAAATTGAATGTATCCACCCATTCTGCAGCCCTGTTTCTTTGCTGCCTGCTGTGAGGCACCAGCTTTCCACATGAATGCAACTTCTGAATGTGGAGAACGTGGAGCCGCGTGCCTGTGCCAGCTAAATTTAGAGCAGGGAGTTGTGGGTGAATCCTGCACGCTGCCGGCGTGAGCGGCTCCGCGGGCCTCTGGACGCCTGCCCCAGCAGCGCACACGTCGCTGTCCACCCCCAGAGCATCCTCCAGCAGGATTTTTTTTATTGCTTTTTTACTTTCTGATCTGGTTTTCACGTTGTTGGTAACATTAGATACCTGCAAATAAGCAAACTGTCATCTTTCTGATTTAATGCGACGTGCTCTGCACGTAGTACATTCGTAGCAAGCTAAGCAAGAAGGTGAAACGTGAATGGTTAAGGTATTTTGTGTGTTCTTGACGTATATGCATTTTAACTGTATTAAAGCCTGCTGTTTTTAAACTTACCTTGGTCTGTCGTCTTCTACCTCCTACTTTTCCAAATATCCAAGTGCCGTGGATGGGTTTGAAGTGATGTGAAGGCTCTTGTGCCCCGGTGAAAGCACCGGGACTTCCCGTGCACGTGCCAGTGGCTGCTTATGCCAGAGTGTCCCGAAAGCTTCCTGGTGAACCTCGGGGACCGCTTACAGCTCTAGAGCAGCTGTTGTAGGGAAAATTCGTGTTCCCTGGTGCTACTCCTTAAGTCTGGTGCCTTGCAACCAACCTCTGCTTGCTCCTATTGTGGCTTGCATTCTTAGCAAAAGCGCTAAAACCCTTTCCAAAAAGAGTCTGTGTGATGCGATGCTTCAGTCTGGGAGCTGTCATGTGAACTTCTGCCCAGATGTCACGGGTGAAGCACTGCCTTGATTGAGATCTTGGGGCACTTTCAGCCCTACTGTTTCAGTGACTTGGAACTCAGTTACAAGGTGTGAAGTAGGGATGCTTGTCCACCTTGTGCTGTGTTTTGAGGTTTCTGGGTGACAGTGCTGTTAGAACAAAGAAGGTGCATACAAGAGCACACATGTGCCTAGTGACACACGGTTAAAGTGAGTTTGCCGGTGGCTGTCAGAGAGCTCTGGAGGCTTCCCCCAGGAGAAGGCATCCCGGGTGCCTGGGGATGCCCAGCGCTGTCTGTCGGAGGGCATCCTCGCCAACCGAGGGGTGGGAGTGAGCCACCGGAGCACCCGCGCCCTGTGGTACAGGAGGAGGATGTCAGCATTTCGCTGTGCAGGAGCAGGTCTCTGGCTTTCAGTGAATGAAGGGAGAGGCTTCTGCCTGGAGGAATCTGCGGTCTGAGTTAGAGATAAGATAGCAAGGAAGGATGACAGACGGAGGGTAAGGGGCAAGAGGAGAGTTAATTCCCTGAATGAACTTCTGTTGTCTAGCAAGGAAATACCAATTTTTTTCAGAACCTACAGAGACTTGAGTTACAAAGGCTTTTTGATTACCTTTCATCCTTTTTCCATTGGTGATTTCTCATTACAAAAAGAGTCCGTTTTCTGTGATCCTCCAGGCTGTGCCCCGGGGAGCGGCTGGGGGCTGTGCCGTTGCGTGTCCCGGAGGGTCGGGGGGACCTTGCAATGCGAGCCTGCGCTAATGGGCTGGTGTCCAAGTGGAAAGTGTATTTTCAATGAGGAAGTGCTGAGATATTAGTGGAGCCTGGATTACCCTGTGATTGTGCTGTCAATACTGCTGTATTGAGTTGGAGAGAGCCTGCACAACACAGGGAAACACTTAGCTCACTACTGCTGCTTATTGAGAAGCCAATAGCAATTTACTTGCTGACACTTGACATCGAATCCATTCCCAGAGGTGCAGCTCCTGCTGAACCACTGTTGGGCTCTCCTTCACACCCGTGCCTTCCCTCGGCGCAGAGCTTCAGGTGTGATGATGCCGATGCTCCTCCAAAGGCAGCCGCCCGCCGGAGGGGCAGGAGGGACGGGCGCCTGCCCCCGTGCGGGGCTTCGCTCTGCTGGGACTGGCAGGTGGGGACCAGCTTCCAGGGGGCGGTGGGAAACCGTTTCTCAAGAGAGCTGGTCTCGTGTGAGATGAACTTTGTGCAGATACGTTTCCTTTTCTTGCATATATTGAGTGAAGAAGAGGGAATGTGGGTGCGGGGTCCTTCCATTCCACATCCTGAAAGCTTGAAGCTCCTGGGACCTCTGGGCCACAGCAGCTGGATGCCTCCTGTCCTGCTTTCTGTTTTCCTGGGACCAGCCCAGCTGAGCTCCGATGCCCTTTCTTGCATCCACACGCACCTTTTCAGAAAAACTTAAGATCATCTGCTGCCAAATACTTCTGAGAAAATTAAGATCCAGGATATTTCTTTGAAGACTTAACTCCCCAAAGTGGAGACTAAGATGCAAAGGAGTCGGGATGGGATGGGAACAGAGCTGGAGTGCTGGTGGAGATGTCTGGAGACGGGAAGGAGAAAGTGGGAATCTGTGTCCCAGTGATGGACTCAGGCAGGAGCATCAGGTGCTGGTGCTGCGGTCCTGCGGCAGTCCTGAGGAGTTGAAGACCCAAGTGAACAGTCTTCTCAGCCCCTGGTGGGGCGGGCAATGAAACTCCCACAGGATTTTAACTGCAGCTCTTGCTGTTTTAGTATGTTGCCTGGCAAACAGTTTTAAACACTCCAAAGCGAATCTCCTCCCATTAGCCGTGGTGTTGCTTTTTGGTGCACTGTTCCCTTGGCGTTTCCCTTGTTTCTGAACCTCCTGGCAGGGGTAGAAAACCTGTGGCCTAAATATAAGAGGAAACAAAGAAAATGTGATGCATGAGGAAGGCACTTGGCGCTACTGTTTTCATTTTGCAGAAGTAAAATTTAGGTCATATTGCAGGTTGTGTTTTAAATCCGTCTGTTGCTTTGTGCTTGCAGTTAGCGTGGCCGGCGTGCAGCTGTCTTGGCTCTGCAGGGTGTGGAGGAGAGGAGCCGATGTGCTCTGGAGCCTGGGCAGCATCTGTTTCCAGACCAGCCGTGCAGGAAGGCACCACGCTGCGCCAGGGTGTCTGCTCGTAGCGAGCGGAAGCTGTTCCCAAACGCTTGTGCAATAGCGAGCGCAAGCAGTCGATGTTTGGCTGTCCCGCAGCCTCTCCGAGGGGTGCGGGCAGCTGCCGGGCCACAGGGACGCGGTGGGAACCTGCCGCACTGTCTTCAGACCTCTGCTGAAGCCGGGGTCGGTCTGGAGTGGGGGTCGGCAGGGTCCTCCGGGTGCCCTGCGGTCACTGCTGCACAGCGCAGGCAGCCTGCGGTCCCAGCGGCCGGTGGATCGTGCGGCTTTGCTGGCTGCCAGTCAGACATCGACCTGCTGTCTGCTGAACGTGCCTTCCTTGCTGGGAAGCTCTGGACGCAGTGTGCCTGTCCCCCCTTCCCTGCCCAGCCCGGCTCCCGTCCCGGCACAGATGTTGCTGTTTGCGGTCCCGAGCCAGAGCAAGCAGCGTGTGTCTGTTGTGGAGACCTGCCGCTCTGTGCGGTGGCTGTAGCCAGGGCTGGGAGGGGACGTGGCCAGGAAGCCCATCTGGGGACCTCCGGGGACCCAAGCCCTCAGTGTTGGTGAAGCCTTTCAGCGATATTGGCTTCCTTCGTGCGTCTCAAACTCTAGCAAAAAGAATACAAAGCGGATTTGGTGAGAATGTAAGGAAGGGCAGCAGTGGCACGTGAGGGGGGAGCAGAAGGAATATCAACACCTGATGCCTTTTGAAGATGAGTGGAGGGTGAAGCCGCAGGCGTGTGCTTTGGGACGCTGGATGGCCGGGATGGCAGGTGGAACACCTCGGCGCGTGCTTTTGTAGAGGGCCCTATTGCTTATTATATTTTGTTCTACTCTGTTGCTAATCTTGTTCAGCAGTTGCTCTTCTTAATTATTGAAGTACTTTTACAGAGATGTAGCAGATTAATCCTTTTAGTTCTGCTTGCTGCCAGAAGAGATTGCCACCATTATTCTCATGCTGTGGAAGGAGAGGTTGGAGCAAGGAGAAGCAGGGCTAATTTTAGAAAGCCTGCATTTACACGTGCGTGCTGTTCGGTAGGTGTGGGCCAGTACACGGCCGCAGGTACCGGTCATGAACAGCGCAAGTGTGTGGAGGCAGGGGCCAGACTGGAACAGTTTAGCCGAGATCTGGAGGCTGGTAGAGTCTTGGGGGTGTCGCAGCTGCGCTGCAGCCTGCTCGGGGTACCTCTGCGGCCCCTCCGCTCCGCTGTCTCACAGGGAGGGCAGCTGCTGAGGCATCACTTATCTGGTCCTTGCCTCGCTGGAACACAAATATTAACTGACAAACAGTTGCATAATGAATGGCACAATCACTTTGGCCTGTTGACTTATCTTCCAGCAAAAGAAATAAACAGGGAAAAGTAGGAAAGTTAACTTATAAACCAATAAACTGTTACTGCACTTGTGTGAGCGCGGCCTGAGGCTTGCACGATGACTGCTGGACTGATGTCTCCCAGAAGCTCAGCCTGGAGGAAACGCAGAAATATTTACTTGTTAAATACACAGTACAACACGGTTTCTTTCGGCGCCGTGCTGTAACGTGCACGCAGCTGATTCCAGCGGTATGCAGCCTCCTCCTTGCCTGTTTTCCTTCAGAACACTTTACAGAGCAGCTTCTAAGCCTCGCCTGGCTCTGCCCGCAGGAACAGAGTAATTTGCTTGGGCAGAAGTGTTGGAGGTTGAAAGCTGCTCTGTCACTGTTTACTAAAAGGCATCCAGAGTGGAAATGTAAGTCTGCCAGAGCAGACCTCGTGTATATGTCGGGTTGCCTGAGTTACCTCTTGTTCGAAGCGCTAGCGTAAGGCTGGGCCGTTAGGACTGTCTCACCTCCAGTGCTGCTGCAGGCCTGCCTTCCTCAATACTGATGTAGCGGCTTCCTCGCCGGGACACGGATAGCAGCCCCGCTGCTTCCATGGGATCAGTTCCTGCCGTCTGCCGCCGTGCTGGTGCACACATCCTCTGTGCACACACGTGTGTGCACACACCAGCTTCCAGCCCGAACGTCTATGGCTCAGTTAGAGCCATTTGGTTTTGTGCTGTGTTGTGCTGGAGAACATCCGTTCCTGCGGTCGCCCTGCTAGCTGCCTGCTCCATCTGCTCACAGCTAAGTTATTTCTTCTGTAACGTGGTCACAGCTGTACATGCAATTCCAGCTGAGGTCTTGCAGTGCGATTAGCATGCCGTTTATTACTTCCTTATCTCTACAAACACCCCGAATAACATAGGAAGATCATGTTTGCTGCTTTCACAGCTGCATCCCTTCGGTTCTGCCATCCTGACTACTGCATCAGTCTGTCTCCTCCTTTATAATTCCTGATTGGTAAACCCCGAATTCACTGCAGAAATTCAGAGTTTTCCTCTTATTGGATTTAATTCCTTTCTTGTTATTCTAGGCCTCAAATCATAACTTTTTCTTGTTGAGTATTCTGGCCTTCCACTGTGGTGGATGCGCTTCCCAGTTTGGTTTCATCAGGTATTGGTGCTCTCTGCTGATTTGCAGCAAGGCCATCGGTGAAGTTAGTTAACAAGACGACTCCTGAGGCTTTTCCAAATAACCTCCATCCAGGGCAGTATTTTCTTTCAGTCATTTTGGTGTTGTCTTTTCTTGGACTGATGTTCTGCCTTTTTAAAATCTCAGGTCGTCCCCGTCTTCTCTGGCTGAATTCCCCATGGTGCGGTACTGGAGAAGGGGCGGTTATTTCAGTAAAGGAAGACCCAGGGTTAGTTTGCACAACGTGTCTTTGATAAACCTGCCTTATGTTGTATCCTGGCTTCCATTTATTGCTGCCTCTTTAATCATTCTCCCCTTCACAATACTTACAGCTTTGTCCGTTAGGCGGTAAGGCTGGCAAAACCCGCAGCGCTGTCTCCCCGCCTTTTTTCACGCAGGTCCTGTCTTTGCTGTTCCATACCCAGCGCAGTTCATGAACTGGTGGGTGGTTAGGCATATCTGCTGTGGAACCTGCTAAGATGTACTAGACTATTCTTAATCGTGAACTTTGACTACTCTTAATTGTGAACTAATTGCTTTTTATATATATTCATGCACTAAACTTTCCAGTTTTGCTTCCTGCTTAGCTGTGCCAGCTTTGTTACTGTACCTCTTTCTTGTTAGTTGTCCTGGCCTTTACACTTTTTTTTTTTTTACCCTTAGCATCTCTGTCTTGAATGCAAATGGAGATGTTTAGTCCTGGGCTTTGGTTTTGTGTTTACATGCACCGTATGCTTGAACAGGAGAATCCTGGATGTGGAACTTGGAATGCATCCGTGAACTCTGAGCCTAGCTGTCTCGCTCCGGTTCCTCAGGGAGGTGATGACAGCAGTGCTTACTCCCTCACACCCTGGAACACTGAGAGCGAATAGGAAGGGGAAGGTGTCTCCAAAGTCGAGGTGAATGGTCTTCACCTGGGAGTGAGGGGCAGGCGAGGGCAAGGATTTTGGTAAACAGACCGAGCTCAGCTATTAATGGTTAATAGCGGCCAGAGGTTGCCAGGCTCTGCTGTTTGGACAGTGTGTCTTCTTCTGAGAAGGAATTGTTTTAGTGTCATTTTGAAAGATTCACGCTGTCCGTTGTGGGGGTAGCTGTAGCCCAGTCGTGGAAAATGTTTGTCAAATACGGGATATTTTTTTGCCTCTGTAGAGCTGATAATTTTGTTGAGACAGGAGAGGAGGGAAGGTGGCCGGGAGCGGGCTAGCACAGAGTCCCTGTTCCCTTGTGTAAATCCTGGTGTGGCATTGTGTGGGGAAGGGTCTGGCTGGGCAGAGAGGAGAGAGGCGACGGTCAGTGCGGGGGATGCTGCGGGGGAATGCTGGGCAGAACTGGACCTCTGCCCTGCCACTGGGGTTTCTGCGTGTGCTGGGTGCTCCCTGCAGTGCCTTGCTCTCGGGTTGGGTGGGTGCGGATGGGGGGCAGATGTCCCGGTGGTCCTTCTCCCTCTGGCCTGAGCTTGTTACCTCCGAAACCAGAGCCTGAGCAGTGCCGTCCGTGTCGCACGGCTCCCCGTGGTCTGGGCAAATGTTGGCAAGTCCTGGTTTCTGATGTGCCTTTGGGAGCCTGGAGACGCCCAAGGGGTAGAGGAGGACAGCGGGGAGCGGTGGCTTCTGGTGAGCAGAGGGGGCTTGTTCGTGCTTGGCGTCAGCCCCGTGCCTGAAAGTCAGGGGCTCGGTGCTGGCGCTGCGGGGGGCACAGGCCAAGCGCAGGGCAGCGTGAGTGCCTTGAGAAGGGCTGTCCAACAGCTGAAGCCTGCCAAAAAAGGGTTTCCATCTGCGCCAGGCCTGGCACAGCCTGGTCTGGAAAATGCTCCCTAGGAGCAGTGGTGGCTCGCGCTGGCAGACTCAGGTCCCCTGGAAAGGGGAATCCGCACAAGAGCAGGGTGAGTCTCTGGTGGTACTCTCAGGCATGGTGGTGCTAAGTGATCCAAGATTGAATACAGGTGGATAATTCATCCTCTGATTTAGGTGAGAATTTATTTCTTTGCACACTTTGCTTAGACACCACCTGATGTTACCTGACTTGTTCTTACCCAGCAGAAGCAGAGCTGCTCGGAGTGCTGGTGTTACTCTGAGGCATGTGCGAGAAAAGGGCGTTTCTGGGATCTCTTGCAAGCTTTCAGGTTTTGTCTGTGCCCACATTTCAATACTTCTGAATTTCCTGGAGTTTCCTGGAAAAATAAAGCCTTTGGAAACTCATGAGCCTGAGAAGCGTCGATGGGCAAGTGGTTCAGGTGTAGTTCCTCCTATCCTTTGGTAGAAACTTTCCAGTCCATCCTAAGCCTCTGTTCTCTCCCAGCAAGCTACAGCAGGGACCAGGCATTCCTTTGAGCCCGTGATAAATCCCATACTGTGGTCTGGTCTGAACAGCGGGCTCTAAGTGTGGGAGGGAGCTTCTCTGTCACCGGGAGAAGAGCCTGAAGATCCAGCATCTGTGATGTGTGCATTCGCTTTGATACCTCTCTTGCTAAATACCAAGTTCTCGTTATTAATAGTCGCCTGATAGGGTGGGACATCTTTCCTCCCTTTACAGTCAAATGTCCAGATGAAATACACGTTTCACCACAGGCCTTGCCGCGAGGCCACCGAATGTGAAGGAGGATTTTTGGCTCAGTTCTGAGGTTGTTTTCAGTTGTACGAGCCACCAGCTGCCTGGTGCCGAGCGCTGCTGCTTTTGGGGTGGCTCCTTCGTACCTCTCCTGACTTCTGAACAGCAGAGAGTCTGTCCCCAGGGCGAATGGAGCGGCACACGTTCCCTAATTTAGTGGCAGGCGTGTTTTGAGGCTTAGGTAAGCTGCTGGGTTTGAGGGAGGCATGAATCATGTTGGCTAGCGGGGAATCTGATGAATAACCCTGCTGTGTGGTTATGGGGTTGAGGGTGTCTGTGTCCCTGTGAGGTGCCACTGCACTTCTCGTTTCCATTCGGCCTCCTTGAAGAAAGGTGGGGTCGTCCTGGGCTGTTTTCAGGTTTGGAAGGGCTCATACTTGGCTGATACTTCTGAGAAAGTAGTTGAGCCATCAGTTGTTGGGGGTTACCTACCAGCCAAGGGTTGTGGACCTGCCAGAGTCACACGTGTAAGCTGGGTACAGCCCTGAAAAGCCAGAATTGTGTGATGTTTCTACCCCTGCATCAGATGCCCAGCTGCCGGAGGCACAGCCCAAGTCCCCAGGGCCAGCCTGGAGGGAAGGACCGGCCTGGGGGTGCTGCAGGGCTGGGCAGAGCGCCGCTGCCAACCGGCCCCCTCCTGCACCCCTCCGGGGAGCTCTGCAGAGGGGCGCATTTGCAAAGTGCCGCCAGCGTGGTCAGCTCCCCGCTGCGGAGAGCTGTGGCTTCGTGCTGGACCAGAGGGACGTGGGCAGCATGCTGGGACACTGCGCAGTGCTCGTGGGTGCCGGCAGGATGAAATCTGGTGTGCAAGGTAGCAAGGGGACAGAGTGCCGCGCTCCTGCGCCCTGGGCTTAAAAGTGAGAGTGAGGTGTGTCTTTTCGCCATACTTCAGTCTGAACAAGACTTTAAACAAGAAGTAAATTGGTGTAATGAATACTAGAAACTGAAATGAAATAGACGATTATAATTGACATATCTGAAAGAACACAAATCCTGCTAAAGCAGGCGTCCTTCCCTGTGGGGATCTCCCAGACACACCGCTGGAGGTGGCTGGAAGGCAGCAGGTCAGGACCGAAAACACCGTTACCCCAAGGGTTCAGCTCCTGCCGTGTGAGAGCGACTAGGGTGGGTGGTGGGAAGCTCCTCTGTACAGCCGGCAGTGCTGGCTTTGCCCTGACAGCTTTTTCTGCTTTTCGTTTTACCTTTGTTTTCACTTTTTATTACTACTTTTCTAAAATTTTGTTGCATTTACGGTCTGTGATTTCTGGGACACAGGGTCACCAGACAGTTGTCCTGCTGTGTGTTCTGGTGCCTTCTGCCTTGCGTCTTTCTGAGGTGGTTCTTCAGCAGCTTCCTTGTGTCTGCAGCTCCTTGATCTTTTAAAGCTGGTTGCTGTTGCTTGTGCTCTTGCAGTGCACGCATGCCAGCTTCTGACTTTTACCAGGTCTCGTTCCTGCAAGAAGCTCGCAACGCCAGCAGTGCTTGATGCGGAGTCTGAGCCGTGGCTGTGACGGGTCGTTCTGGCAGCTGCAGCTTATGATTAAAAAGAAAATCAGTCACTGTCATCTTGGACCCCAGCACCAGTGATCTGACAGTCCACAATACATCAGCTGCTTCCTCATCAGAGGATCTTAGACTCAGGACTGCCCCAAGGGTTGTCCTCCGACTCAGGCTGCTACCAGGAAGCTCGTGTTATTTTATGACGAGCACAGCCAGCCGCACGATTTCCCTGCCTGAAGAGGCTGCGGTGAGACCCAGGGGACCCTCAAATTCCTATTTTTGGTCAGGTCTTCAGGGCCTCGGTGCGTAGCTTCAGAAGGAGACCAGAGGGTAAGAACTGCAATTACTGCTGCCGCAACGTCACGCCCAGGAAAGTCCCTTACATCCTTGGTCCTCGGGGGAATTCGGACCTGTCACGTCGGCGTTGGGGCAGGGCTAGTGCTGCCTGCCGCGGCCTCGAGTCTCGCAGTTCAGGTGTGGGACAGCGGCTGTATCTGAGACCATCTGCCCCCTTTAGAAACAGGAACTGGTTTGTGACTCGGCTTTCGGAGCATCGAACTTCGCATCTCGTGTGGCCGCTGTGAAGAGCAGCTCCCCCACAGCTGCTGGAGGTCTGCCAACGGTGCTCGCCATGCAAACTCGTGGAACTCCCTGCAGCCCCAGCGGCAGCCAGGACCCGCGCCCGTGCATGGGGCAAGCGGCGGGAGAGGAGGGCGCGCTGCTTACCCCAATGCCAGGCGGTCGCGGTCCCCCAGAGGCCCGGGGTGTGCGTGTATCTTACGGATAATGCGCATCTCAGTGCGAAATGCTGATCAGCTGATTTGTTTTCCAGAACTGTAGTCCCTGGAAAAAATGTAGTCACACAGGGTTAGTTTTCATCTTCCTTCTCATTCCCACTTTCTGTAGTGTGTTAAAATTGGATTTTAATTGAATATCTTGTTCCCGACTGCATCTTTCAATGCTTTTATTTGTTGTTGCTACCAGAGATATTTGAAACGGGACAGAGGGTCATCCGTCGGATTATCCATGGTAATGTGTGGCTCATGTCAGGAAATGAGTTAGGCAACAGAGTGAAGGAAATGTTGCTTGTAAATGCCTTTATCTTAGCACATCCCTTTGAGTTGGGGTCAAGGAAGAGATTCGGTTGAGGTCTGATGCGATGCTGTATTGATGGGCACATAGGTGCAAATTTCAGAGAGCCCGGGAAGGGATCTTGCGTCATCGGTGGCAAGAGACGAGCTGTGTAGTCTACCCAAATGCTGCTGTCATGGGTTGGACAGGTTTCAAAGATTTGACGGTGGGTTTTATGTCCCCTTAGAGCTGAAAGATTGAATGTGGGCTGGCCAGGCTCCAGCTGCCTCCTGCGATGGTTTGGCACATGGTATTGCTGAGAAGGAAGGACCTGAATCGAAGTGAGGATGAGGGGAAGGGCACTGAGGATGGGCAGAAAGCACTGGCAGCTGCAGCCAGTGTATCGCTGTTGCCCAGGCACACGTGCACGAGGGGAAAGCAGCTCAGCTGAGAGAGGAAAATCACCAAGCGTTTGGATGCTGGAGATGTGGGTTCCAGCTCGGTTCATTCCCTGGCAGTGCCCAAGGCCAGGTTGGATGGGGCTTTGGGCACCCTGGGCTGATGGGGGGTGTCCCTGCCCGTGGCAGGGGGTGGGGCTGCGTGGGCTGGGAGCTCCCTTCCCACCCAAACCACTCTAGGATTCACCTTTTCTTCACAGTGTTAATGGACTTGAGCAAACCGCTGGCCTTTCCTTTCCTCAGCTTCTCCAGAGCGGAGCAGAGCGTTCCGTGAGCCGAAGCCTTCAGAGCTGGCCCGGGCTCAGCTGCGACTCCTGCTCGTGAGGCCAGGCCGCGTGTGCGGCCCCTGCTTTGCCGGTGGCTCGGTTTGCCTGGCACGGCACCGGCACAGCGGGGGAGAAGTCAGCTGGGTGTTGCACGCGTACTGTTCCAGCACTCTTGTTCAGTGTTTAACTGAAGTACATACTAGTAATGTAAAAAGAATATTAAAATGGTAAAAAGGATATTAAAATGCACCTCGGGTTTTGGTGTGCTTTTGTGTTTTGGGTTTGGTTGTTGTTTTTTGTTTTGTGGTGGGAACCCTATCTGTAAATTCATCAGAATTTTAACAGGGACATATCTGTAGTAACCTGTGGCCTGAAAATCGTGTATTTCCTGTTTTTATTGGTAAATAGAGTGTACAGGCTTGTGAAAAAGCATGCGAACTATTTCTTGACCTCCCTTCCAGACTGATCCTCTTGGATAGAGCTGATGAAGAGCCGCAGTTGTTCTGCGGAGTGCAGGAGGCCGGGCTGGATGGTGTAAGGGTTCCTTTAGGCCTTGCTTCCTGGAGGTATCTCCTTATCCTCATTTACCCAAACAGTTAAAACCTTGCCTGCAAGCATGTGGCAGGATGCCTGCTGCTTCTCTCTGCCTGCTGGGAAGGGATGTGGGGGCGAGAGTTTGTAAATCAGAGACTTGTTTTGTAAATGAGTTCGTTCTTTGTCTGACTGGTGCCTCCGCCTTGCAGCCAGGCAGAGGGGAGAGCAGGAGGAAGGATGAAGGACGTGGTGGAAGGCCGTCGTTCAAAGGAGGCAGCCTGGGTGATGAGGTGAAGCTTCCTGGGTGGGATTTCTTGGCAGCCTCTCCACATCAGGAACTTGGGTCTGCTTGGCTGCAAGATCCAGGGAATGGATTGCTGAATGTTCTCAGCCTTCCACCGGTCTCTGGAAGGTCTTGCTGAAGCAAGACCTCTTGGTGGTTGTGTTACGAGGGATGCTTTGGCCTTCAGTCCAGTGCAGTGGCAGGTCCTCCTGCTTGGGGGAGAGAACAGGGAAAGAAGGAAGAGATGTGATGGACAGAAGCTTTTCCGTGGTCCTGAGGGGTGGCCGCAGGAGGCCAGTGCTGGCCCAGGGCTTTTCTGGCACAAGCACATTTTGAGGTGGTTTGAGGGCATTTCTGCATGGGGCAGAGCGACTGTGGCGTGTCCCCTGGGCAGGTTGGGCAGGCTCAGCACGGCACCAACCGGCCGCAGCCTGCGTGACCACGGCTGGCGAGAGGAGCTTCAGGGGGGCTCCAGGAGGAGTGTCGGAATGAAGAGCAGCACATTCCTGTAGTCTAAACCCTTTCTTTCCCCCCTTCTTTTCATGTTGTCTTTTCTACAAACCATTGAAGAAGGCCTTCTTAATTACGCCTTTCCCAATTGGGGGTTTTGCTTTTGAAAGGAAAAATTGCTTTGCATTTGGGGTTTTGATTTTGAAAGAAAAATAAGGAACAAATTTCTCATTTAACATCTATTCTGGCTCTTTTTAACTTACTTGCTATTTACTGTATTGAATTTTCTCTCAACAAACTTCTGCTGTTGTATGTTGCCCCTTTTTCCTCTCTACAGAAAAATCGTCTTGCTGCTTTCTGTATGGTTAGTGCTAACCCAGGACTGTCTGCACCATGAGCAGTCGGGCCTCATAAGTGGCAGGATCTAGCGATCTTGTCTGTATGGTAAAATTAAATAGGTTATTTTGTGGTGTTTTTTCTGCTTAAAGCTCTTCTGTGCTCTGTGCTGGAGGTGTTTGCTTTAGTCTTCACGCTTCAAACGTGAACTGCTGATTTCTGGAAAAAGTCCTGTTTCCTCCCCATTGCTCCGAGGAAGGTGCCCCAGCAGGGAGGTGTTCCTGGGAGATTGCTGCAGAGCAGCACATTCCACAGAGGCTCTCCTGGTTCATGGCCACCTTTAGACCCTCCTTGAGACTGGCCCAAGTCTCCTGTGCTTGGTTTCATGCCCTCAAACCCTTCCAGCCCCCCTCGAGCTGCAGCAATGGGCCGCTGGAGATGGGCAGGGCAACCTTGGACATGACTCCAGGTAACCTCAGCACAGGCGTCCATCGGGGGCTGGTTCTGGTCCTGAGCCTCCCGGCAATGGCTCTCATCTTCCAGTTGGAGGATGAAACCTCCTCTTCTCCTTCCTCCTCTGTCACTGCCTTTCGTGTGGTGCCGGGTGCCCTCAGCCCCGCGGGAAGATCTGCTCTCCTCCGTGCTCCAGTTGCTTTCTGCTACGGATGCAGTAGGAGGCGGCACGGTCCCTGCCAGGCCTCAGGTGTAGAAGGCTCCGGGGATAATTTAGAGGTTTTTGTGTAATTGCTGGTGATGCATATCTGGGGTGGAGCCGGTGTCTCAGAATACCCACGGGTGATCCGTGGGATTTCAAGCTTTGGGAAATAAAACCAAGCATGCAAATTCTGGTAAAGTACTAATTCTGCTCTCGGTGTGGGCAGGACATGGTTAAAGTTGGACCAGCGTGCCCTCAGTTTTCGTGAGGAAACTGTTGGAGAGTAAATGCATCTTCATTGACTTGAGATAATGAAGTTACAAGTCTTGAAAAAGCTGCACATTGTTCCAGACTATTTTATGACTGAGAGATTTTTATTTTTTTCCATTAGTAAAGGTGACCTGTCTGACTTCTGCCACCTTCAGAAGTGTCGGCCACGGTCACTGTACATACATAGTGATCTTGTGTTCTCCCCGTGCGTGCTGGCGTGGCTAGCAGTTCAGTATGATTTAGGCAAGAGATTCACATGTCTTTTCAATTTTGAACCTTGACAAAGAGAAGGGAATAAGCTGCCTTTGGAAGTGGAGACTGGCTTTCAAGCCTCCTGTTCAGGTTGCTTATGGTGTAGAAGTAGGGGATTTCTCATGTCATTCTCTTCCAGCTCCTTCCTTTGCTGACACCGATGTATGCATTAGTTCAGTTGTTGAACAGGTTTCTTCCTTATCCACCTGACAGTTTTTCTTATTTGTGGTTTTGCTTGTTTTTATCCGTCGAGAAAATTTTTGAAGAGCAAGAAATATTTGTACTTTGACACTTGATTTCTGTTTCAGTCATTCAATTGACTTTTCTCATCAACCAAAAGGGTTCTTGGATGCTGTGTTACACCGATTCGTTTAAGCAGCCACCTGCCATGGTGGGAGAGGTCAGGCTTTAGTCTGAGCCGCCAGGTCCGGGTCCTTCGGAGAGCCCCTGGGCTCGGTTTCCATCACCGGGGCTGGTTTATCAGGGGAGCACAGGTAATCCGCCGGCCCATCTGCCACACGCGGAGGGTAGCTTTCCTGCAGCACCCTTCAGTTTGCTTTCTGCAGAGTCAGGCTCAGTCCGCATCCCTCTACTTGTTTCCCTTCTTTTTGCTTTCTGAAATTTTTCTTCAGCTGTCCCAGTGCAGGTGTGGCTGCTGGGGCTGCGCGTACTCACCGCACGCCTTTTAGGAAGCTGGTAAGTGGCTCATCCTCAAAACGCTCACCTTAGGACGATTTTTCTGTTGCTGCAAAAGCAGTGATTTAAGTGTTTTCAGTGGCAGAAGCCTGTGAGATCACAGAGACGTGCCTGTGTTGGACAATTAACCTGTAGGTTTACTGCCGGGATTTCGTTCGAAAGGCGAGCCAGGCGTTCGTGTCGCCGCGGGCGAACACCTATGCTCGCTCTCGCAGTTCTGAGCCGGGTGGCACACGGCATGGGCAGGTCTCGGTGCGTGCAGACCACGTTGTCATCTTCTCAGAGGGGGAAACGTTCAGTTGGGTGGATCGCAGACCCCACCAAGAACAGAATGAACCCCTGCAGCTGGGAGGCTCTGTAGTAAGCTATCTCACAGGGAAAGCCTTGCCCTTTTGGGGCGGACGTGTGGAGGAGGCTGCATTCAGACCTGATCACAGGAGATGGATTTATTCAATAGCTCAGCCCCATTTCTCTCTAAGAGGCTTCTTGCCATTTGGCCTGGGCACGGAAAAGTCAGAAGAAATGCTGCCTAAGAAGCTTCCTCTGTTGCCTCTGCCCCGGGAGCCGACGGAGCCCTCACCTGTTGGAGAGCAGCCCCGCGTTTCTGGGGTTGGGAGCCAGCGCTGTCACCCCTGGGGCTCTTGGAGCCGGTCCCAGGCTCCGTCTGTTGCAGTCTCCTCTCGCTCTGCCATGCACCTTCCCTTGCCTAGAGCTAAAGCAAGGAGCCAAGAATTAATTGGTTTGTGTTTCCTTTTTTCCCCCTTGTTGTGTTGTGGTCTGATCTCTATCTGGGCTCGTTGGACACTGGAAGCGTCTGCTTCCCCTTCTCCAGAGACAGATGTGGGAGAGCTGAGTAAATGCTTGAGTGCAAAGCGAGGGGCCGGGCTGCGCCGGGCGGGGATCCTTCCGCTTGTGCGCTTGCTCGACTCCCTGTGGCGTTGCAGTTGTTGGCAGCGGGGTCGTGGGGAGGCACGTGGAGGCTCGGCATGGCTGATGCACACTTACCTGCCAGGGACTGGTATCGGGCTTTACCCGTTTTACCCTTACCGGCCTTGGCTAGCTTGGGGCGGTGGAAGTGGTGGCATGCCTGGCCTGACTGGATTGCAAGTGCTGGATAGAAAAAACGCTGTTCTCAAGCGTCGATGCCTCTCGGGGCACGTGGGGAAGGCAGGGGCTGGCGCTCGGAGCGGTGCGGGCACGGCGGTGGAGCACACGCAGGACCCGGTGCTGGCGGGCACGGGCTCATCTTCCCGCAGTCCGGCTCTGCGGGATCCCGTGCTCCTCTGGCTGGAATCAGGCCAGGGGACCTCCTGGGCCAGTGTTTCTGTCCATTACTGTAGAGAATATCCCACCTTTGTAGGTTAAGTAAACTTTCCCAGGCAGGAGGCGTAAACAAAGGTTAAATAAATAAATAAAGTTTATTTCGTATCTACCAAGGAATTTCACTGACTGGGAATTTAACTTTGTGCTCAGAAAAGGGCCGCGAGGGAAAGAGAAAGTTGCTGTAAAGCGCCAGGAAGAGGGAAATGCAAAGGGGAACAGGGGAAAGCAAGTGACTTACAGGGCTACAAATCTGAGCGGAAATGATTGTATTAGTGATATTTTAAGCCTTGTCATTCTGTATACATTAGGATTGTCAAAGTGGTTCTGGAACACTCTCTCTAACCCAGTCTTGTATTCCAAATGCTAATCCACACAGTGACAAACACAATGTTGTTGGGCAGCTTCTGCTTCCGTGGAGCTTAATGAGATGGGGAGAAGGGACAGCGACAGCTCTTGGTTGTGTTGGTAACGCCGTTAGTTCTTCACCTCTTCCTTTTACCTGCACTGGGCTTTTGGACTCTGTCATGTACGTGAACTCCCATAAAATTTAAGTCCTCTATCTGAGGAAGGGACTGGATTTGGGAAGGATGAGGGGAAGAGTCTTGGTCACCTTTCCCAAAGGGCTGCCCAGGTGCTCTGGGGACAGCGTGGTGGGAACATCAGCCCTGACTGAACTGAAGAGGGGGACAATAGATGTGGGTTTGATCTGAAAGGGTTTGAAGCTTCACAGTTTGTTTCTAATTAAAGCCTTAAAGCTGTTGATGCTGTGCACCAGCGCTGGGGAGGAGGTGGTGGCCCGTAGGACAGCCCTTTCCCGTGGTGTCCTTCTGACCTTCACCTCTGCCTTTCTGCTTTCTAGAAAATGGCCAGGCCGCCTCTTGGGGCTTTTTTGTGGATGTTTCTCATTGCTGGCTTTTCAGAGAAGCGCTTGATCAGGAGACCGTGTTTCTGGTAATTATGCTTCGTACGGACCTATTTTCTTATGCATTTAATAGGGCTCTGTCTTTTCAGCTTGTACTCGGCCTGAACTCTCGGGCAAATTAAATTATGACAGGGGCCTTCCACAAGTGAGATGGGCATTAAAATCTTTGATTTTGCTCAGGGCAATTATTGTGACCAGGCGAGGAAGAGGAGGCTGTTCAGTGAGTGATGCAGGGCAGAAGCGTTAGGACCCCTTCATTAGTGATGCTGAAGTTCAGTATTTCAAGTTCCTGACTTCAGTAGGCTGCTCCTGCAGCGGGAGTCCCGGGGCGACCTGCGGGCTTTGAGCAGTGCCTGGCGGTCCCCCTTCAAGGGAGCTCTGTTGTGCCGGGCGGCGTGCTGGCAGCTCTGCTGAGAAAGGCGCTTCTGAAGATGAGAAAAAAATTCCCCTAGTGCACCTTCTAATTGTTCATTTAGGAGCAGAACTTTCCTCCAGCTGGGAGGGCTTAAGGCTGTTGTAAAGTGCTAATTAAAAGTAATAGTGATAATGAAAACAGATGTTTTCAAGAAAGGTAAGTGGTATTGGTGCCCCAGTCTGCTGTCCCTGGCCTCTCTGCAGGAGTGTGAGCTGGTGTCCCAGTGCCGCGTTTCCAGGGGGGCTGGGGAGGGGGCTGGGTCCTGGGCGGCTCGCCCCGCTTTGACAAACGGGGGTGATCATTGATAAAGCGTGGGGGTGCGGTACGAAGCTTGCATCGCTGGGACAGCCGCCACCTCGGAACGCGAGCTGCCTTTCCGGGCCAAGCGTGCAGAGGTGGGTGCGGGAAGGTGGAGCTGAGCCTGTGCACTGAGCCTGGGCTGCTGCTGCCCGTGGGGTGGTCCAGCATCGCTGGGGCCTTCAGACGCTCCTCCAGAATGAACGGTACGTAATGCTGAGAGCAATGAGGCACGCGCATGGCTTGACCCAGGGCAGAGGCAGCGGAGTACTTCAGTCCTGCGTGTCCCAGGGGCTTCCGATAGCTTGGCTCTGTCAGGGCTGCAGTCATCCTGGGGGTGGCAGGGTTTGCAGGGGGAGAAAAACCCCCGATCTTGGAGCTGGTTTATCCTTTTTCTCAGCTGCAGTTTATTAGGAACTGGGAAAGTGCTGTTATTTAACTGAAATGGGTTTGGGTCTCGTGTGGGTGGGGCTTTGTTGAGGGGTGTTTTTTCCTGGCTTTGGATTTGGTGGTTTTTGGTGGGTGGGGGGTTCTTGGGTTTTTTTCTTTGCGAGGAGCAGAGCCTTATGCCCGCAGGTAACAATCCCCATCAGTCTTTGCTGCAGGGTCTTTGTTATCTGGGCCCACCGTGGTTAGCAACTGCCACTGCTGTCACGGCACTCATTACCGTGCCTGGTACTGAGGCGGTTTGCATGGGGAGCTCGGAGTTATTCCGCTGAGGTTAGTCTCTGGCTTAAGAGGCTTTCTGTGGTAGCTTTCTGAGCACAGAGGTATTAACAACGCAGAAGACAGAGAAGACCACTTGAAATTTCATCGACCCTTTTTGGCTGCTGTGTTAGGGTTTTTTGTTCGGTGTTTAAGAGATTGATCTGTCTCTCCCATTGCCTGCTCTCGCTGACTGTAAGTGCTGACCTTTCCAGGCCCTGGTGGGAAGGTGTGGGTGTCTGAAGGATGGGCTGGCTGTTTAGTAGTCATCTTCAGGACCTTTATTTGACTTGTCCTCTTGTGCTGTACAAACAGCCTTTCTCGCTGCCAGAAAGTTGATATATTCTGTGGAGCTTTCCACAGGTGACCGGAGGATTCACTGCCTCACGTCGGTCACTTGTCCCTCCCTGACTTCTTAAGCCGTTCCGGTGCTCTGTCCGTTGCTGACATGTCTCCTCCTTTCTCCTGTTGTATGGATGAGTAGAACAAAATTGTTTGAGACTCTGAGTTCTTTTCTGGAATACTGCTCTAGAAGAGGAGGGGAAAAATAATCAATGCCAGTACAGCTTCAGGGAGGTGCCTCCACCCTGCGTCCTAGTGAGGACCGTCAGCGGTGCTTGGCTCCTCTCCTCTCGCCTCCCAGGGAGGATGCTGCAGCGCTGCGCACCGTGACCTGCCACGAGCTGGCCGTCGTGTAACGCTGTCGCTTTGCTGGCTGTGCAGCTGAGGCGTGCGTAAACAAGAAGCTTTACGTATGGAGGTGAGGGGCATGTGTTAGTGCTTCAGACAGAGAAGTCAGCTTTCAGAAGGCTTGCAGATGTGGAGCTGGAGTTGGCTGTAATGATGGAGGATTTTCTAGGAACAGCAAAGGGTCCTGTGTCTCAGCAACCTGACACGCTGGTGCTTGGCACTGGCTGCTGGTTGACTCTTCTGGCTCTGGCAGGACAGAAAAGGTGGACGCTGGCCCTGTTTAAGGGTGGGAGGGAGGTCAGTCTCCTCCTTTGTCTAGGTTTTACTAAGAAAGGATTGTTTTCATCTTGATTGTATGCAGAATTACTGATGAGAGGCTGGAAGAGCAGCTCCAGCCCTTCGAGACCTCTGTGATGGGTTTTGTGAGGCTCTGCAGCCCATCACCAGTGTTGCGGAGCTTTAGAAGCTCACGTCCAAATCTCCAGCCGCTAAGGCTGCAGCTGCGTGGTGTGACACGTTTGCTCATCGGAGCGCCGGTTTCGATCACGTTGTCGGTTCCATCATTAACCTTCTAACTGCTCTGCAAGCTAGCCAGAGAGGTAGAATGCCGTCCTCAGCAGTCTCCTGCAATGCAGATGTGCGTGGGAAGGACCAGCCTGGAAAACGGGGTTGGTTCAGTAATGGAAGGATGAAAGGGTCACGAGGAAGTGTAGGGTTTTGTCTTTCACCCTGAAGAACATGGCTTGAGAATCCTTTGCTGATTATGTGGAGGAAGTGGCAGCCATTTCAAGGGGAAGGAGGCTTCAGGGCATGGGGGAGCTGGGAGGCACGAGGGACTAGGGAGGTGGTTTGGATGCTGGTGAGAGAAGGCACGAAGAGGAGGAGGAAGAGGGAGAAAGGGCATTAGTCAGAAGTACCATCTATGGTCTAATCCTGGTTGAGGCCAGCCCATGGAAAGATTTCTTTGAGTGCTGTAAAGTTTATTTTGCAAATGTCAGCTGTGATTACTTAGAGAAAGTGACCCAGATTGCATGAGAGCAGCCAGCCAAAACGACGGAGTTTGCACCGAGTTCTCCTGGCAGTCTGTAGCATATGGTCCTTCAGGTTAATACTGAGATGAAGCTGTCAGAGCCGTGTCCATACTGGGAGATAATGGGACCCATACTCCATAATTAGTACCCGTAGAGCTGCTGACAGAACCCTGGAGCTTCAGGCCTTGTTAAACTCACTTTCAGCTGTCGTGTGGCAGTGGTGGCAACGTGGACCCCAGTTACGTTATAGTTTCCATCCCTGCTCCTGCTGATGGACAAGTAATACATGCTTTTGCCAGAGTAGATATAATCTGGCAGTTCGCATTTTGCTTATCTTCTGAAGGTCAGTTGATGCCTGTTACTGTGTTTAATTCAAGAGAAACTTTCTGGTATTTCAAGCAACTTCAGAATCAGAATGTTGTCTTGCTTTATGCTGGTAGATTGCTGCTCATCTTGTGGGCACGTGGTGGCAGGGTGACAAGCTGCTGTGGGTCACCTGTTTCGAGGTACGGGCTGCTGCACATGCACCCAGTGGTATGCAGAGGTCAGTCTCCCAACCCAGGTGTATCTGGAGTTCGTCTTCTAAAAAAAATTCTTAGCGCATTGTGCAATAATTTAGGCCCTGAAGGGAAAAAAATCTGTTAAACCTACGTAAAAGGATGCAGAAAACTGTAGAAAGCCCAGAGGAAAAAAAAAGCAATTGAAATACTGAAGAAAATATTTTGGAGTGCGAAGTTTTGATTTTCAGCTGATGAGGAGGCTCCAGAACTGAAGTTAGGAGTTTTGGTGTCGGAGCCCTCGCTTCCCCAGAGGGGGATGCGCCAGCAAAAGGTGAGCTTGGGGGGGTGGGGGTGAGAGTGAGACCACGATATGGGGTGTACGCATGATGACTAGACACAGTTCAGGGACTATTTGCTTAACCTTCTCCGTGCAAGAAGTGGCTCGGGGTTGGTGCTTTGGCACGGCAGAGTTGGGAGGACTCTCACCGAGGTTCACAGGGGCTTCAGACACAACATTATGCCCTGGCAGTTCTTATTTTTGTAAAAAGCTCAAGACAGCACTAGGAGCATCTTGCAGGCACCCTGCAATTATCATAATAAACAGTTTTATCATCTGCTTGGCAATCAATAATGTGGCTTATGCTGCTTTAGTATCTCACTGGTATTGATTACCTTAACAACTGTGCTGCGGTCAGCTTCTGTTAACCCGTGCTCTGCTGATGGGGCTCGCCTGTCCTGCTGCGGGAGGCGCAGGACTTGGCTCTCGGCCTAGGCGTGTGCAGGAATAACAGCAGGACAGGTCAAACCCAGCTTTTAATCAGGGAGGCTTGATGGTGGTAGGGTTTTAATCCAGGAACGTGGAATTGAGCACATATTCTGTGTACGTGGTAATTTAAAATAGGGGGATTGGAATGTGGTTCTCGGTTTGGGCTCAAATGAGTTTGAGCTTGTAGGAGTGTTGTGCAGTGCTCTGTCAGAAGGGGTTCCCCGAGCCGTGCGTGCCCCGAAACCCCTGCCCTTGAAGAAGGAAGGCTCCTTCCTCTGCAGCAAAGTGGTGGTGCTCCCCAGGACCTGGGCTCCGAATGGGACTGCAGGGGGAGCGTCCACGGGACATCCCCTCGGCTCCTGCTGGGACTACCCGAGAACCAGCTGTTGCCCTGGCGTGCCGGCCCCTGGCGTGCCGGCCCCTGGCGTGCCGGCCCCTGGCCCGCCTGGCCTGCCAGAGCCCGGGCCGTGGCCTTGGGCACGTGCCGCGCAGCTCCCCAGACCCCGCAGCAGCCTGCCAGGCTGAGCTGGGGGAGCCACGCGCTGCTGCCTGTACCAAAGACTTTGTTTCAGCTAAGTGAGCCCTTGGGGGTGTTTTGACAGCATTGCCGCTGCTTCCGGCAGAGCAGTTGGCGATCAAGAATATCAGGTTAGTGGCTTACTCCGTTTTGGGAGGAAGGAAGATGACTCTGTGTCAGCATCCAGATGGGACTTTGAGGAAAGATGGGACTTTCTGGGATTTGGATGTACCTAGATAGTTGGGTCTCGTGCCCCAGTATTTCTCCTAATGGAATTTCCCATCATTTACTGCCCTGCTGATTTCTGATCAATGAAAATAAAATTGCATTGCCTCCTGAGAGGCTCCGTGTATGGCTACAGCCTCCAGCTGTGTCAGTTCCGGTAAGATAATCTCATCAGGCGTGCAAGAGGGTAATAGGAAATAAAAATAAAACCCACAATTAGCAAGAGGCCAAGCAGCAGAGTAACGCTTTCAGTCCTGGAGGTCTGGAGAAGTGTGTGTAGCAGCTTCCTTCCCCATCTCCAAGGTGCCTGCGTCCCCCGCAGGTGTGCCGCAGCACGGTCCGAGCCGAGGTTGGGACTCTGCACAGGTCCCCCGGCACATGCTTTGAAACCCGTATTTATCTGTGTCTGTGTCAGCTCTCCCTCGTGAGGTGGTTAAACTTTCACAAGAGATGTGTTTGTTCTAGAGCGTACCAGGGATGGAGCAGCTGATAGAGCGGCTGCATGCTGGGGACTAGGCGAGCGTGAACTTGAGACTTTGAGCCGTCGAGCAGCGTGTGGTTATCGGCTCCTGTTGGTTGCTGCAATCAGAGGGGTTTATTTTGACCAGATACTGAAAATACTTAGACTGTAGCTGAGGTCTAGAGCAGGGCACTGTTTTGGTAGCAGATGAGTGTGCAGATGCTCTGTTTGCAGGAGCATGGGGCCTCTTGGGTCTGCTAAAATTTGCCTAAAGGACACTCCAGATAGGAAGTTTTCCCAACCAGACTGTCAGGTTTCTTTACCTGTTTCGGGTTTCTGGGGTTTTTAGGTTATCTTCCAGTGATAAAACTGTGACCGGTAAAATTTTCTCCATACCAAAACACTAACAGTCGATCTGAGCACCCATCCTGGTGACCTTTGCAGTGGGGCTTTGCAACTCCAGTGGGTGATTCAGAGCTAACGTATCAGGCGGCCGCGGTGTTTGTCGAAGTAGCAAGCAGAATGGTTACTGAATGACCTAATGCTGCTGAGCCGGCCTCTCCTTGTCCGAAGCGTCGGCTTTCCCGAAGGGTGGGAAAGAGCGACTGAGCCGCGGACCAGGCAGCCTGTCCGTTTCCTAACAAGGACTGGATCCGAGCCCTGGCAGAGGAGATCTGCATGACTTATGAATCTAACTCTTACCCGCTGCTTGGCCCTTGACACTAGGCTGGAACACAGATGTTGTTTGGGTAAATCAGTGGAAGGAAAGAGTGTTGGCAGCACTTCTTCCCCGGCATATGACGAGCATTGCTCGGAGAGCACAGTCGAGCAGCAGAGCATTAGGTTTTCAGGCCGGGCCACCAAAGGTGGGCTGTGCCTGCTCCCGAAGTCGTGTTGCAGGGCTGCTGGAAGCTTAGCGGTGCTGGTTTGTAAGAGCTGGCCCTCGGCGTAGCAGTGGGAATGCCTCAGGCGCTTCTGAGCGGGTGGGACTGTTGGACATGCTGCCGAGGGGCTGGAAGGTGGGGGATGAACCATCAGCAGCGCCGCAGCGCTGGCTGGGGTCCCTCACTTCAAGAGTCCCTGCAGCAGTGTGCGTACTATAGTCTTACTATAAATGCTGTATTTTCTTCTTGGATTCGGGAACAGCGCTCTGGTGATTTAACTATCATCTTGGATTTGTTTATATGTGTCTTTATGGTGTTTGAAACTCCGAACAATTCGAGGCTTCTCCCTTAACAGGCATCTCTGTGGTTAGACGGGCGTAGGTGTTGCCTGGTGCAAGGTTGTACGGATGTAACTGCCCTTTGTAGGAGGGCCCAAAGGGAGCTGTGGCAGCTCTTACTGGTACGAGCTGCTGGACAGGCTGCTAGGGTTAAAATGAAGGAGGGGGAAAGGGCGAGCTTCAGACTGTGCCAAAAGGGGGGAAACAGTAAGGGCCGTTTCCCAAAGCACTAAGGTATGGGGGGACTCAGGGAACCACGAAGTCCGTGTGACGGAGCAGGGCAGTTTGTCCTCAACAGATCTTCGGTTCAACGACAGTGCACTGAAAATGTGAGCCAGATGCAAATGTTGTTAGTTATGCAGCAACACGGGCTGGAGACAGCGTTTGACAAGAAGTGTTGGGTTTTTAGAGCAAAGGGGTGGGTTGTGCAACTGCAAAATCCTGGAATGTGTGATGTTTTGAAACAAACCAACATGGAAACAAAATCTGAAACTTCTGTGGTGTCCTGCACGGGAGGAGAGGTTCGTGCAGGGCCTGAAAATGAGCTCCATGTCCTGGGAGCGTGTAAATGCCACGTCGCTTCTGAACTAAGAGCAAGTGCTCAACTTTGTTTTGTAGAGAGAAATGTGACTTAAGCTAGTTTATCTCTGCTACAAAATACTTCCAGTGCAAAGAGTCTCTCTGGAGGAATAAACGCTCTTTTCCCAGCTGCTCACTTAAAACCCTCTGGCACTCCTCTGGGTTACTCTGTTCTCAATGGCAGCGGGTTGATGATTATATAAATATTTTCATGTGTAGTACAGTAGCTGTCTCAAAGGGATCAGCAAACTTGGAATAATAGTTCATAACAAAATGTTTTCTGAAAAGCTGCCTGAATCTTGTAGTACTCTCGTTGGCTCAATTTTAGCTGGTGTGAAGGACAGATGAAAAAATGTGGATAATGTAGAAGGTTCACCTTTTCAAGGAGGCCCTTGCTCTTAAGTTTCATGCCAAGTGCTTGAGCCCTACAGCTTTCAGTCCTGTTTTGTTCAGCGTTTCCTTTGCTTCCTGCTGCTTGAAAAGCTGTTTATGCTAATGATCCTGTGAAGATCTGAGGAGCTGGCTGTGCCTATGCATGTGAGCCTGTGTGTGAGAGAGTGCTTGCATTTTCTGTCCCGTTAATGAGCCTGCGCAGTGCAGCGCTTGTTTGTGTTGTCAGCGTGCCAGTTCTGGAGCACTGTCAGCTGCCAAAGGCAAGCCCTCCATGTGGTTGTCTTCCTGCTGGGAGAAGACCGTCCTGTCCTTTTGAGGTGCCTGGTGGATCTTTCCTTTCCGTAGATCAGTGTGTGCTACCTCATCCTCTCCTGGGACCTGGTGCCCTTTGAGACCTGTTAGCTAGAATCCCTCAGAAGGGAAAGCACATAGTGTTCACAGGGGCTTCCACATTAATTCCGTGTGAATTCTTGGTTTTCCTAGGATAGCGAACTGGTTCACAAGGACTTGCAGAGCTGGGCTCATGTCAGCGGGTGTTGGAAGCCATGGGTCAATGCTGTCTGGGTCTTTCTTCACCGGTGGGCAGGTCTGACTTGCTAGTTCTTCTCCTGGTGCGATGCCATTGGACATGGCCATGGGTCCAGCTAGAGACAGTGGTCTGGCACTGAGCAGTGTCTGCAGAGAAACTCTTGGAGAAACTGAGCTTGGGCTTTTAGTTGGGAAAGCCTAACCACAGAAGAGGAAGGTGGCTAGATGCAGAGCTTGTTTGGGATTTGGCAAGACTGATACCTCATTACAAATACTCAGCAAACCATGTTTGTTGGTGAGGCAACCCCGCTGTGATCAGGTGTGTGCCAAAACACGGCTTGGTCTTGCTTGGAAAGGTGCAAGATGTGATTTGCGATGTGAAAGAGGGAAATTAGTTTCTAATTTCATCTTTAAAATGTTGAACTTGGCAAATAAATATCAGTATTTTGGGGGGTTGTGTTTTTGCTTTTAGGGGTTTTTTGTGAGGAATTGCATAGGAGGAATCCCAAGGCACTGCCATTGTAAAATGTTGATGGAAACCCCCAGCTAGAAGTCACTCTTCAAGCTGTGCATCCGCATTCACTATTACACTTCGATTTTTGGCTCATAAGTACCATTTTATCCCAATATTTCAAGTCCTGTTGCAGAATCCTCAACACTTCCCTTAGGCTGGCAGGTAATCTTACTACTTTCTGGCACTTTACTGAATGGGAGCGAGCTGCAATCTGTATCTTCTGTGTAAATTTGAAGATAAAACATTTTATGGAACTGGGAATTGAAACTCTCTGTGTGTTGCTGCCAAGCATGAATATCCAGCCCTCGTTGCTTAGGAAATTTAAAAAGATCTTTCTACTCTAGGAAGTGACTTTCCACATATTTGTGTGATAACAGCTGCTGTATAAATCTCAAAGTGACAACATGCTCATGCAACCTTATCTGACCCTCTTATGTGACCATCCTGCTTACTCAGTGAGGCAGTGTGTGATCATNGGGGGAGGGCATCAGAAGCTGCAAAATAACTGCTGGGCAAAAGCCTTCAGGGATGGTATTCCCAAAGAGCATGCAGGATTAACACCCATGGGGAACTGCAGTGTCTGGAGGACAGGTGAGGGAGATCCTCCTCTCACCTAGAAGGATCGTGCCTATTCTAACACGCTGTTACTAATGTTGGTGTAGAATGTCACCGAAATTCTAAGTTTTCACTGTTGTGGATGAAGAGGTGCTGGGAAAAAGTAAAGGCGTATAAACGTATGTGCGTCCAACGTGCGTGTGAGTGCACCTATCTGTCATTACAGGTACCTAATTACATAGGAAACAGTATAAAGGGAAAACATGAACATTTAAGGCAAATCAGAAAAAGTATAGATGGGTTCGTGTAGTGAGGGAAAATAAATTGGTAGGCAGTGAAACCAGGAAAGGAGGAGGTAATGTTTGAATGTTGCTCCGTTTTCTTTTGCACGGGAGAATTCAGCTCCCTCGTTGGGTGCTGCTGTGGCCTGTCCCCTTGCTCTGCAGCGGATCAGGCCTTCTCTGGCAAACTTTAAGTTNTAATTAAAGACAGTATCATAATGCATATGCATAAAGGAGCAAAATTAAAGTTGCTTTAGCAACATACGTTCTGTTTTTCCTTAATTTTGGAATTGTCGATCCTAGGTAATGATTTTTATCGTGTCTTTCCATGTGCCATTTCCTAAGTGCTACCAGAGTGCTGTGTAGCACGCCAGGTGTGGGAAGCGGCACAGAAAGCTTTGATGCTCCGGGTCCGTTGTGTCACGGCTCCAGACAGACGTGGCAGCTGCCTTGCACCCCCCCTCCCGGACTTCCTGCTCTCGGGAGCTTTGCACATACCTGATCCTAGGGAGCATGAGGTGGACTTGGCTGCTCAGTCACCTCTGGTACGTCTGTCCCTAGTTTTCAGGCTGGAACGAGCGCCATCGAGTGCCATTCCCAAGAGTGGAGCTTCTTGGCTGACCTGACCGTTCACACTTGGCAGGCTCTGTCCTCCTGAGGACAGTGTAAAGGGCCGGGCTGAGCGTGTCAGGAGGGGTGTGCCCAGGGCGTCCAAGCCCACCTTTAGTCCATAGGCCGTCACCGTCCCCTTGCCTCTGTCCCTTTCTGCTTCCCCTCTGTGCTGGAGCTAACCTGGGGTAGCCTCTCCGCCCGTGTTTACGGGACCGATGGATAGAGTGCCTGCTGGCACAACAGCCGGGTGTGCGCTTCCAAAGCCAGAGGCCGTTGTGCAGTTTTGTCCAACAGCAACCACTCAAGTTCAGCTGCTGACTGTGAGCATTTGCGTGAGCCGCGTCTTTTGTGGAGCCATGGCAGGATGCTGAAGGGCTGGCTGGAGTCTGCGGCTCTGTGCTTGCCAGGGCGCCCTGAAGGAGCAGACCCTGCTCGTTACAGGGCTGAGCGCTTCTCTCCGCTGTGCGGCGGTGGGGCTGGGCAGGGGGAGGGCTGCCTCGCTGGGTATCTTCCAGGGTAATGGCCGTGGATGTAATGCATCTGCTTGTATCTTTTCCCTGTCCTCAGCACCCTTTTTTCATGGTGCCATGTGGGTCATTAGCTGAGGGAACAGTTTCTCACTGTCTCTTTCTCCTTTTGTTTTCCTCCTTCCTCATTGCTTCCAGTCTTGGTTTACTGCCAAACAGCCTCTTGTGAAAGGGCCGCCTAATTAACCCTGTGCTAATTAACAATTTAAAATTACACAGCACGGCTGTTCATATTTAATTCTCGGGAAGCCTGGGCAACAGCAGGAACCCCCTCCTCCCTCCCGCTCCCATCCCTGCCGCCCGCGCTGCTGCCGGCTGTCCCCAGGGGAGGAGGCAGCCTGGTGTCGCAGGCCGGGGGCTGCCCCAGGAGCCCCCAGCTTGCCGGGGGAGCGGAGGGTGCTGGTTTAGCACCAGCCGCTCCTGGGCGGTGGAAGCATTGCTGTAAGACGGCACGTCCACCCCTGCGAGGGTGGGACCGGGGGCTGTAAGGACGTGACAGTGGAGGCTCCACTTGTGTTCTGGACCAAGTGTGGCTGCAAACCACCAGCTGTGGTTAGTAGAAACGCGATGAAAGTATGGGGCATGCAGCGCAGTGCCTTCGTTTGCACTGTGCCGTCCACATGTGCTCTGGACCGTCGTGGCTGCCGCTCCTGCCCTGATGGAGCACTCCCTGCGCTGTGGTGTCCGCGCTCCTCCAGCCGCGTCCCACAGCTGCACGATGCTGCGATGCTGCAGGGAAGGAGCAGGGGCTTGGGTGGGCTGTGCACCAGAGGCACGGTGAGCAGGGCGGTGGGAGCAGCAGGAGCTGCGTGGAGCAGCGGTGGGATGCGAGGGCAGAGAAGGGGCCGGGGAGAGCCCTTCCCTGCTGCTGGGGCGGTGGGAGCGCAGGGAGTCTCCAGCACTCAGGCTGTTCTCTCTGTAACTGGAGTTCATTGATTTTACGGGAAACCATGTTTACAGACAGAGTGCTGATCGACCTGACGAGTTGACTTCTGCCTCCTTAAGTAAGAACTACCTTTTCTTATTGACTGGCTGATAAACAGAGCGGAGAGGGCAGGGGGTGGGGAGAGGACGGGAGGTGTGGAGAGCACGGTGGTCGGTCTGTCCTCGCAAGCTCTCCTTGTCCTGTGCCGGTCGCTTAAGGGTGGTCTGGGATGGAGGGAGGGGCAGGGCCCATAACAGCCATCTAGTAACTACATCATATTCCTGTTCAAAGTCTGCTTTGCTTTAGTGAGGAGATTGCCCTTTTCAATTTAAAAGGGTGATATCTGCAGTTCCTGTGTGAATAGAAAGAAATATTTCTGCACCTCTTCCTCCCTCAGCATTGTTCTTCAGGAATGGCTCTGGCAATGAACAGAACGGGCAAGAAAAGCTTGGGTTTGTGTAGGGGCTTGGCCCATGTCCAGGGGCTCTGGCTGGCATGTTTGGGCTGAGGGTTTTCCCACCTGCCCTGGAGGGGCTCCTCCGTGTTGAGGAAAGGGAGAGGATTCTTTTGGAGCAGCACCTCCCGAGCTGGTTAACTTGGAGTGAGTGGGGGGAGAGATGTTAAAGCAACCCAAGGCAGAAAAGCCCACCAATTAATTGGTAAGCGCTTGCAGGTTGGCCTGGCCTGGCCTGGCCGGGAGAAGAGATTGGCTTTCTTGTCAATAAACAAGTCCCCAGTGCAGCATCAAAGCCGCAGTCCTTTATCAATCGCGGCCTCCTCTTCCCGCATGTTCCTGTAACTTACCAAGCATTTATTACATTGATTTTACAATCAGGCTGTTAACCCTCCCGCCCCACCAGCCCGGCTAACCCGTTTGGCCCAACCGTCAGTCAGGCAGCTTCCTGCCAGCGGAGGGTTCCTGACAGCAGAGCCCCTCGGCGTGATGCGCTGTCCCATCTCGGCGTGTTTCCTGGCTGGCTGTGCTGGCAAACGGATGCCTCTTGTCTAAGAGCATTTGTGGGGCGCTGCTGTTCCACATTGCGGTTTGAAGTCTGCAGAGATATTCCCAAAACCTTTCTTGGCAGAAGTATGAGGCTCATGGAGTTTCTTACGTTACTCAGTTTTTTTGCCCAATATGAATTTGCTGTCAATGCAAGAGGTAGCAGTGAGGGGGAGAGAGTTTGTCACATAGTGGGAGGGTGAACGTGCAGCCTCCACACAGAAGGACCTGGGATCAGTCTAAAGGAAACATGCTGCTGAGGACAAATGCTCAGTGGGAGAGAGCCGGTGCGAGCGAGAGCTGTTACAGAGCAGGGCTCAAGCGTCGTTTTAACTAAGGTAAGCAAAAGCGGCTGATGAAGAAGACTGAGCCTTTTGCCAGCAGGATTATGGTTCGCTTTCTTCATTCAGTGAACTAGGTTATTTTTATTACAGATCAAATCGCCATTTATCCCCAGTGCAGCCACAAAGCCAGCTGTGTGTGGCATAGGGTGGAAGGAAGGTGGGGATCGGAAGTGCTGTAAGGCAGTAGTATTGTGTGTGAAGGCTTTGGGTTGTTGCGCCGTTGCACCTCCAGGTCCTTCCGTAGGCATCCTTGCCACGCTTGCTTTGAGAAATGTTACTTGCTGCCTTCACCGGTGGTTGTAACTGGTTTTTCTCAAGTTTCGCCAGAATTAAAATAGGACAGAAAACTGCCCAGATGCCTTCTAACAGGTATGTCCAGGATCCCCATCTGATGGCCAGCAGTGCAAGGGAGATTTGTCTTGATTTCATCCTGTTCTCCTTCTGCTTCCCACGGCCCAGGAGTGCTGTTGGGGTGTAGGGGAGCGCTGCTGCTGATGCAGGGGTGGGGACAGGCGGAAGGCACATCTGTCCCCCTGCTCCCTCTGACCGCTTTCTGGTGCTAGCGGGGAGAGAGTTTGCTTTCCTTTGCAGTGGGAGACTGGCCAGGGCGGGGGGGA
>VWZZ01005067.1:299502-384853 GCA_013399095.1 Psophia crepitans | reverse complement strand
TAAGTTTTCACTGTTGTGGATGAAGAGGTGCTGGGAAAAAGTAAAGGCGTATAAACGTATGTGCGTCCAACGTGCGTGTGAGTGCACCTATCTGTCATTACAGGTACCTAATTACATAGGAAACAGTATAAAGGGAAAACATGAACATTTAAGGCAAATCAGAAAAAGTATAGATGGGTTCATGTAGTGAGGGAAAATAAATTGGTAGGCAGTGAAACCAGGAAAGGAGGAGGTAATGTTTGAATGTTGCTCCGTTTTCTTTTGCACGGGAGAATTCAGCTCCCTCGTTGGGTGCTGCTGTGGCCTGTCCCCTTGCTCTGCAGCGGATCAGGCCTTCTCTGGCAAACTTTAAGTTCTCCTCATGCTTTTTCTTCTCTCCCCCCAGTTGTTGAAGCACCAGCTGCATGTCTAAAGCATGAGTCTTTCATTGTCTCTTGGTTCCCAGATTGTAAAAACATGAAGAAGCTGGCCTCTGCTTGTACGGTTTTTCCACAGTTGTTTTCTGTGGATGTTTTCTGGCTGTGTACACCAGGAAATCTTTGGGCCACAGGTTAAAAATCGCTTTTTCAGATGAGGTAATAGTGCTTTAATTTCTGGTGGTTTTTCCTCCCCTGTGGGTCCGCAGGAGCTCTCTACAGGAAGCAGACTATAGAAATGCAGCTTTGCAGACAGGACGCTTGGTGGGTTTGCATCTGGACTGGCAGTGTCCTGCCGATCTGTGCTCTGCGTTACAGTGCTCCTGCTCCGAGGGCGGCACTACCTAACCTCACAGGTCTGTAACCGCTAGAAAGGCTCCTGTGAAGGGCCCTGTTAGGATCCCAGCCTAAAGAGATGCTGGCAGGTCGCAGAACACCAGTAGAGGTGGCGGGGAGCTGTGGGTGTCAGCGGTGCCCAGCAGCCCATGCTCACTGGCTGCCTGGCAGTCGGTGGAAGTTCTCCGGGTCTCATATTCAGTGGAAGAGAAATAGTGGGAAGGCTGTCCTTCCCTGCATCGGCCGTTTGCCTCTGGGGGATAGTAGGAAGCCGTCTGTATGCAGAGGCTGTGCCCTGCAAGATCTCTGGGAGCTTCCTGGAGTGTGGTGGGCTGACCGCTTTCCGATCCCCAGGATGGACCCTTGTCAGATCTGGAATTTCCTGTTTGGTTTCTCTCCTGACATCTCTCTGTTTAAACTCTGTCCAGAACACAGCAATTAAATCTCCTGTGCATACCAAACACTGTTACTCTGAAATCTCTGAGAGTTACTCTGGGCCTCATGGTCTACCACGGAGGTGCACGTGGGGTAGCTCTGGTTCTGTGCTAACAGAAAGGAATCACCCAAAAATAACAGCATCTGGCTTAGGGAGCCACAGAGTACGATTTTTACAAAGTTTATAGCTCCAGTACTGTTCTGTTGTAGTGTCTTAACTCTGTTTCTGTCAAAAGCTTTTCTGCTACATTTGTGTTTGTTTTCTGAAGAGCTAAGGCTTTGGGGCCGGCAGTGCAGGTCCTACGATCTTCCTGCCCCCCTTCAGGGAAGGCGGTGGGGGAAGGTTTTCACCACCCTCCAGGTCCCTTTGATTTGCCTCTTGCGTTCCTGCTTTCATCGTATTTCCATTGCTCGTTTCCAGCGGTGCGTTGCCCAGGGCCAGACCGCCGGTTCTGGCAGCCCGTCTTGTGGCGCCAGCTCTCGCAGCCTCCCGAGGAGCAGGGTCGGCCGCCTTTGTAGCGGGTGATGTTTAGGGAGCTGTGTCTCTTCCCGACTCACCCGCCTTTCTCCTTCTCTCCCCGCCTGCAGGTCCAAGCTGTACCGGGTGCAATGAGCGCTCCGTGCCGGCCCTGCCATGGAAGGCTGTGACTCGCCCGTCATCCCCGGGAAGGACAATGGGTGCGGCATCCCTCAGCACCAGCAATGGACTGATCTCAACAGCGCGCATCTCCCCGACACGGCTGGCAGCATGGAGCAGCCCGCGGCGGAGAGCCGTGGCCCCCTGGACAGCCTGAGGGTCCCTTTCCCTGAGCGCGTCCCCGAGAGCAGCGCCGCGGCCGGCCCCGGCGCCGAGCCCGCCGGCAAGGAGGTGAGCTGCGGCCAGTGCGCCGCCTCCTTCGCCGGCCTGCAGAGCTACATGGAGCACCGCTGTGCCGGCGCCCGCCCGCCCCCGCCACTGAGGGGGGAGAGTGGGAGCGAGAGCAGCGAGGACGGGGAGGAGGAGAGCGACGTGGAGAACCTGGCCGGCGAGATCGTCTACCAGCCGGACGGCTCGGCCTACATCGTGGAGAGCCTCAGCCAGCTGGTGCAGAGCGGGGGCACCTGCGGCAGCGGGGCTCTCCCCTCGCTGCTCCCGAACTCTCTGCCCAAGCAGGGAGAGCCCGCCGCCGCCGCTCCCGTCTACCCACAGATCATCAACACCTTCCACATAGCCTCATCCTTCGGGAAGTGGTTTGAGGGCTCAGACCAGGCCTTCCCGAATACCTCAGCCCTGGCGGGCATCAGCCCCGTCCTGCACAGCTTCCGCGTCTTCGATGTGCGACACAAAAGCAACAAGGATTACCTGAACAGCGACGGTTCTGCCAAAAGCTCCTGCGTATCCAAAGATGTTCCCAACAATGTGGACCTGTCCAAATTTGATGGCTTTGTGCTCTACGGGAAGAGGAAGCCCATCCTGATGTGTTTCTTGTGCAAGCTCTCCTTTGGGTATGTCCGCTCGTTCGTGACCCACGCGGTGCACGACCACCGAATGACTCTGAGTGAGGAGGAGCGGAAAATTCTTAGCAATAAGAACATCTCCGCTATCATCCAAGGGATAGGCAAAGACAAGGAACCCCTTGTCAGCTTTCTGGAACCAAAAAACAAAACCTTTCAGCACCCTCTCGTTTCCGCAGCTAACCTCATAGGCCCTGGACACAGTTTTTATGGTAAATTCAGTGGCATTCGCATGGAAGGCGAGCAGGCCCTCCAGGCCGGGGCCGGCAGCGGAGCGGAGCCGTCGCCTGCGGGCGTCCTGGCCCCCGGCGCGCTCCTCAACCTGGGCGGGCTGACCAGCTCGGCCCTGAAGACTCCCATTACCTCAGTCCCCCTGGGCCCGCTGGCTTCCAGTCCCACCAAATCCTCAGAGGGGAAGGACCCTGGGGTGGCAGAGGGGGAGAAGCAAGAGGGGGGCGACCAGGACAGCCTCTCCGAAAAGGCAGAGCCAGTCGAGGAGGTGGAGGAGGAGGAGGAGGAGGAAGTAGAGGAGGAGGAGGAGGAAGAGGAAGAAGACGAGGATGATGAGGGTTGCAAAGGACTGTTTCCGAGCGAGTTGGAGGATGAACTGGAGGACCGGCCCCAGGAGGACGCTGGGGCTGTGGCAGGCGGCAGCAGCAGCAGCAAAAAGGACCTTGCTCTCTCAAACCAAAGCATTTCTAACTCTCCTTTAATGCCTAACGTGCTCCAGACGCTGTCGCGGGGCACAGCTTCTACTAGTTCTAATTCTGCTTCTTCCTTTGTCTTTGATGGTGCAAACAGGAGGAATCACTTAAGCTTTAACAATGAGGGCGGCGGAGCCGGCGTGGCAGAGGGCAGCAGGAGGCTGGACTTTATCGATGAAAGTGCCAATAAAGACAATGCCACAGCACCAGAACCAAATGAGAGCGCAGAGGGCGAGGACGGGAGCTACATCTCCCATCACCAGCATGCTGGCCCCCTCTGTGAACTTGGGGGTGGGGAGTGCCCCTCGGGGAGCGGCGTGGAGTGCCCAAAGTGCGACACGGTCCTGGGCTCCTCGCGGTCGCTGGGTGGCCACATGACTATGATGCATTCTCGCAACTCATGTAAGACACTCAAGTGTCCCAAGTGCAATTGGCACTACAAGTACCAGCAGACGCTTGAGGCGCACATGAAGGAGAAACATCCCGAGCCGGGTGGCTCCTGCGTCTACTGCAAAAGCGGGCAGCCACACCCGCGGCTGGCACGGGGGGAGAGCTACACCTGTGGTTACAAGCCCTTCCGCTGTGAGGTCTGTAACTACTCCACTACTACCAAAGGCAACCTCAGTATTCATATGCAGTCAGACAAGCATCTCAACAACATGCAAAACCTGCAGAACGGAGGGGGAGAGCAAGTCTTCAGCCACACTGCTGGGGCAGCGGCGGCGGCAGCGGCAGCCGCAGCGGCCGCAGCAGCCAACATTGGTAGCAGCTGTGGGGCCCCCTCCCCCACCAAACCAAAAACCAAACCTACGTGGCGGTGCGAGGTGTGCGACTATGAGACCAACGTAGCTAGAAACCTTCGTATTCACATGACCAGTGAGAAGCACATGCACAATATGATGCTGCTTCAGCAAAACATGTCCCAAATCCAACACAACCGGCACCTGGGCCTCGGCAGCCTGCCGTCCCCCGCCGAGGCCGAGCTCTACCAGTACTACCTGGCGCAGAACATGAACCTTCCCAACTTGAAGATGGACAGCACTTCCTCAGATGCGCAGTTCATGATGGGTGGATTCCAGCTCGATCCCACTAATCCCATGGCAACGATGACTCCATCTCTAGGTGAGGCTGAAGGGTTTTCCACCGTGGCCACGTGTCAGGGAGGGATTGTGTTTGCATTACTGCAAAACCCTCGTGCGCGGGCTGGGCGCTGCGTGCCCAATCCCTTCCTTCTGTCTCTGCGGCCCGCCATGTAGCACAGCCACGGCGCAGTGAGTTGCCTTTGTGTGGTGGTTGAAGAGGCAGGCTATGCCATGGAGACCTCTCTTTTGCATTCCCCCAGACCAGTTTTCTTCATCCTAGGAAAATACATTACTTTTCTGGTACATTTTCTAAGAGTTTTCCTAGGGAGCTAATAAAACAGTGGCTACAGATTATTGCTGATGTGCATTAAATGTTCCTCCTCGCTGTGGAAAGCATCCTTAATAGAGTGTTCCCTAGTGATTCTTGGTTTGGTAAGGGATGCGAGTAGTTTGGCAGGTGGCTTTGTGAGAGGGTCTGATCAGCTGCTGGCCCTGTCCGAGGCCGGTGTTGAGTTGGTTTGTTACGTGCTGTGTTGCCCGGAGAAGGAAAGGTAAGCAGGTTTGAGAGTTGTGATGAATTTGGTGGGAGGAAGGGGTGATGTTCCTCTGCTGAAGAAACGGAGCTGAAACAGCAAGAGCTGCAGGATTCAAGGCTTGACCGAATGAGAATTATAAACTGGAGGGGAATGGCTGGAGATGATAAAACACTTTAGAATAGAATAGAATAGAATCATTAAGGTTGGAAGTGACCTCAAGGATCATCTAGTCCAACCATCCCCCCACCACCTATTACCCACTAAAATGACCTTGCAAATGCATTTTTCCTGACAAGGAGCATTCATCGTGTTTGTGCCAGCGCTGTGCTTGGCTGGGGGGGGCACACCCTATCCCTGCACAATTTACTTCAATTAGGCTTGGAGGGGAGATAGAGGCACAGGTCCCGCTGGGTTCCTCCCGAGCTGCTTGTGTCGCCCAGGGCCGGCAGCAGCCCCGTGCACGTGCTTCCCGCAGCTTTGATCTCCGCAGCGCTCTGGGATGAAAGCTGTCTTGGAACAGAGCCCCGCGCTTCAGGCCTGGCAGGCGCTGACTGAAATTACTGCTGTCTCCACGTTCTTTTGCTGCTGCGGAGAATTTTTCGCAGTGCCTTGAGAAAGCACGTGAAAGGAAATCTGCCACCTCACCTGCTTTCCTCTGAACCCCTTTCCCCGTGCCGCACGCTGCCCTCCCTAGCCTTGTCCAGCCATCAGTGCTGTTGTTACCGGTGGGCTCCGTCCCTGGTTGGTTGCTCTCATGCATGTTCTCCTTTCCTTCAGCTTTCTAGTAGTTTATTATTAGTCCAGAAAGACGTGAAAGTCATATGAGAGAACACCACCACAAGATACTAAAAAATTAAAACAGAGAAATTCAAGTGACTATAAATTAATTATAATCTCCACCCCCCACCCCCCGTGGTGATCTAGCTCACATCTCTGGCAGGTCAAGGACGCAGCCTTTTTTAGTGTATTTTTCAGTAGCTCCAAGTTGCCAAGAGATGTAATTGACAGTCATTTGCTGTGTAGCTGGTAGGGTATAAAGTTATAGTGTCGTCCGCGGTGGGTTTCTTGGAAGGCGCCCTTTTGGAGCTCGCAGCCCCTCCTTACTGCAGCCCGGGCGGCCGGCATGAGGGAAGGTGGGAGTATTTTAACTGAAGCCTCCTAAAGTGCACACCAAGGCCTTGAATGTGTATGAGCTTGCCTGGAGGGTGATTTGTGAATTGTACACTTGATGGCTGCAAATCTGGAGCTGAGGATTGTGGAGGGAGGCCCTGCCTGTGTCAATAAGCACTTGACACGAGCTCAGCTCGTTAGACTCACACACACACACTGTGAACTTTGTGAGAAGTGAAGCAGATTTTTCCCATCTTCACACTTCAGTCCAAAGCTGGGTTTGGGTATAATATTAATAATTCAGAAGATTCTGCTTTTGGGTTTTTACTGCATGATGTGTTTAGGAGAGCCTGATTCAAAGATTCAGGATACAGTCTAAAAGGGACACTTAGTAAAATCACTGGGTTAGGAGGTACGGACCACAGAAGGCAAGTGGTGGGTTCCCTGCTCCTCAGATACTAAGTGAGCAGATGTACGGAGGGTATAACTCTGCCGTGGCAGGGAGGGATAGAGGGGATTGAGAAAAAAGATCATTGACTGCTGTGATGGAAAGACACTTTTGGGCAGTGCATGCAGATGGGACTTCCCTCTCCAAACAGTGCTCTGTGTGAGCAGGAGATACGCTTGATGAAAGCAAGGTTCTGCTCCTCTGACAAAGCAGGTGCTGTGCTCCTGCAGGAGAGATGGTAGCACAGCCCTCTGCAGAGACTACATGTGGCTACGTGCTTTCAGAGAGGTTAGCATGGACTTGAGGGTACTGCCTGAACTTGGAGTGTCTTCCCCGTGGTGGCTGTTTCTCAGCAAACAGATTGGAATGTAGGAAACTAGAAGTTAAGGAAATAAAATCTCTCTTTTTTGATTGGCTGAGGAACTGTTGACCTGAAGGTTCCTGTGATAAAATAAGATTGTTAAGCTGAGCTATGACGTAAGATCAAGGTAAGATACCAAAAAGCTGCAGGCGGAGCATGAATGTTTTAAAAATGGAAAAGGAGAGCATGGTGGGGCAAAGGTCCTAAGAAGCTGGTGGTTGGTCTCTGTGCTTTGGTGTAAAAATGTTAGGAAAAGAAAACTTCTCTGTCCGCATCCTCAGAGTGCTCTGATGGCACGAAGAGCTTGCTGCATTCGTTTGCTGTGAGCGGGCAGAGTTCAGCTCTCGGTTTGAAGAGTAGATCTGACATTTAAAGACAGTAAGTGTCCTCCTGGCTTTCCTTGACATGCTCTTGCACTCTTCTTGTTGATGGTGGTTGCCTTGGGGTATGCAAAGTGTCTGTCAGCACTGGTTTTAGAAGACTGTCCACCATTTTGTACTCTTGCACAGGAGATGAGATCCAGTAGTGCAGGAGTGACACCTTTCAGATTGTTTTTTGTACTTACCACATTGCGCACCGTTGCCCGCTTCTGAGGGCAGCGTGATGACCTAGCTGTAATACCCCATCGCTCAGGCATGGGACTTCTCACCTTCTTTTTATTTGGCAGGGATTGTGCTCAGGTGCTGCATGAGGTAACATTTCCTGCTTCTCCAGGTAGGGAAATAAAACCAGGATGAAGTGGTACGCTGTTCTTGAAATGGCCGCAGAGACTTTCAGTGCAGAACTAAGGAATTCTTCGTTTCCTGAAACTTTGTAGGAAGTAGGGGCTTTCTTGCCATCTTTCAGGGGCAGAGGGTTGGATACTGGTTTTTCAGAAAGTGGGCAGCAAGGGCTGTTGTGGTCCTTTCCCAGCCTTCCATGCTGGCTACGATTGCTGTTTTCTTCAGGGATGGTACTGCCAAGCAGTGCAGAGGAACAAATGAATGGAGAGCCGTGCTTGGGTTGCGCTGTGTGTTCGGTGGGTGCAAGAGTTGCACTGAGAGCTGCGTGTGTTCTGCTCTGTGCTTCTCTTTTTACAAGTAAAGAATTCAGCTTTTCTGACCTCTTTCTCCCCTTTTTCTTTCGTGCAGTGGGTGGAGAGATCCCCCTGGACATGCGGTTAGGCGGTGGACAGCTGGTGTCTGAGGAGCTAATGAACTTGGGTGAGAGTTTCACGCAAACAAACGACCCATCACTGAAGCTCTTCCAGTGTGCTGTGTGCAACAAGTTCACTACAGATAATTTGGACATGCTGGGCCTCCACATGAATGTGGAGCGTAGCCTCCCCGAAGATGAGTGGAAGGCAGTGATGGGGGACTCGTACCAGTGCAAGTTGTGCCGCTACAACACACAGCTCAAGGCAAACTTCCAGCTCCACTGTAAGACGGACAAACATGTGCAGAAATACCAGCTGGTAGCACACATCAAGGAGGGGGGCAAGGCCAACGAGTGGAGGCTGAAATGTGTGGCCATTGGGAATCCAGTACATCTGAAATGCAATGCTTGCGACTACTACACCAACAGTCTAGAGAAGCTGCGTCTTCACACGGTGAACTCGAGGCATGAGGCCAGCCTGAAGCTCTATAAGGTAAGAGTTGGCTTTGCTTCATCTTCCTTCGTTGCCCGAGTGCTGGAACAATGAACAATCTCTTTTGAACTGCAGTGGACTGCGATCTTTGAGAGAGCTGCTCAGATCTCTCCAGTGGGACGCAGTCTCCCTTGCATGGCACAGCTCTCCAACCTGCGGTCTGCTAGCAACTGTGGCTGTTAAAGCCTTAGGCCAATGGGTCTTCGTGTTGAGATGCTTTAATGGTGGCTTGCGTGCCTTACGGCGCTGCAGGTAAATGACACTTCTGCACAAAAATGCAGGTCCCAGCTGAAGGCTTTGTGTGAGGTGGTATTTGCCATGCCGTTGTTGGCTCTGTTCCATAAGGTGGTTTGTTAGCCCAATACAGGATTCTTCATGAGCACTTGAAGGTTTTTGCTATTGTCAGAGAAGCTTGTTCACCCTGGCACTGGGAAGGTTGGGTGGATGAACCGGGGAGGGATGGAGGAAGAGGGCCACTGTCTGTCTGCTTTTATGCTGTGTGCACATTAGTGCTGGGATCTGGAAGGAGAGTGTTGCTTGGGGCTGGAAAAGGGAGGAGGCTGGCAGAGAAGCCTGTATTGACAAGCGTATACTGACCGTGCAGATGGACGGAGTGTTTGGAGGCAGTGCAGGTTTTCATCCACAGCAGGATTTGGCCTATGACTACCATCTTGTTTTCTTTACTTTTCCCCCCCACCTTCATTTTGTGCCTTCTCTGTAACCACCTTTGCTTTCCTGATTTCTCTCGTTCACAAACCCCCCTCGCTGGCCTGAACCCTGTGGGCTGTAACCCAAGAGGAGCTCCGGATACAGTAAATAGTCCTTTCACTCGTGCAGCAGAATTGCTCCAGACATTTCTATTGATTTTCACTGGACTTAAAGCTTCACCTTTTTCTCTAATCATCCCATAATGGCTTTAGTATGAACAATCAGGTACGAATTGCCATAAATCTAAGCAGCCACATACCTTCCATTCACACATGCCATCCCACTCGTCTTTTCATTTCTCTCGGGGGTTTTTATGTCTTTCTGTCCTCGTCCTTTTCTTCCTGCTTTCCCCCAAATGTGGTGAGATTTTTTTATACGTGGGAATTTAAAATGTGACATTGAACTGTGCAGTAGCCCACCCATGTCACAGAGTGGGTATATTAGATTTCAAAACTCACAGATTTTCCGTAGGAATGAGCGGTTCCAGCAGATGGAGAGAGGAAAGAAAGAAACCAGGAACATCATAGACGGTTTGCCTTGAACTATGGTTGACGGACCTGCCAGGAGCTGGTGGGGAGCTGCTCAGAGGAGGAGTACCTTTCTGCTGAGCTCGCTGCTGAGGCCACGGCTGCTGTGACAATGGCTGTTACCATCACCAGCGGGGGTCCAGCCAAGCACAGCAGAGTCTGGCTCTGAGAACAATCGGGTCTACCTGTATGCCTCTGCTCTCAGTTGTGTGGGAGACCTGAGAGAGTAAAATCAGCTTGGAAACTGGGGGCAAGAGAGTCCCGGTTTAACTTTAAAAAGCCAGATGGGGAATTGAGTCTCCTCTGTCTGTGGGATTCGATTTGGGGTACAGAAGAGTTGTTTGAAAGCTCTCTTACATGTTTTAGCACATAATATTGTTCTCTTAAATATACATTTCAAAGGGTTAAAAAATCTTTATCTTCACCCTTCATCTACAGTGGTTTCTACTGGGGAAGAAGCAATTGGGGCACTAGAATTCTGTCACTGGGGCAGGGCAGAGGGGAGAAGAAAGAAAAAGCACCCAGCCAAAGTCTGACTGGGGGACAGCCATAGATTCCTGTAATAAAGGTTCCTGAAATGCTTTCCTCAGATGGATGAAGAGAAATTATTAGTTTTCAGGTTCGTATGAGGCCTGGGCAGTTCTTGGAGCTGATACAGCCCTGCATCCCTTCTGATGCAAAAGCAGCGAAACACCAGGCGGAGAATAACCCATTTCAGAGTAATGAAGTCGGTTGTATGGTCCATATATTATCTTTCTAGTATGTCTGTATAAAGCCTGGAGCAAGACACAGCGGACAGCTGGATTCAGTGTCTCACTCCAGCATAGCTGGAATCGGAGTTTGACTTCGTGGAAAAACCTGTCTATGGGTCAAGTGGGCTTCAATGCAGTCCTCCCGGTGTGGCTGTAGCGCCATGTCTCTCTGGATAGCTGAAAAGATGCAGCGGGAGTGGGGGTAGTTCACAGAATGGTTTCTCTTCTCTCAGGCCTTGGTGTGGTCTGCAGTAAATTGAGATTGATTGGATGTTATTTTTCCTCTTGCTAATGTAATCCATTAGCCTGGCACATGCATAATCAGTTTAGAGCACAGTTAACTGGATGTAATCGAGTTCTTCCCTGCCTGCTGGAGAAAATCCTCTCCAGATGCTGCTGGGTGAGAGCGCATACTAGGCTTATCACACACAATCCTCCTTATTCTGCTTTTTTGCCATTTTTCTCTTAAATCGCATGTTACTGGCTGCTTGCATTGCCCAAGAGCCACTTCTGTTAGTGCGACTTGCTGCCAAAAAATGTGATCTGGAGACACTGTTAGCCTGTAGTCTGGTGAACCTTTTAGTCTTTTCCTGCAACGCTTCCAGTGCCGGAGGAGAAGGTCTGGTCTTCTGCTGCCATCTTCGTCCTGCACGTTGCAATAGCTTGCACCAGACCTCTTCCCATGTCGGTGATGAGGGGGCAGGGATGCCGCAGTGGTGTCCTTGCTTATGGCAAGAAACTGGAAGGAACTGGTAATCTTTCCTTTACTCTTATCTTCTCCCTAAATCCCTCCTGTCCCCCTAAAATCCTGTGACTAAACTGGAAATCCTGTTGTTTATCTCGCCCTTGCTGGGGGAATGCGGTACTTGTGCCTCTCACCGTGACTACTTATCTCCTTGGTGCGGTTGGTGGGGTTTTTGTTGTGACAAACTACCTGGAAAGCAAGAGTACCTTTGTAAATGTGGGTGCTTCAGTGTTCGAGATGGATGGACTGGCTTTGACGTAGGTGACGGGTTTGAAGACCCTTCATCTTGTAGCTAGGACAGCCTGATGAATACGGTGAGACTGAGGTTGAATTACATCGGTGGTTGGAGGCAGCGCCTGTGCAAACTCTTGACAAGTGCAGCCTTACTGTAACAGAAGTTAAGTCTTGTCTCCTCATGACCGCAGAGGACTAGACCAGAATTGAAGCAGAGCGGCGTTCCCCACATCTGGAAGAGGTCGGGCATGAGTTCCCACCATCTATTGCACAGGTGGAATTTCCAGAAGGAATTAATCTGCTCAAGCAAGAGCCAAGTTTGGATGTTTCCTACAACTTCCTGAAAACCTCTAGTTCAAAACCTGTAACGCAGAAGTTTAAACAAAGAACTACTGAAGAAACACATTGCTGGCCAGACTGCCAAATGAGTGCATTCAATGAGTTCATTCAGTGTCTTCCTTTTCAGTCTTTCCAAGTGCTGAGTTAACTTTTTAGGGAATAGGGAGTCTGAAGGAGAGAGCTGGGGTGACATGATGCCCCGCATAGAGGTTCTTTGTTAACCAGAAGATGCAGAGTGTGCAGGAAAACAACCCCTTGATATCAGTACTCAAGATACTATCAGCAATTAAACCGTGTGGATCTGTTGGCTTGGAAGGAAACAAAGATGACCTGTTTAAAGGAAGACGGGAGGTGCAGCAGAAGGTGGTGGGAGTTCCCAGTTTGGCTGGAGAGCAGCGTGTGTCTCATCCCACCTCTCCCGCAGGCGCAGCAGGACCGTGTGCAGCTGGAGAGAAGAGTGGCTGAGCCAGAGAGACTGCAGCGAGGCTGAGCTGCGCTGGGGTTTGGGAGCCAAACTTTATGGTTCCAGTTAAGTACAATACATGAGACAGACCAAAACCAAAAGCGTATGTTCTGTGTGGTGTTAATTGAAGAGCTGTGCTGGGGCTGTTGGTCTTAAATGAAGATACTGATCAAATAGGCAATTGAGAAAGCTGGTGGAAAGGAAGGTAACCCCAAGGACACTGCAGTGTGAGAGTATGGAATGTCTAGGAGTGACAGAGGAGCTGGGGTGACAATGTGCATCAACTTGACTCCAGTAAAATACCATCGAATTCCCAGCAGTGATTTACACCACACAATTCAGAAGAGTACCCAAGGCTGTACCACCAGCTGCCAGAGCCCGGTGGTGGCCGTGGTGTGCTAGGGGAAGTGCGACAGGAGACGGTTTTTTAGCTACCACTCTGCAAACGGGGTGAAGCATCGTGGCAGCGCGTGACGCAGCGGCCAAACGTCTAGAGGCTCTGAGTGTCAACTCGAAGACACTTGCTGGAAAATCCCAGAAAAGTTCCAATCCCAGATGATGCATGGAATATCGTATGAGACATGGTTACTGAATGATAACACCTTCAAATTCAATATCCTTCCATACCAGAAACAGACAAAAAAAGCATTTACCATAGTAGTGTCTAGCTTTGAAGTTAAACCTACATGTGAAATGGGTGAGCTACTGTTAGAGAAATCAGAAGGGTGTGATGTGGGCAGGTCGCGGAGGATTTCTTTAAAACCACATTAGGTGCTTGTATTAAAGGTATACTGCCCATGAGAAAAAGTTGAAAATGGAGCGAGGGGAAACCCTGCCAAAGTCCACAGAAAGTCCAACATGATTAAATAGGAAAGTATTTCAAGGGGAGGCAGAAAAAGGGAAAGGTAAGAAGGCCCCCACAGTATGGGGGGGGGGAGGGTTGAGTGAATTCCCCTTGCCTGTGTTTCAGAGAACTGAAGGATGCCTCTTTACATAGGATAAATCCAAGCGGGGGTCTCAGATGAAGGTACCAGTGAAGGGAGAAGCCACTGGGGTTACCAGGATTCAGGAGTTCTGCAGGGACCTGCATGTGAAAGGCCAGACTCCTGGCAGTGACGTGTGCCAGAAACTAGAGCATTAAGTCAGCAAACTGATACAAACCGTAAAGGAAGGGTCTTAGTAGGCATGTGGATTAGCAAGGGCCAGCCCCAGAGTTTTGGAAAAGAAAGTTCTCCCAGCACGGCCAGTTGTTCGGAGGTGGCCGCTGGCCTCTAGGCAGGGCCGGGGGGTCACGCGCACAGGGGCTTTCCTGGAGTCCGTGCCAGCATTCTTCAGGAACGGCTCTTAAACAAAGATGTGGTTATTGTCACTGCGGGAAGAAGGCTGTGGCTTGACGGCGAGGTGGAGGATGAGAAATAAGAGGCAAAGTAAAAATGAACTTTCCACAATGGAGAAAAAAGATTAGAAAGATACATGGGGGTTTCTTCCTGTGTTTGTAAGTGATCCAAAGGTGGAGTAAAAAGCCAGCTGGGAAATCTGCTGTAAGGTGAGAGTATGTAGACCCCTTAGCTGAAGTTGGATGGCAGTTGCGGAAGAACTTTACACCACCAAGTGCTTTCACAGGAAATGACAGATGAAATCTGGTGTGACGGAGTGCTGGAGGAACGGAGGGCAGACAGCCCTAACGTGTGTGTCTGCCTGGGCTTCTCCCCCTGCTCCCCCCAGGGTGCAAAAAAAAAAAAAAAAAAGAAGGTTAAAATTGTTCTTCCTGCAAGTGAGGTGGGGAATTGTTCCCAATCTCTTGAAAACATTAGCTGAATGATAGTGGCAGAAAGGCAGGGTAGAACACGGGAACTGTGCAATTCCTTGATTTGTTGGATCGTTGCATATTGTGTTGAATGTAGCTCATTTTAGGAAGGTTTTAAAAAAACAAACTGGAAGCAGCCCAGAGACTGGCAGGTGTGACTGTGGCTGGAGTGACGAGTGTGAAGGCAATACATGGGCTCTGGAGTTAGCTTGACACACGAATCCAGAGCGAAGCGGAGGAGGTGACTACGCCGCAGCTGCTCCCCTTTTCCTCCTAGTGCAAAAAAATGTGCATCTGGTACAACTAGCTACAGGTTTAAAATGGAACAAACCCCACTCTTTTTGTACAGCGTATCATTTACCTGTGAATCGTACTGCCCCGGGCTGTTGTAGAGACAGAGATGGGCTGGAGGAGGAGCGGACAGGTTTGTGAGGAGCTGGCACATCGGCGCTCGTCAGATGGTCACTGAGGCACACGCTCCAGCTCAGCATGCTCTCAAATAGCTGGTAGCTGGAAGCTTCCATTATGTACTAAGAAAGGATTGGTTTAGATCTGCCCAGTTTCCTTTCATAAATTTCCACTGCTAGTGGAAATTGCTAGTTCCTAAAACCTGGTTACAGTTCCTTTTTGGATTAGTGAGAGTTAAGCGTGCTGTAATTCTGCAGTACGGTAGAGCTGAGAGTCATCTCATCCCATCATTTGGCTGACAGTAGATGTTTCCTGAAGGACTTCAAGGTAGGAAAGCTCAGTGTTTTGTCAGGTAAAGGGTTCTTGGGTGTTTACAACCTTTAAAAACAAAACAAACAAAAAAATCAGAAAGTGACATGAGTGAGACACAAATAAAAGGGGTTCTTGGCTTTTGGCTCCAAGATACGGGAGACTAAAGTGGAAAGTTTTTTGTGTGTGTCTCCAGAAGTTTGGAAAACGCTCTGCCGCTGCTGGTGTTCAGGTCTGTCTGCTGTCAGAGGACGGCAGAAAACTCTACGTGGCCATAGCTGGCGAGCGGTGGCTTCGCCATCAGCCCCTGGACCAGCCCTGAGCGCTCAGCTCAGCTGTGCTGGAGCTGCGAGTAGCTGGTGTGATTCAGCTCTGAAATACCCAAATGGTTTAACATGGGCCAAAGGAAATACATTTGAGGTTTGATTTTTATCAAAAACTTCCTTCGATCTCTGCCTTTTAAGGTTCTTAGGGGGAGGTTGCCCACAGAGTCCGTTGTGCTTGTTACAGAGGGTTTAGAGCTGTATTAACCTTTGATGTACTCGCTGTGCCTTCTGTGTGTTTGGGGTTTATTTTTGCAAGTTTATCTTTTGAACTACAGATGCAGCGTCAGGGCTCTGAATGACACTCAGGAGTAACACGAATTGTGCCGGTTTAAAGCCTGTTTAAAGGGACTTGTAGCTGATTTCCTGCAAGGTCTTAAGCTAAAAATTCAATGGCAGCTTCACAAGTGAATACCCGTTCAAATTTCCTCGCAAAGTCATTTTCTTAGCCGGTCTTCAAAACCTGTAATTCAAACCTACTATCCTCTAGTCTTGGATAAACGCATAACGGAAGGTGAGCTTGTGCACTGAAGCGGTTCTGAGGACTAGAGCGTGCTTAAATCTGGAATGAACTTTGAGCCTTGCTGAACCCATAGCTGGAGAAACTTTGTGATCCACACCCTGGTGGGCACAGCGTTGTGGGTCTGAGCCCGAGGGGTCTGGAGTGGGACCCTGTGCCTGCGGGCCGAGCCCCTGGCCCTGCTCCCCCTTGGGCACCACTCACCCCAGGGCACCTCTCCCCAAGCTCCGTGTGCTCGGCCTTCTTCCAGGCTTAAAGACATTCAAGCGGTACTTTGCTTCTACACAGAATTGTTTTTCACAGTACAACCAGTTACCGTTCGGTTCTATTTTTGCGTCCTGTTGGGACTGGCAAGTATTTCAATAGAAAAAGCACTCACCATCCGTTTAACCCTTTTGGAGACCTCTCTCGGGACTGCGCATTCTTCTGAGCGACAGATTGCTCCATCACATCACCCTGGCATTAGAGTAGGTTTTTTACTTGTTTTAGATATTGAATGATAAAGTACATTAGTATGGGATCACAAATTTACACTTCCTCTGGACTGCTTTTGGAAAGGATTGAAATCAAAACTATTGCGCATACACAGCGCTGCTTGCTGTATGTTTTATTTATGGACCTCACTCAGGTTTTTCTTTCAACAGTTTTCCAGTAAGTACTGAGCCATGTGCAACCAACAGCTTAGTGAAGAAACCACCCTGTAAAAGCAACTTCAGTAGCAAACGAGGGAGGCCGCAACTGGGATGCGAGCAAGTGGTCACTGCGGTGGAGCTAGGAGTTAGCCAAAGCAGGTAGCTGAAAGCTGTCTGTCAAACAGCATTTAGAATCCAAAATATTTGTGAGAAAGGGTTAAAGAAACCCAACAAACCAACCAAACAAACCCAACAAACCAAACAAACAAACCCCAAGAAAAAGCAAACAAACAAACAAAACCCCCCTGGACAAGCTGTTGCCCCAGTCTGCATAAACTCACGGTTTTTCAGTGTCTGTAGCAGTCACTGGTGAACAGCCCGGGTCCCGGCATGGGCTTGGTTCCCCTCTGCTTCGCCAGGCTGTCTGGGTTGGGGGGAGAGGCTGGGCGCTGGGGGGTAAGAGAGGTCCTGCAAAGCCTCCTGGGCCTCGGCTGTTCTCTCATAACAAGATGCCATCACTTTGGTGAGGCATCGGATGAATCTTGTACCGCCTTTGCCTGTGTGTGGTGCCAGTTCTGTCTGTGTTTGGGGTTCAGTTTTTTATCCCAGTAATTTTGGAACACGTGGGTGAATATTTAAATTTCAGAGCTGGAGTTTTACCTGTTTCAGGTGGTGCTGGTTGTGCGGGCTTTCGGGGTGAGGACACGGTGGTTGTGCTCGTTGCTGTGGTGTCGCGCTGTGGCCCAGCAGACCTTGCTGCGGTGTGTGTGTTGTCAGGGACTGGCTGCCGCTCCTGTGCCGGTGTGGGAAGTGGTCACTCCGCAGAGGAGAGTGTGGAGCGTGAGTATGTGTCAGAGATACTGGTCTGCATCCAAAAGACCCGTGGTTTTTCCCAGACGATCAGGTACTGTGAACGCAGGCTGGTGCAGTGGCGTGTGTGTCTGCTTACTGTCCTGCCTGCAGATCTAGCCCCGCAAGGGAGCTCCAGCCAGGAGAGCCGAAACGAGAGTTGTCTGAGCAGGCAGTGGGGCTGTTGGTCAGGGTCTCACCCAACATCTTTGTCAGGGGTCTTACCCGCTGTTCCCGCGGGCACCTGATGCGTGTAGCTGAAGACCGTCGGGTGGGACTGGAGCGAGCCTGGGTGTGAGAGTGCTGGAGCGAGCAGGTAGAGGAGATGGGGCACGGTTTTGTACGAGGCTGAAGCTGGCAACTGGAGTTGCAGTGCAGGGCTTGTAAGCCCCTGCTTGCCAGTGTCTGCTGAAATCTGTGGTTCCCCGCCTGCTGATCCCATCTGGGCGGCCACTTTTCTCTTTGGGCAGTGTGCCTCGAAGACCTGGAAAACGCTCTCAAGTCCTTTTCCTGGTCGGGGTAGGGTTGGGCGTTCAGCACCGCGGGTAACCCCTGGCCAGGTAACAGCAGGCAGCTGCAGGTGCTTTGACAAGGAGCTTATTAAATAATGGATGGCCATTCATTAACAGCCGTCTCTAGCAGCGGGTCGATTTGCAAGCTGGGAAGGAGGCCATGAGGTGCTTTCCCCAACCTGTTCCGTGCGACGTGGGGTGAACTGCTGGTTTCTGTAAGGCTGTGCTAGTGCAGCCGGGCTACAGGGCACTTTGTCGTCTTCTCTCCAGAGATAACTGAGCTATTTCTGAATAAAATTTTGTAACAGTTAAAATCCCCAAAATTACTGTGGAAGCAGCATGGGAGATTCTGTTTGCTATCTCCTAGGAAATTCATTAAATTACAATAAATAATGTATGCGTAATACATGACTTAATACCGTAATGTTCTTTTGGTCCTGCTTGCCAGTCCTAAAACTTCTGGCCTTGCACTGTAATGTGTGCATTCAAGTTCTGCAATTCAAATTAGGCAATAAATTACACTTGTGCAACAGGTTCTCTGAAAGCTGTGCCTTTGGGTACGGCTGGACAAGCTCCGGTAAACCTTACTGCAGCTGTTTGAAGATACTTGTCTCCGGGTTACTTTGCCTCTCTGCCAAAGACTGCTGCCCGCACCGCAGCGCTGCGGGGCAGAGCGCAAGCGGTCCCTGCCGTACCGCTGCTGCTGGGCACCGTCGCCTGAACGGCCGGAGCAGCACGGGGAGCTCCGGGCCTGCCAGGCTGTGCTTTGCTGTGCTGGCAGTGCCGGGGGGGCGGCGGCAGCGTTTAAGATGGTAGGTGAATGTTTATTTAAAAGCATAGTGATACCGATTTGTCCCTTGTTACCCCCCAGGAGTTCGCAGATCCCTCTGCCGGGGTGTAGTATGCCGGTGTGCTGGTGTTGTGTTGGGAGGAGCAGGCTCCAGCTCTCGTGGCTCTGGCAGGGACTTGGCATGTCTGTGCGGAGTAAAGAAAATAAGCAGGTATTGGAGTCAGTTAATTTCTTGCAGTGCTGTGTCATCAGTCTCCAAAACTGCCTTCTCACTACCATAGTTTGAATCTTCCCCTTGCCACGAGCTGTGATGTTGTGGCACAATGTGGAAAAGCTGGTGGGATCAACTTGCACTACAAATACTTGCTTAGGTACTGGTTTGATTTACGTCGGAGTTGCTGTACAGCTCCATTGTTAGGTTGCTTTTGTCCTGACTCCAGAAATGAGTGCCCTGATTGCTTCTTCCCCTCTCGGTCTGCATGTAAAGCAGGGAGGTGGGTTTCTAAGGAGGTACCTTTATTTGGCCATTGAATCATCACTGGAGTGCAGTTAATCCCAGGAGCCTGGTTTCCTCTTTGTCCTAAGCGTTAGCTCTGATTTTTTCTGCCCACAGAACGGGCTGCAGCAGCTCGGGTGGACACACAGTCGCTGCCTTCTTGCACGGCTGTTTGAGCTGACTTGGACTCCCCTCTTGCCAGCTGGGGGGTGGGAAGAGTGGGGAGCTGGTAGAGTCCAGGGTGCTCTGATCTAATTGGGGAGAGTGTAAAAACTGGAATTTTATCCCTTCCTTTCATCCCTCGCGCAGGGTTGCCCACAGTGCAGCATTTGCGAGGATTGATGCTCGTGACCGGTTTGGTTTTCACGACATTTTTTGTGGCAGTTAGGGTCCTCTGACCTGTGGCCATTTATTTCCCTTCAGCTGCTTAATGGTCTCGAGACTTTATTCCTGCCCCTCTCTCTGAACAGGCATTACAGTCCTGTCCCACCCACTCCTCCCTTTCTCATGCTTGGAGAATGATGGTTACAAAGAAAATCACCTGGGGAAGTTTCAGGCAGCAGTAACAAAGCCTATCTCCACAGAGGGGAGGCTAATTACACAGCTAATTAATCCAACAGATGTCACTTTAAATGCCTGTTTCTTTGTGATTCTGTTGCACACATCACGCTGGTTAAACAGGCTTCATGGACCCTGTTCGAAATGCCTGCGCAGGCTGCTGGAAGCTGCCGGCTGCCCTGGTGTGTGCTGTTGGCTCCCCAAGGCTGGTGTGGAGGAACGAGTCCTGGAGAGCCCAGTCTAGACTGCACTCCACACAGGCTGTGCGTGGGGAGAAATGCCGTTCAATAGTCAGGTTTGGTTTAAAACCTCTGAAATGGCAGATGCAAGTGTTGAAGTGGTTGTTTACGTTCCTGCTCTAAGCACGGTGGGGAGGCAGAGGCGTCGGGAGAGGAGACCCCGTCCTGCTGCACCAGAAGTGCTGCTCAGTGCGAGCAAAAGAGAATTTGGAAACCTGAGCCGCTCCAGTGGGGTCAGCAGTTCAAACCCAAGGCTGGTGGAGGGCCTGGAGCGGCTCATCTGTCTGCTGTGAATGTGGTCTGTCCAGTTCGCGCAGCCTCCCGTGCCATCCGGAGGGTTCCTTTGCTCTGGCTCCCTGGGGTAAGAAAAAACGAGCATTTCTCCAACATCTTGAGCAAGTCTTTGGTCCCAGGGGTAGGGATACATCCTGGTTGCCTGCCTAGATGAAGGGAGCAGTTCCTTAGCCTCATGTGACCTGGTCCCTTGCTGCCGAAGGTCAGTGGTCACTGCGTGACAGGTCTTGTCACCTCTGCTGAGACTCTCCCGCCTCGGTCTCCTGCTGCATTTGATCACCAAACCGGGGCTTAGGGGACACCTGTACAATGCAGTGATGTTAGCACTGGTGGCTTTATACATAGGTGCTGAAGTATTTTCTTCCCTTTGTGCTGCTCTGCAGGCTGGTAACGTTGAGGCGAGGTGCAAATGTCTCAGGAGCATGTGTGTCACCCGAGGGAAACCCTGCCGTTGTCAGAGACCGTCAGGCTGCCTGTGAACATCCCGCTTCGTGTTTCTGAAACATCCTGTCTTCTGGGTGCATGCTCTGCTGGCTGGCTTGGCCTTCAGAGTCAGAGGGCTCACTGCCACGTACTGAGCGGAGACCTGCTGGGGGCAGGAGAGTTGTCAAGGCTGGCTGCAGTGCTGGACCAAGGCCCCCAGTGCTGGGCCCAAAGGGCGGCTGCTGGAATGGGGGAAGCGACCCCCGTGCTACAGCACACAAACAGACGGCGGATTGAGCTGCCTACTGTGCCAGGAGCAGCAGAGACACAATTGAGGGGGAAGAGCATCTTTCTTGGGGTCTTAACATTATCAGTAAATCACAGTTGGCGCACTTGATTCAGCGTAATGGATGTATTCTCATTTCCCACAGCTGATGAGGATTATATCAGCTTGGTTTAACAGTCTCATTTTCTGCTCCCAATGCACACTTGTTTTAATGCGTTTCAGTTAATGAGGTAGAAGAGAGAATGAGGTGTTACTGTTTATGTACAGACAGCAAGTCTGTGCAGAGGACTCTGGAGTCCTCGCAGTCCCTTCCCATTGCTCTCAAAGGGACGGCATTAGCTGGCATTTATAGAAAATTTATTGGCTGTGGTTTATCCAGGTAAAACTTTTCCCAGTGGTGCGTGTTTCTCTCTCGTGCCTTCCTGATGCATTATTGCCAGCTACAAGACGTGTCCCCAGCAGCCTGGCTGTGGGCAAGGGATGTCAGCGAGCTGAGGTGGCCCAGGTGCCGTGTCTCACCAAACAGCACCATGTATTTGATACAGGCAGGGCTGCTGCGATCTACCTGGGGTAAAAAGTTCACGTGTGCCCTAAAATAACGTGTGGCCGGGGCACTTCATACCTCCGTTGTCTTGCTGCCCTGGTGTTTGCAGGTCCCAGCCAGGGTCAGGGCCGCTCGGTGCCAGGCGCTGTGTGAGCACGTTCGTTAGCCGGTGCCCGCAGAGCTCTGCCCCGTGGTGTCTCCTCCGGAGGAGAAGGCGTGCCGTGCCTCGGTGAGGAGCGGTAGTGGGACCCACGGCTGCAGAGTGCCCTAGCAAGGGACTCTGCCTTCCTGAAAAACAGGTTGTCCTTGTGCTGACGGCAAATATTTGCTGTGGGGTGGGCTGGAGCTCCCTTTTCCCCGGCAGCATCCCGCCTTCCCCAGCCCTGCGCCCGGCTGGCTGCTGGTGAGAGCTGCCTATAAATGGTTAACGCTGTTGTCTAATTCCTGGCCGAGGGCCAGTGGCTGGCATCACTTGGCTGACAGCACGCCTGAAAGGCCCTGCACATTGTACCACGTTTGAAGGTAAAGCTGCTGTTGGTTTAAGCGGGAATTAAACAATTACCGCGTCTTAGTTCTCCCCACCTTCCGTGGATTGACTCTATAAATTGTCAGCCTGTTGACATTTTAATGTGAATTATGTCATATGGTATCCCCTTTGATTTCAACATGCCTCAGTTTGTAAATACATGAGCCTCTCAAAGGGTTGTGGTTAGCGTACACGCAGCAGGCCTCGGGGTTTTTGGTGGGGAAGGAGCGCAGCGGCGCTCGTCTCTCTCGGCACAAGCGTGCCTGGCACAGCATCTCGCAGTTCCGCCGCCAGAGCTCGAGGCACGTGCAGCGACGGCTGCCTTGGAGCACCCATGTCTGGCGAGGCTCCCCACGCGCTGGGGCTTTGGGCAGCCGGAGACCCCCGGCAGGGTGCTCGCTGGCAGCGTGTGGGGTCCCGCAGCACCCTCCAGCCTCCCTCAGTCTGGGGTCCCTCTGCACAGAGCTGCTTCCCTGCCCACGTCTGCCAGGGTGAGGACTCTTTCTTCTCGCTGTTGTTGGTGTCTCCGGGATAGCTGCAGAGACCAGGGCGGTGCTGGCGCCCTGCAAAGACTCGGCACGAGCCTGAGCTCATGCTGACGATTGCTGTCAGGGTGTAGATCGACTCCGCAGTCGGGAGTGAAAAAGAGAGTTATGGCAGGGGAGGAGCCACCCCATCACGGTAGTAAAAGTAGCAGAACAGTGAAGGGGAGGGAGGGATGAGATAGGAGATGTGAGGGCACTAAGGCAGGATCGCGTCACGTACCGGCGTGGCGCGGGGCTGCGGGTGATGGCTCACACTGCGGCAAAGCCTCTGGGTGCCACCTGGGCCACGCTGCAGGCAGATGGGTCCTGTCCCCTTGTCTGGGTTCCTGCTGGGTCTCCTTGCAGCCCTGTCCCCATCTGGCTTTCCTCCCGTCCCCCAGCCTGCGCTGCAGAGAAACTCCTGCAGGTCCTGGCCTTTTGGATCAGCAATCCTTTCTTTTGTGAAACTGGCTCAAAGAGTTGTAGTCTTCACGTGTGTGCCAGGGAAAGGAGGATCCTTAGGTAGGGTAAGCAGAGGAGTGAAGAACAGCTGGGAGCTCTCCTGGGGTGCCTAACACCTTCCCCCTTCACGTATGATTTGCATCCTCTGCAGCAAAAAGCCTGAGGGTGTCCCAGTTTGAGAACTGCCAATTTAAATTGTAACACCCATGGCGTTTGTGGGACTGTTTTGTAACTCTGGGGGTGTTGCATACAGCTATGTCACACTAGGACCACACTTGTACTTCTGTGGGTGGTTGCAGAGTGTACCTGCCTGTGGTAGCTGCTGGTGAACCCAGGATCGGTGCCTGCAGGAGGAGGCATGGAGGAGGACGGTACGCTGGAATAGTTTTGCCTCTTGACCACCAGCTGCATTGCTAGGAATGGAGCAGATGCTGATGCACGTGCTCTGCTAGGAGTCCCTTGGAGAAGGCTGACTGTTCCCAGAGCCGCTTCTTGATTCTGTGTTACCGACAGCTTCTGTCCGCCTGTGCGTGTTTCCTGTAGTCTCACGAAGTAAGAACCTTGCTTTTATTGGTTTTGCGCCTCCTTGGACTTACCTGGGTTTCTGGTGTACGGCTGCACCGCCCAGATAGACGCACTAAAGTAGATCTGGGCTGGGCAAGTGGATTAGCAAGACATGAAAGCCATGTAGGGCCTCTTGATAGAATACGCTAACCCTGAGCAAGTGTCCGCGAAGAAGTTAATCCCACAGTCACAGAAATGAGAACCTTGGGTCTTCTGGAGTAAATGGAGTTACATATGCAATTTAATAAATAGGATTTGGAAATCTGTCATCTCTTCACACTTCTCTGCTGTGTGTGGACACTGCTCCCAAAAAAGATTTTGCTGCTTCCATTTTATTTCTGAATTGCAGCAGTCAGTAAGTACTCTTAATGCTGATTAGTGCTGCCTTCACAGTACTTATCATTTACCCTGTGTATGTCTCTACAGGCTTTACCTTGTGGATTGCAGATCCAGAATTGCTAAAACCAATAAATACCGTGCCTGGCTTTTCCCAGGAGTTTCTGTGCCTCTGCACAGCAAATACAAGTGGATGCAGGTACACTTGAACAAAGGGAGCACTGAAGAGCAGGCACATTTGTCATCCCAGGTTTTATTCTGTTTGTTTCAGCGTACTTTTACAAGCTCTGTATTTTCCATTTTTGTTGTCTGTCTTGGAGGGAATAGCTACAGCTAATATTCAGAGTAATTCTGGTCTCTTTTAGATTCCTCTACTAGAATTGAATTAGGTTTTAGATACATACAGGAAATCTTGCACAAACGTTACCCTCAGTGTTACAATTGCTCCCAAAGAAAGCACCGTGTGAACTGGGGAAGCCAGAGCTTCAGGTTCAGTAGGAACCTAAACAGGTCCAGGCACCGAAACCCCTCCTCACTCTGTCGTGCTCGGAGCTGTGCCAGCCACGGGCTAGGCAGCAGGACGATGGGGGTTCGTCTTTGTCTTAAAAACCAGGAGGGACCCTTGCAGTCTGACCACAGGAGCTGTGCTATCTTACCTTGTACTTTGAAATACGTCTCAAACTTCCTCCAGTTACAGAATCTCGTGTTAGAAAGTCCTAGGTAAGGCACAACTTGCTGTACCCTTTTGTTTGAAGAGTTAACTACTGACCTTGTTCAAAATACATGCAACATTTCATGTCTGCGTTTATTTAGCTTCAGGTGGTGAGCACTGGATTTTGCTTTGGCTTTTCCTAAAGATAAAAGACACCTTTACTACGGGAAGTCTCATGTGCAGGTGCTTACCAACTATGATCAGACTAGTTGTTTAATTTCTCATGGATGAGGGAAAAAAATTGAACTGAAACCTCACTGTAAGGCTTACTTGGCTCTACCCTATGCCGAGGGCATAAAACTAGGCACGACACATAAAAGTGTGGTGTTCATTTAACTGGAGACCCAAGTTTTCAGCATGTCGGGGTCCACCACACCCTTGGGCTGCGGGAGTCGTGAGGCGTTGTCTCAGCAATTCCTTAATTCAGGGTGCACGCCTCGGGGTTAAACACAACATATTCCCATAACGTTTTCATGGCAAATAGGCCCTTACACCTTATCTTTGTGCTGGCAAAGCTTTTGCTGGGAGTTTTCTTGGTGTCTTTTCATGTTACCCTGAAACTGATAAGGAAAAAGAATGGGGGAAGGAAAAGGCTATCACATGGGGGATTTCTCGTGATTTGAAGGAAACTTTGGGTTTATATTGGTTTGGTTTATATTCATCATCCAGACTGGAGCGCATTGGCTAGTTAAAGGTTTTTAGCTGCAAATTCAGTTTATTTTCAGAGCTGCACAAAGCCATTTTGTCCTTTGGACAAAGCCCCAGCCAGTGTGCGGGGTCTGCAGCCACTGCGGGTGTGAGGAAGAGCATGGAAGAGCGAGAGGGATGCTCTGACCCAGAGCCCTTGTCTCCAGTTCCCGCTCTCCGTGTGCACCTTGATGTCTTTCCTTGGGCTTAAATTGCTTGGGAACGAAGACCAGTGGCTAGGGAAGGGACTCTTGTTTCAGGTTCACTTTCCCGTTTGCATGGTGCTGAGGTGGTTGTACCAACAGTGCCACCACATCCATCAGCACCCCCGGCTGCCCCCCAGCTCTGTACAGCTGTGCCTGCTCCTACTTTTGTGGCCCTGCAATGCAGGTTGTTTAGTACCTGCCCTAATAAACACGATGTCTTGTGTCAGTGTCAGCTCATGAAGATGAATAAAAAGCAAAAGATCTGCTGGTCCAAAATACTGACCTTTTCCACTGAGAGGCTTGGAAAAGTCTGTGGCAAGGATGGGAGGCTCTGCCAGCCCCAGCCTCTCGGGGTGTCTGGGAGGTTTGCACTTCCCATACCAGTGTCCTTGGGGTTATGGAGAAACATCATCCCCACTCCGGGCAGTCTTGCAAGCTGAAAGCCTGTTGCGGGTAAAGTTAGAGCAGCAAACCCAATCTGTCCATGGGCTGCAGACTGCTTGGAGGACATGTGTGTAATCGTGAGCCAAACAGTTCTGCTGCTGTAATTGTTAGGGGTCGTTGACATGCCCTTTCTGGTGGAAACCAGACCTGCAAACATGTGCTAGGAACCATTGCCTGTTAGGGACTGGAGAGATCTTCCTCTCCAGTTTGGGAGAGGCTGTAGCTGGAAGGCTTCTCCTCACCAAGAACTTGGTGGCTTTCCTCACACAGTAGTTGCTCAGTGTGTGAGGATTACCTGAATTTATATACACGATCCTTAAGACACACTTGTGTCTATTCAGTTCATAGAAGTCTTCTCAACCATCTTAAACACAGAAAATATCAGACTGTAGGTTGCCTTAATTCAGGCCTTTGTGTGCAGGCATCATTATAGTTTTTAATTATAAGTATTTCCATACATACTTTTCCAGTAGGATTCTTGCCTCATTCTGTGAATGAGTAATTATTCCATTTCTTTTTATCTTCCTCTTTCATTACATTGCCCCAGGCTTTGTCTAATACAATCCAAAGCTTTCACTGAATGAAGAATTATTTATTTTCTCATGGGCATTTCTGTGGTGCTCTGTGTTCTGTTTGTGTTTCACAGACACTTAATGAACTTACCTTCACTTGTCTGAAATCAGATGGTGCTCCTGTCCTTGTGTTTTGGGTATACTGATGCACAGCAACTGTGCCAAAGGTGGTAATTCCGGCTGCCCGGCTTGTGCCCGGCCCTGTGGCCTCTACCCCTCTGGAGAAGGGCTGCTCTGCTGGGAGGGCTTCGCTGCCGTACTCTCGCCCCACTGGCTTTCTCTTCTCCTTCAGGGCTCAAGTAATATTATACATTTCCTCTTTACTCTTCTGTTCTCTGCTGTACTAATTCCCCACGCCTTTCTTTGGTTCTGCATCCTTCTGTATCACTTGCTCTTGAAAATCCTTGCATCACCAGCACCTTCCGACTGTCACAGCTATGCCACCACCACCACTGTCCAGCTTTCCTTTTCTTCTAACGTGTGCCAGAGAGCAGACCGTGCCTTGTCTTTGTCCAGGACTCGTGTGTGTCCTGGGCTGACCCCGTAAGCCCAGCCCGGTGAGGGGTGTTGGATGGAGAGAAGGCTGATGTGGCATGCTGGAGCAGAGCAGAAGCTGGTGATGACCCCGATGACCTGCCTGCTGAGCAGGTACTGCCGTACGCCACAGCGGGTGGAGTTTTGGAAGGGACGGTGGCTTCGTGTCCAGGGGTGTGTGTTTCTGTGGTGCAGGGGTGCTGCGGCGAGGCGGGAGGACAGAGTTCAGGCTTTCATTGGCCAGGGTTGCATGGAGTCCTCTAGTTGATTGTGAAGAATTATTTCCAATTTCTTCAAATGTTTCTCTGTGAGGACTGTGGACAAAGGATGAGCTCGGTCTGTTGTTCCTAAATGCATCCTTGTTGGCTTCGGTGAGGGGAGGTTGTGTCATCCATCTCTTCGATATTGATATTCTTCGATTTATGGAGAGGATTAAAAAATTGTCTTGTGTCTTGTTGTTATTGTATGGTTATCTGTTGGGATTCGATGTGGTACATTGCTGTAGGAAGTTATAAAGAAGCTATATGAAAACAAGGAAATCTTCAGTCTATCACAGCGCTTGTAGCTTCTCTAGAGATAGATGAAACAATAAATACTGGGCGAGGGAAGTTAATCTGTGTCTGTAGTATTTTATTAAATAACGTGAACTCGGTGTGGTTTTCTGTGGCTGGTTCAATTTCCCACGTGGTTTGATGGAGCATTATTACAGTGGTCCCTTGCCGCCCGCGTGTCCGGGAGCGCTGCCCCGGGGTGTCGGCGCCCTCCTGTCCGCCTGCACCTCGCTTCCACCGCGCTGCTGCTGGGGCCGAGCCGGGGGGAAGGGACGGGTGAGGGCTGGCCGGAGCAGCCCCGGCCCCTCGCCTGTCCTCCTGCCTGCCGAGAGCCGCTTCTCCTGGGGCCACCTCCCTCTGCGGGGGTTTGCATCTGCTGCTCCCCAGCACACGCGGGTGCCTCTTGGCTCCAGGCCATGGTGAGGAGCACAGTGGGCACGAAACGGTCCCAAAAGTCTTCTCCAGAGAGCCGTGGCTTCTTTTCCAAAAGACTTGGGGTGGGAAGGGAAACACCATTTTAATTTAAATTCTTACAGCAGGCTTGACACCTACAGAGAGGGTTTGAGGTGGTTGTTTTAGTCTGAGCTGGCATTAGCAGCACAAGACCAGGTGCATGCTGTGCGCTGTCCCTTCGAACAGGCTGAGCCTCCTCGGAGATCCCTCACAGTGTAACACGTGGATCATTCCGGTCGCTGCTGGAGGAAATAATACATCACCCGTACGGATAGTCCTGCTCTTGTTCTGTGTTACAGAACGCTTTTTTCAATCCCTCAACAGCCATATAATTACAGTATGGACAACAGATTTTTGTCCTGCTGTCTTTTCAGGTTCCCCCAGCCCTTTTTATTATACTATTTGCCTCTTAGCCGGCGCTTTTCCATATTCACAGGCTGCTCTAGTTCACCTGAGTGTTCACAGCTTAACAACTCACACTGAACTTATTATTTTCAAGTATACATACCGAATGCGTTGAAAAAGGAAAAACTTGGCTGGTAGGATTGTTGAGCCTGCATTTGGTTACTCTCTTGTCTCCATGTTCAGCTCTTCTTTTCCCATTTCTTTTCCTAAACCTGGGAGGGATAAGGCTCCCTGAATTCCTCGGCTCTTGGCTGTCCCTAGCACTGAGAATGGAGCGGACTGGAAGACCTGACCTCCTCCTCAGTGACGTTGCTGAGTTGTGGCCAAAATTTTCTTGCTGTTTTTATAACTTCATCCTGTTACTGTCCGCACAGTACTTTGCAAGCACTGCCTCAGACACAAAGTACAGCTTTTCTGTAGTTCCCCAGGGATGACAGCATTCATAGAAAATACAAAGTGACAGATCTCTCTCTTCCTCTGAGGAGCACAGTGTCATCAAATCAGGTTTTGGCTAACTTGCAAGGCTCCAGAGGAACCCCACCGTCACCAAACCACTGTGCCACTCTGCAGAAACCGCTGTGCAAAGCTCAGCTCACGGCTGACATCCCTCACGCCCCTCAGTTGTGCCAGGAGAGTTCACTTCATGCAAAGTTCACTGCGTTCACGTTTGTCAGAGGTGCCCGAGTTCGTAGCAGATGTCCGGGCAGACTCGCAGGGCTGTCGTGGATCTGGCGGTGGGAGCCATGGCCGGAGCAGGAGCACACAAGGTTGAGGGCAGCGCTGTTCAGAACAGCTGATAGGAAATGTACTCTCGATTGTGCTTTGGTTTTATCACTATAATTAGCAAGATCAATACACACACTCCTGTATTCATCTCCACATATAGCAGTGCTTACGCCTGTGCCTCCCTGGGGAGAGCTGTGAAGATTTCAGGGATCTGGAAAATTCTCGAAAGTTGCAGTTGCCCAAGAGTGTTTCTGGTGTGGCTGCAGCTCTTCCAAGGCACTAGTGGGAGAAAAGAGTTTCACGGCTGTAGGAAGCAGCCCGGGGTGCACTGAGACCTCTCTTTTCTCCCTTTCTTGGCTGCTCAGCCGTCTCTGCTCAGGGAACTGTCCTGGTTTTGCTGGGATAGCGTAGTGTCCGGCGGTGCAGAGGGGTACCTGTGTGCTCCCAGAATTAATAGCAGTGGAGAATGGCATCGCCGAGTGCTGCCTTGCCTCCCGCCACATCTCCTCCCTGCCCCTGGGAGGTTTCCCGCTGACGTGCCGTCCCGCTGTCGGTGCCTCTCCGGGGCTGGAAGGGGATGGCCAGCACAGCTGGGCAAGCACCGGCTTTACCCACAGGCTTTGTTCTTCCTCGAGCGCGTGGGAGGCATCTTGGTGATGCTCTTATACTTTCAGTGGTCCCAAACAGATTTCTTTCATCTTTGGGGATCTCTTCTAACAAATGATTAATTAGTACTTTCAGGTTTACTGCACAATTAAGAGTGTGGGGGAGGCTGTGGATGCAAGTTCAACCTTTCTTGGCTCTTGTTTTCTGTTAATCTCTCATTTTTTGCCCACTGACCCTGGGGGACTGTGAGTATGTGGGGATGCCGCTCATCACAGCCTGCATAAACAATGTCCTCGTTAAGAGCTGATGGGCTTAGCAGGGCCCCATGAAGAAGTTGGCTGCCAGAGCTGAGCAGAAGCTGGGACTGTTGCCTCCCTCTGGGCCTTAGCCCCTCCTCATTAAGAAGGTCCGGGCTATTGATTGGGAGCTTGTGTTTGGAAGAGTCTTACTTACTCCATGCATTATCTTGACAGATTGATCAGACCTGATTGAGAACCTCTTAAAGGAACGAACAGCTGTAATGGGAAAGTTGGACTCTGTCATCCGTTAGGATGATTCTGGGAGCGAGAAGAACGAGGCTGACATCTTGGAGCAATTGTATTTACAATTAACATGGCTGAAAACGATTGCCTCTATTGATCCCCCCTTCCTGCAATTACAGCCCCATTGTTTACATTCCAGCACTTCGGTTATAAAAAGGAAATTCAATAATTATTGCATTATTTAAAGTTAAAGTGCCACAGAGTTTGCTGGCTACGCTTGCTGGTTGATTTAACGTTCAGTAAAATCCATGCTGAGCTCTCCATCTTTAGCCTGAGCAATATTTGGCTTTTAATGAGACTTGAGGGGCTGGTGGAGCAAGCCCAGTTTGCCAGGTGCCTTTTGGGGTCCTTCACAGGGGAATCCACAAGCGTTTCAGCACGGCAAGCACCAGCCTCGTGGTCAGTGGGAGAGCATCTGTGGCCGACCGCCTCTGCCTGGGTGGGACCCCAACAAGGGTGATCAGCTGCTCCTTGGAGCTGCTGAGATTTTTGTGCCTCGTCCATCACTACTGACCTTTCTCCAGGCCTGGCAGGTCGCCGCTCAGCTGCCCTGTGTGTTGCTGCTGGGCTCCTTTTTGAGGGAAGTCCTTGTTGTTGCTTCGCAGCCTCATGGTCCAGGGGCTTGTGGCGCGATGGCTGGGGACTGCGCAGCCACGCTTGGTGCTGCGTCGGCCCCATCACGATACCGGGGATGTTCGCTTGAATGCTGGGCAGGGTTGGAGACACAGGAAGGGTGGATTGGGAAGGGGGAAGCGGTGGGGACTGGCTGTTGATTGAGGAGGGGGAGGGGGTGTTGCTGTTCTTTGAGCCTTTCCGTGCGACTCAGGGGCTTGCATCGATATCTCAGCCTCTTTGGCAGGGGGGAGTGCTATGTTTCCAGCCTTTTGGAAAGAAAAATGAAGATCAGAAGCCAAAAAGTAAATCAAAATCCAGATTTGTTGCACAAAGTCTCCTTGTCCTCATCTTGTTAGCGGTGTGTTAAGAGTTTGGGTGATACTGAGAAAGCTTTAGCTGGAGGTGGGGGTGTGATGCTCACCATTAGGCCGTTCAGGTTACCACCAACTAAGCTGCAAAAACTTGTGGGCATGTGCATCTGAACATCAACCGGCGAGCTGAGCAAGGGAGTTGTTACACAAGGAGCTGGAGAGGCTGGAAGGAGGGGTGGGTTTTGTAACACTACTTCTTCAGAAGCAATAAACAATTGCAGGACGTTGGTGGAGTATGAGAGAGCGTAAGTTCATCTTTTGAACCTGCTGTATGGACAATCAATTTTTTCCTCCTTTCAGAACATCTGGGTTGGGGGGTGGCTCAAGCGCACCAGCCTCCCCAGCCCATAGCCAGCATGTGTTCTCGCTGTGTGCTGCGTCCGCCTCCGTCAGCTCCAGGAAATTCCATCCGGGACTGCAGGTGTGAAAGGAGAGCAAGACGGATGGGCCAGCTCTGACTTTTATGGAGTACTTGGAACAGACCAGGATCAGACAGCTGCATCCACATGACTTTCATTAAAAATGCAGATTCTTCTCTTCCAGGACTGTGTGATTTATCTCGTGCAGCAGATCAGAGGCACGTGGGGGCCAGGAGACGCTTATGAGGCTTCTGAGGTCTGCTGCAGGGTCTGGTCCCTTTCCATGGTGACCTGTGGCCTCCCCTCCAGCTCTGGTGTGAGGGTCGCGTCTCATCTAGCTCCCCAGGAGTGCATTGTTGCAGGCACGGTTCTTGCTGGCATGTAAAATGTTTCCTACCAAGCCTGTTACTAATTACCCGTGTCTGACTTCACCCTGAGGAAGAGTCAATCCCTGGGCATCCTTCTGTGCTGAGGATGTGCTCATCGGGCTGGCGTGCCTCCAGCACCTCCTGAACACGGAGGGTGTGCTGGTGTTGGCTCTCGCAGTTGCCTTGTGTGGCTCAATCTCCTGTAACCTCCGCAGCGCTCCGCTGGTTCGGCGTGCCAGCACCGTGGGCTCCGCAGGGTCCCGCTGGCTCTGGGTCTCACCACTGATGCGGGTCAGCCCTAGGTGCTCGCAGGAAGAAGTGAGAGCAGTGCATGTCTGTGCCGATGCTTCCTTCCACGGCTCTTGTCACCCGCCAGCAGATTTTTGGCTCCTTCCTCGATTGCATCTGTCAATTCTTTTAAATCACTACTAATTTTACCCATTCTAACAGAACAGACGTCGTGCTGAGTTCAGTGGCAAGAAGAGTGTTATATGTGGAAAAAAAACTCCCTCAAAGATGTTCAAGACTGGTGACTTCAGTGGAGTGTTTCTTAAAGGAGCTTTCAGTGGTTCAGCAGCCGCTGGTTCTGTGGTAGGACTGTCCTGAAGTGCGAGTGCCGGCTGGAGCCAGTGATCAGAGGTGGTTCGGAAGCGATTTCTCCAGACTGTCGCGAACCAGCAGGATGTTTGTGTAGACAAGGGCCGGTGGACTCGCTTTGACTGTCCCCGTTGGCACCCTCACACGGGTCTGGGAGTGGTTGTTTTAGAGTCCAGGTCGCTGCTGCAGCTGATGATCCTGTTAGCCCGCTGGTGGTGAGGAAGGCTTTTCTTCTGGTTAGTGTTGGTTCTCTGCTTGTTGCATGCAGTTCCTGAGATTATTTTCCCACGTTGGGTTTTGGCCTCCAAGCCTGTTATTTCATCTGCTTTTCCTACCTACGGACACCTCCATAAGTGCAGGAGATCCTTGCACACCAGAGGGGACAGCGGGGAGCCCAGGCTGCTTGTTGGGGGCACTGGCAGTTTCTTTCTACTGCTGCTTGTCATTTTGAGGTCTGCAGGAGAAGGGACTGTCCTCAAGCCTGCAGAGAGTTTTCCAGCGTGCCCTACTGCTCTTGGTGCTGTCAGGACTGCCTGAGGGTGGAGGTGGGATCTCACCACTGACAGAGATGGTTGGTCTTTACTGCTTGCAGACCAAGGGCTTGTGAGAGTCCCACTGCTGGCGGTATGGGTTCGTCCTGAGGAGCTTTTAGGGCCCTCCAAAGGGGGAAGCATTAGACAAGGTGAAGTTAAGATTGCATAGAAATCAGGCTTTTTGTCTAAGGAATAATAGACATCAAAAGCATGAGATAGTTCGAAGCGGTTATTGCATCTCCCTGGTGAGCGAGGGTTAAGTTCAACACCCCCCAGAACAGTATCTGACCCGCTAAACATAGCAAGTGGCGTTTGGAAAATAGCGTCGTGCCTTCTGGCAACAGGGCGCCGTAGGGCGCCAGGAGCGGACGTTGCTTGTGGTGCTGGCGACATGGATCCTCAGCGCTGGTGTCATCTCCAAGTACGTGGCAGGGGGGTGAGGAGGACTTCCTGCAGCCAGATGTATTAATACAGCTGTTGCATTAAATTCCATGATTATTGAAAAATACTATGGGTGAGGCGGTGTTGGATGGGGAAAAAGATAGATGGTAAAATAAACAAAGTCCGGGGTATGTGAAGGATGGAGGTGGAGAGAAAGAAAAAATATAGCATCATTCCTTACTTTGTTTAAAAATTGTATTTCCATAGTCATACACTGTGAACGTTCGGGACACTATTATTTGTTAGAAGAAAATAATTCCAAGCTAGATGTTAGCGAGCAAGAGCTGGAAAGTCACTCCGTCAGTCCAGCGTGGGTCAGCTCGTCCCAGCACACACGTGTTTGCTTGTGCTCGCACCGGCACCGCCCGTGCCGGCCTGCGCCGTGCCCCTGCCCGTGCCCTGCCCGTGCCCTGCCTGACCCCCCGGCTGACGGCTGTGCCGAGGGGCTGCGGGCAGTCACCTCCCCTCACGTTTGGGGGCCCGGGGCTGTGCGCAGCGCGAGCCCCGAAGGCATTGACGGCTGTCTGCTGGCCCCCGGCGCTCTGTCGTGCGTCTAAGCACAAGTTATCGTTTTTCTCTCAATTAAACTGTCTTCATGTTCAGACCCTCCGAACATGCCGAATTCTTCGAGCCACACCCAGAGAAGGGGGAGGTCGTTATGCAGTACTTGCTGAACTGGCCCAAAACACCCGTCAGGCAGTTTGTGTGGGGCAGGACCGAATCCATCCTGGCTGCCAGCGCGCGCACGGCTGCCTGGCAGGTGCGGTTTGGTACAGAGTGACCCAGAAATAGCGTTTTCCTTGTGAGAACCTAAAGGAGAGGCTCTGGCAGCCAGCGGGGCGGTGGTTGGCAGCACCTCCTCCACGGGCCGGCCTGGCCACGCAGCCGCAGCTCTCCCCAGCGGTTGTGCCCCAGCCCAGGAGGTTTGTTCACCGTCCCGCTCGGGTGCGGCTGTGCCCTGGGCCACGTGGGGCAGAGCCAAAGTGCCTCTGGTATTGAGACGGAGTTACCAAAACTGGGGTGCTTGTGACTGGTGCGGGACTGGTGTTCCGCAGGCACGGGTGGTGGTGAAGGCCAGGGGCGGGCAGTGTAGGGGTTGCGGCAAATGGAGGGGACGAGGTCTCTGAGAAGGACCCTGCTGTGGTCATCGCTGCGGAGCGAGAGCGCAGCTTTGCCCAGAGACCCCAGCACTTTGCGAATGGGAGATGGGCCGGATTTGGTTTGATCCGTGTGGAGGAATAGGTGTTGTGAGCGGCACGGTGTTGTGCTGCGGTTAGCGTACGTACAGGAACAGTCTGCGTCCCCCTGGGAAGCGGTACTCGTGAGCCGTATGGTTTCCATCAGAGCGTTCCTCTGTCTGTTTCTGATTTAAAGTGGAGCTTTGACTAAACCTGATCAATATTTTGCATGCCATGCGTGAAGAACCAGATGTTGGAAGTTTCCTATCGTTGAGAGGGAGGGGGCGAACGCCCCCCAGACTTGCAGAAATCAATGTTCTCTGACAGAACTTGGTTGGTTTTCCTAGGAACAATGTATTCCTTTGATTTTCAAGTTGATTTGTCTTCTAACAAGGTTCTGACTTAATTTTTTGAATTTGTTTTCTGTGATATGGATAAATTCTCACAAGGGGAAAGCTTAACAGTGTGATGGACAATAACTACATGTACTTGTCCAGCATTTCATCGCTTCCAGCAGCTCACAGCTAGTACTTGCTCATCTGTCAGGTTGTCTTGTTCTGGCCTGCGCCTTTCCTGCGTTGGAAGACTGACATGAGCCGGAGGTAGGCACGCGATGTTGCGCCATGTCCGAGGTGGCCTTGGTGGTGGTGGCACCCTCAGGTCTTGACTCCTCCAGCGCGACAAGCAGGTGAAGCTGACGAAGCACAAGGGATATTTGAACATGCACAGAGTGGGAGCAAAAGAAGAGCAGAAAATAAGATACATTTATTAAACTGTTTAAAACAAATGTTTTCCTAAAATCCCCTTTTAAATGAGACCAGTACAGACTGTGCCTCTGGTTCCCACAGAGACCACGTCCTTAGTATTTCCTTGAACCTGTGACCAGATTTTTCTCTAATTGCTCACTAGGGATTTCCTCTGCCTTCCTGCAGAAGCTGCCATCGAGCCCGCTGGCACTTTCTGAGTTTGAGCACAGCGTTTGTAGGATGGGGGTTCCCCGACGCGCCTCTCGACTGATGGCAGAAGGGACTTGCCCTGCTTCTCCTGGAGCGAGACCCCCAGTCTGCGGCAGGGAGGTTTTCCTGCGGGATCGGAGCTCAGCCCCGCAGAGCCGGGCTGGTGAAGCTGGGCCGTGCCAGCTGGTCGCACGTCTCCTGCGACTGGCCTGCTAACCTTAGCTTTTTATGTTTTAAGCCATTTCCCCTTTTCTGGCTCAGGAAAAGGGTAATGCATGCAAACAATAGAAATGAGAGGAAGAAGAAGTTCTTATGAGGGAGAACAGCAAAAAATCTTTTGAGGGCACCAGTGGGATTAGTGCCCTAGTGGATTCTTCAAATATTACAGTGAATTTAATTAAATACATCGCGATCCCAAAAGAGGCTAGTCTAATTAGCCAGATCTAGAATACATTTATTCTCTTCTCTCACCCTTCCAATCAGAAGCCTCAGCATCAGCTCCTATCCTATTTTTAATCATTCTGAGACTCAGAGGGCTCTCCTTCCTCCGTGTTAGCTAAGCACACAGCGCTGGGTAATATGTGTCTTTAATCTTATCTTAGCTGTAACTGAGATAATACACGTCAGAATTTTTACCAGAAGGTCCTGGCTGCACGTAGGCAATATTTTTGATTGACAGACCTTGAGATTGTGTCCAAATCACTTTACTTACATGCCTTGGGTGGAGCACGTGGTGAGGAAGGAGGTTCACACAATGACCCAGAAGACAAAAAGACATCTTGAGGTTGGACTGGAGGAGCTGGCAGGGATTACTGCTTAGCTGAAATGTAGGTGCGTGGTGGAAACACCAAACGGCCTTCACTGGGGAGTCTTTCTTGTCATTTGACTGGAGTATCCATTTTTCCTTAACTTGCAGTAAGTCCTTACTGTGGGAACTGGGAAAGTTACTGTGAACTCTCTGCCCTGCCCAAACTGAGCAGCGAACGGCTGTAAGCAGCGAATTCTTCCCTCAGCTTTTAAGAACTAATTGCCACCTCCTTGGGATCCGTGACATAAAATAGTTACTCGTTTCCCCAGCGGCATGGACCTCTCTGTCCAACAACTGATAGATTTTGTCAAATAATCAAGGTATAATACTCCCAAATTAGCTATATTGGCTGTGATAGCACAGCTTCAGAGGGTGACAAGATTCTTTCTCCACGTTAACCTCTTGCGGTGATAGCCCCCTGTTGGCTGTTCACGGCTGTCTTCCAGGCCAGGCTGCTGCTTTCTTCCAGATCAAGGGAGTAAAACGTAGATGCCAGGGAACAGAGTGCTGGGTGATGGATAGGATGGCACACGCTCCATGCTCCACTTCCATATGCTGTTTCCAGGACCTCTTGATCTAATGGGTTCATTGTGTTCTAGGATTGCTTTGGTTTTATTCTTCTTAGTTTTCAATGAGAATTTATCAAATTTAATTTTATCTCTTTGACATGAAGTTGGATCCCCTCCCAGGATAAGCTTTAAATATGAAAGAATTAGCCATGCGTAGGTCGTGAATAGTTGTTAATGTTGGATCTGGTGTTTTCTTTCACTGAAGGAGATGATCTTGCCTATCTCGGTTTTTGCTTCTGTGCTCGTTTCAGCATGTTATGTTTTTCTTGCTTCTAAGCAGGAGAGTACGGGGAACCTTGAGAATAAACAGGCTTGATCTTACTGTGTCCCTGTCAAAATGCGGTTTCTTACTTAATTCCCAGGTGGCTTTTAGCAGTTTACAGTGGACTAACCCGGGGAGACTGGAGATGATACAGGAAATTCACATCTCTCTACTTTGTTCTTCACAGCACCTTCAGCATCACGAGAGCGGGGTGGAGGGTGAAAGCTGCTATTATCACTGTGTCCTCTGTAACTACTCCACCAAGGCCAAGTTGAACCTTATCCAGCACGTGCGCTCCATGAAACACCAGCGGAGTGAGAGCCTACGTAAGCTCCAGCGCCTCCAGAAAGGTCTCCCTGAAGAAGAGGAAGACCTGGGGCAGATCTTCACCATCCGGAAGTGTCCAGCTGCTGAGGCTGGTGAGTGCTGCCTGCCTTGCGTGAACCGGGTCGGGCTCTGGGCTCCTCTGCGTTACAGGGTTCGACTTGCAGCACCAGACCCTCTGTGCAGTTTTGTGTCGAGCTCAGTGATGTTCTTGTTTCTCTTCTTTCTTGTGGGGGTGACTCTTATCGCTTACCAGTGACACGTTAGAGAAGTCCTGGCCAAGGTAGGATAAGACCTCACGGGGCCTGTGGGTGGTGGCTGGAAGCACCAAATATGCAGGTGCTTTGTTTCGTTCGTATGAGTGGTCCTTTGTGTGCTGGTGGGGCTCAGCACAGGTTTGGCGTGTGGAAGTGTGTATGTTTGCTCAGGTTAGTGTCTTAAACAGTGGCACGTTATGTGAGCATCTAAGGATGCCGTCACATCTGGACAACTCTAACAAACTAGTGTACTACACTTTCTGTAGGTATTTTGCAATATGTCAGGCGGTGTCTTGAGCACCAGTGTGATCCTGTCCCAGCTTGTTCATTGAGTCCTGGTATTTCAGCCACATGGACCAGGAGGAGGAGCTGGCTGAGAGGGGTGGGCAGGAGAAGGAGCAGATGTTTGCCTGTTTTCTGTGTCTCCTCTTGACAAGGTGGATAAAGTGAAGGGCCTGGATGAAGCATTTGCTCTTAAAGAAGTGAGAATAGGAGAGGGATTGCAGCTGTGAATCTGGCAAGAGGAAGTGTGCCTTAAAGGGGACAGTTAGGCTGGGCAAAACAGACATTGTACTTTGTTTAATCGTTTAAAGGGTTAAGCAGTTTTTTACGTTAGGAAAAAGCAAGCTCTCACGAAGTCCTGTTTGGAGGGAGGAGGAGGAGGAGAGCCTGCCTGAGTCAGCCGGTACATGTGCTGTCAGGGATGTGATGCTGCTGGAGCTGGGGGGATGCCAGCAAAACCCTTCACAGCCCTCCTCTCAGCTTCAGCAGGACTTTCCTCTGTGACTGCTGTTAAAACAGCTAAATCTCACAGAAAAGCACTTTGAGGAATTGGCGTTAATGCACATGGAGACAAGGAAAGTGATCCTAGCTTAAAGGTAGTGAGAAGGGAAAGCAGCACCAGCGGGAGGAGAATACGTGTACACAGGTCTTAGAAATGTCTCTTGAATTAAGACCTGGGCCGTGTTGTTAAAAGGATCAGAAATATTCGCAGAACACCTGAGAAGTAAAACCGGACATTTTTTCATTAAGAGTTAAATTCAGTCTCATGGAGAAAAGTGACCGATCTGTGAACTCAGCGGCCCAGGGAGTCGAGGGCACGGAATACGCTTTCCCAAAGGTCAGGGTGACAGGGAAAGCATGCCGTGGTTGCCGCGCCATCCCGGAGGGGACGGCAGCTCTTACGGCCGTTCTGCTTCTCTGCGATGCTCCGTTGTAGAAAACATTCAGATTTCGAAAGGGTATGTTGACCGGTCTTGGATGGTTTGTGATTTTTCTTAAAAGCAAAATGAACAGAGGGGAGAAACCAGCTTTGCCCTTTTGTGATATCCAGGACAATCTTGAAAATCGTTGTTTACTTTAGAAATTTTTCTTTACTTTGTCTTTCACTTTAGAAACCTTGTATTTCCCTCTATGTCTGCCAGGATTATGACATTGCAGGTACTGAGAGCGCAGAAGCTGACTAGCAGAGAGGGAAAAGGGTTTGTTGACCATTTAAAAAAATGCAATATTTTTTTAACTAAAAGCCTTGACAAGTCACTGAAAGGAAGTCTCAGTTTAGAAATATTTTACTTTTTCAAATGGCGTGAGATAATTTCCTTTAAGCTCGTTGGTTCTTCAACAAAAACTGACAATAAACAAGGCACTAAGAATGTCTTTATGGTATTTTATTGCAAAGGTTAAAAATACAAGCAAGAATAAGACTCTCTAGAATGTGAAGGGGGGCTGGGGGAACCTCTGATCTGTTTGCAGGTCGCCTTGACCCAAGATATTTAATTTCAAGTTCTCTTCCAGCCCATTGTTGAGCAAAAGCGAGCAGGCACACCTCGCCGGTGAGCTGGCGGCCGCAGGCACGAGGTGCTGGTCGGGAGGTGGATTTGGGCAAGAAGCTGCAGCACCCCATGGGGGAAAACGGATGCGTCCATATCCCGTTTATTCTGATCTCGTTACGGTATCAGAACATCAACTGGAATATAAAGGGGTGTCCCTGTTGCCCCAGGCCAGCAGCCAGGCTGAGAACTTATCCCAAGGTGGTGGAATGCCACAAGCCAGAGCCGGGCAGCCCTGGCGAGTGCCGGGCAGTGCCGGTGCCTCCAGTCCCTGGCGTCAGGGCAGGCCGGGTCACCCGGGGTGGTCCTCACGGCGGGCAGCGGCAGCCTCTTGCAAGGCACAGCTATGGTGGGTTCCTCAGCTTTGATTCATTCAGTATAATTTCTTAATGCGTCAAAATATCTGTCTCGAACAGGCTGGTCCTGCCTTTTTTTCTGTGACGTTCAAACTTCTGGTGTTCTAAAATGCCGCTGTTACTTATTTAGCTGTTATTTTTCTCTAATTTTGGGTGTCAGTGATGTGTAGCAGGAATACACACGTTAGCTAGCAGTCCTCGTGGTGGGAGATGCTCAAAATGCGGGGGACAAGGCTGAGGCCCTGAGCAGGACCTTGGCTGGTGCCTGTCTCCTCTCCCTGTAGAGCTGCAAGTGCTGAGGGCAGGGCTGCGCCGGCAGAGGACGGTTCCCTCCCTGTGCTGGTCGGTGTTCCTGCTGTTCTGGCTGGCCAGCTGCTGCTTTGCCGCAGCAGTAGGGTGAAACATCATCCCTCTCCTCGCTCTGCAGCCTGGTGCGCTGTGACCAAGAGAAAGCGGGCTTGAGGGATCACGTTGTAAGGGGGGTCCTGGGTTTCCAGGGGACGGTGAGGTCCAGCCAGCTGCTGCTGCTTCCAGGGCAGACCCCTGGAAGCTGTGACCCTGCTCTCGGCAGGCAGGAGGACAGGCGAGGGGCCAGGGCTGCTCCGGCCAGCCGTCACCCATCCCTTCCCCCCGGCTCGGCCCCAGCAGCAGCACACGGCAGCCACAATCGCTCCTGAGATCTTTGTGGCTTTGCTAGAAATGCCAGAAGATTACTGCTTTTTTCCTCTCCCTAACTTCACCCAGTTTGTGCCGATCTCCTCATCTCCAGCTTTACATAAAACTGCTGGTCGCAGCAGGGACGGGTGGCTCAGCCTCTCATCGTAGCCTTGTGCGAAGTGGGACGGCGCAGAGCGAGCCGGTGGAGGTGCCTTGTTCCCGCTCCGTCCTGTTTGCCCTGGGGCAGAGAGCAGTGGCCAGGGTTGAACGCCGTGCCTCGGGGTGTACGTACTCGCTGGTGTGTGCAAGCATGTAGGAAGAAGCATTGCTGTCTCTGGGGCGGGGTGTAGGTATTTGCTTGTATAGATAGATGCATCTCAATCTGCTGGAAGAGAGTGTCTGATCATACCTTAATTAGTCCTCTAACAATCTACAAAGGTCAGTGCCAATTGCCTGTTCATTTACATTTGTAATTGTGATGGTTCTTGATTGCACATTAGTTGCAACTCATTCCCTCCCACCCTGCAGAAAACACATGCAGCAGCCTAAGCAACAGCCCTGTAGACACAAGGACCTTTGTCTGCGGTTGTGCCAGCAGCACAGCGTTCCCTGGAACTCGGGTCTGTTGTGGAAGAGAGCTTTAGGAGCTGCCTCTGCTTCCAGTAAAGGGGTGAGGAAGTCGTTGGCAGGGAAATCATATGGACATCAGGCAAGAAACCCAATCCTCCTTGAACTGGATAACTAATGACAATTAAACTTTTCTGCTTGCTCTGAGAAGTGTGCTAATTATTCTGGAGACAGGGAAGTGGGCCCAGGCTGGACATTCAGCTGTTTTGTTGATCAGAAAGAATACAGCTTTAGGAGTGGGGGTTTGTTTTCCTCTGTGGGGTATTTTTGGACATCTATTGCTGTAGTATCTGGGCTGCTGCCACTGCAGCTGTCAGCCCCTCGCTGCAGAAGCATCTGTATAACGTTACCCATAAGCTAATTGATTTTTAATGATGGGGGTTTAGAGAAGAAGAGAAAAAACAAACCCATAATAAAAAACAAAACGTTCTCAAGATGTAGGGATGGATGCACTTATGAGTCATTAGATAATGATAGAAATAAGAGTGAAACAACCCGCACCAACTTTTCATTCTGGCTTTGAAAGTGTTTCCTTCTAGCAGGCACCAAGCACAGGCAGCCCGGTTTATAGTGGGACGGCCGTGCGTGGGGCAGCCGGTCTGGAGTGGGACTGCTGCCTCGTCTGCAGCGCGTGTTGTGCAGGGGCATCCGCAGCCCCCTGCTCGCACTGTCATGTCACTCTTCGCACAGTTTGTTACGGCCCTGGCTGCCGAGCCTGTTTCTCCTTAGGCCAGTGCTGTTCGTAACTAATCCGTTCGCTCCCTTACCTGTTTCTACTGACTCTTTTGTTTTCCATCTCCATCTGCTCTCCCTGTCTGTAGCTCTGCTCCTGTGGCAGGAGCAGAGGAGGGTTTGCTCGCTCTCCCCACTGTGTAGGACACAAGTCCATCAGGCGTCCTTCAGATGTCCGTGTTCCTCAGCTGCACCGGAGTCCTGGGTGTCCCTGGCCCACCTGCTGCTGTGTGCAGCTGCAGGGATCAGGGTCCACCACGCTCCTCAAGGCAGGAGAAGGTCCTGTTGCTTGCACTAAGCTTGTCCTGAGCAGAGGTCCCTCAAGTGGAAACACTTTATGTTTGGGCTCTGCAGGAGAATAACTAGATACAGAAGGGTAAGGTGGAGCTGAGGCAAGAGACCACCTAGAGTTTTATGATGCCCAAGGGAAAGGTGTGTGCCTTTCTCTGTCTCCTTTGCCAAGACACTTTGAGCAGCGCAGTCTGGACACAATCCATGGGATTGTTGAGAACCCTTTTCAAAAAAGAAAATGTGGCAAGTGAGCCCCCAAAAAGTCAAATTTGTTGTCTTTAAGAATTGTGCCGGAGGCCCTTTGCGGGACAAATGAGATGACTTGTGGAAAAGTTGTGTAATACTTAGTGGGAGATGCTGACCGTTTCTCAACTCTGCCAGTCATCCTATAGACTATTTTACAAAGCTTTGTGTCCTTACTGTGAAAATCCGTGGGAAGGCTAACCATATAGTAAAAGAATATCTTCTAGTCAGTGCAGCTCTGGATTTATTTTTTTTCTTAGCACCTTATACTTCTGAAGACCCTCTTTGTCCATGGCATGGGAGTGACTCCAGACATGGGATTGTTCCTCTAAGACCGGGCTAGGCCAGCCAGAGATACCACTTGGAGTTTTTGAAGAGTTGTTTTGCTGGACGCGTACCACAGGGGGATGCCGCGGTCCCCACATTGCACCACAGAGGACCGGTGCCCTGTGGTGGACGGGCTGCTGCAGCAGCCCTATTGATCTCTGCCAAGTCCTTGGCAGCCATCTTCTTCCAACACACAAAGCCATTGTTGGGGCCCTCGCGTGTGAAGAGCGAGGGCAGGCTCTCTGCAAGCCGTTGCTAAACTCGGCCAAGCGCAGTCAAAAGCCCCTTTGTTTGGGCAGGAAAGGGGCTGGGGCGGGTGTCAGCAGGAGCATCGCTGCCTGCCCGGCTTCCCCTGCCCAGCCTTGCTGGAGCATCCATGCTGCTCGCTCTGCCAGCAAACAGCCAGGGACCGGCCACTCTCCGCGCTCCACGCGGCCCCACTGCAGTTATTTAGAGGAGTGCCTCTGCTGTCAGGCGCTGTTCGGGTAAGGCCTGGAAAGCTGCTGGCTCCCAGAGATCCCCGGGAGGAGGGGATACCCCGGTGGCTCCCGCTTTTCCCCTCTCTCTGCCCCCCAGTCCGTCCACCGCTTCCTTGTATTTCAGTGTTTGACCTTCTGAAGGGCTGCAAACTGTAGACTGAAGTCAGGATGTGAATTTTTAATGAAGCCCAGTGTGTAAACAAAACTGAGGTATGGCTGGAGCAGTTACCAGATGAGAGAACCTCGTGTGATTCAAAAATAGTAGTTGCCAAACTCAGCTTGGCTCTGCCCGTGGGGCTTGCAGGCAGCTGGATGCTCATATGGCGCTTGCACCTCTGTTTTCACTCTGAGTCATGTGAAACACTTTGCTAATGTTCCTCTTTCTTACGAGTAGTTCTGTAGCTGCACCAGGGGTGTGAAGGCATCGCCGTCAGGAGAGAGGTGGTGGTAAATGGGAACGGAAGCAAGTTCTCGTGTGATCGGGAGCAGACTTGTTCGTGAAACGCGCGGGATGTGGTTTGCAGTGTAAAAGGCTTCTCTTAGACAAAAAGTTTCTATTTAGCTGAAGGGAGGCTTGTTGTCGGCCCCATTTGTCAGTTTAAATTGGTGACTTGGAAGTCCCACGGAATGCGCTATCTTCTTCCTCGAGGCCGAGGCGTTGCTCTCTGAGTTCCCCTCTCCTGTCCAGCTCCTCCCTTCCCTCGGTGGCCGTGCTCTGGACTGGGGAATTGTGATCGGCCCATCTGTAAAGTGAAGTGAAACGAACAGTAGAGAAGGGGGAAGGGGATCTTCCACCGAAATCTGCTGTGAGGGGAACCGTCCTGCTATTTTCCCACCTCAAAGAGTGGGCAGCCATGCAGGGCGTTTCTCATTCACAACCATCAAGCATGGAGTAATAATTAATGTAATTTGTTACAACAGGGATGTGAGACGCTCCTCTGGAGTGGATTTTTCATGATTGCAGCCTCCGTACTTCCAGTGGAACCTTAAGACTTTTGAAATGAAAATGGGTAATGCCAAATGGTATTTCTCCCTGCTTGAAATAACTCAAATTTATTAAGATCTGATGTCCTCCACTTGGTCTCAATTAAAGGAAATGTGGTCATTGCTAATGCTGGAGGAACATGCATGTTGCTCTCCATCTGATAGAGGTAATGGAGGGTTTCAGAAAGGAATAATTAGTTTGCTTTTGTAAGCTTCTCTCCACTTTTCCATGGGACTTAATTGCACACAACAATTAAAAACTTCCAAAGCAGATTACTTGTGCGGTGTCTGCAGGAGGACAACGTACAGAGTTTATACTATAGCGTCTACCAACCAAAAGCTCTGGCTCTGCTGGCGATGCACAGGTTTATCTGTCTGGAACGTGTGGCCCTTGCAGAGGGCTAGGGAAGAGCAATGTGCAGGGTGCACGCTGAGGGATTTGTTGTAGAATTTCCCACCTGGTGCAAGCAAGAGAGCCAAAACGACGTTCTGCGTGCCATCTCCCCCCACTGCTCCTGCCTCTTCCAGCTGGAGAAGCTCCTCTGGTCTTGTGCTGCTGCCACTCACTGTCTCCTCCTCAAAAGGAGATTCCTTCCCCTGGTGTTTAACAGCTAACCTCGTTCCACATGCTTCCCCTCGCCATTTCCAGGCTCGTCCTTGATTGACACATTTAATAATCTGCCAACCCAAATGACAATGTGAGCTCCTGTGTGCAAGCACCGAATGCTGCCCAGCTTCATTAGCTTCTCGCAGGCTTTTTACCTCTCTCTCGCTCCCTGCAACCCAATATTGTCTTTTCCCGATGCGTTATCTGTAGCCCCCCGAAGGCAGCAGCCCGCTCAGGCTTTGTTTCCAAAGCGGTGCACGCAAATCCAACCAAACCAGCGGTACGTGGATCGTCGAAGAGGTGTGCGGTGCAGCAGCCCAGCCGCAGCAGGTACTTGAGAGGGCGCCAGGCGGGCCGTCAGGCGCCTCGTCGCATGCACCCAGCTTTCTGCCGGGGGCGGTTTCCTACAGCTGGGGGTCTGCAGCAGCTTTGTTGTCTGAAGAGGAAATCCGTTCCTGCCATCTCATGCTCGGACACAGGACTAAGAGAAGCTATTGTCCTGTTTTGAGAAAACATTCACCCGCGGTGCAATAACATACGTGAAATAGCAGCGAGGAGGAAAACAGCTCTCGGCGATATGTACGTTAAGCCGATGAAACTCGCAGTTCCCCTTTACTGCAGCGTTTCTGATCTCTCTGCCAACCCCACCAAATACCCCCAGATGCAGGATTATCCTCTTGTTTTCCAAGATCTCATGTCATGTGTGTTCATTTAAAGCAGGAGGACAGCTTGTTGCTCTCCCCTTTGTTTTTCTGCTGAACCTTGGAATTTTTTCATTTTTTTGTGGATTGAATGGCTTAAGGTCCTTTTACCTTTCCAGCCAGTTCCTGATGGACTCGGGCTACTTCTGCGCAGGGTCTCTCCTCTGGAGGGTGACCAGAGGCCGGGTGGATGGCAAGCTCTCCTTCGGGGATGGACAGAGAGGCGGGTGGAAACTTTTGGTTCTGCTTTAGTTTTCTATTGCTTGGACAGTTAATCAAAATCCAGCAAACGTCCGTGCCTTAGCCGCGGGTCGGGGTTGCTGTGGACAGTTAGCTCCTTTGGAAGGTGTGAAGACGTGAGCAGAGCCACATGCTTTAAGAAAGGTGGCCTCTCTAGGGGACTTCTAAGTCCACGTAAGAGGACTTCTCTGTTCCAGTATTAGTCTGTAGCATAATTTTTAACTGTTCCTGCCTTTCATCATTTCCCCCGCCCAAATTTTGGAGAGCATCATTCCCATCCCACCAGCATCTTTCTGTCTGTGTGCACGAGGACACCATGGGACTTGAGGTCTGGCTTCACAGAGTGCAGGAATAAAGTTGGTTCCCCTTTAATATCTGGCAGGGGCAGATTTCCTTTGTTACTTATTTTTTTGGGTTGGTTTTGAGTTTAAAGTAAAAAGCAGTTGTGCCCTAACTCTGCTTTGACCAACGAGCAGTGAATAGATAATCTCTAAAGGATATGAAAGGTTTAATCATTTTAATTTTGTTTTTATTAAAGTTTAGCGTGACTTTTTTTCATATGCCCCTGATAAATCAGGGGGGTAACAGAAATCTACACAAACCCCCAAGCATTCGCTTAATGAAACTCTCTAATGGGAGGCGCCTGGCGGGAAGGAAGTGGTTAGATAGCAGGGCTGGGGAAGGCAGACCAAAGGCACGCTGTAATATCACTGAAACGTGGCAGGAATCTCATAAACTCCCCATCTAGCTCCAGCAGACACTTGTCACTGGGAGCTCATGGCTTTCATTAAGCAGAAAGAGAGGAAGCTCTGACAGCTGACTTGTTCCAGAATGTTTTTCTTGTTCGGCTGCATCTTAAAGCCCTTTCCACTTAAGAAAAGTAAAGGGGAAAACATCACCAGATGCTGCAGTAAAACGCTGGGAAGCTCCTGGTCCCTCTCCTATTCTAATTTTTTCTCCCCATCAAAACAAACTCTGGAGCCAGAGTGAAACCAGGTTGTTAGAGTGCAGTGTCTCTCCTGAGCTCAAGCAGCCACTGTTTCTTTGGGACAGAAGAGTTCTGTCCTTGTCCCTGTGGTCTCGCCCTTCATACTGAGCCTGGTCACCAGAAGCTCTGCTGCTGGTGCCACCTGCACCTTCTGCTTCTCTTCCCCGGGTCTCCATTCCCCTCTCTCCCTTCTGGTTTTGGAACAGGGAACTCCTCTCTTGAGGACTCCAAGGTGGTTGGTGCAGTGCCGCAGGTTAAATTCAAGATGGAAGGGCTCTCCCTTTTTGGGGGCAGTCAGGAAAGCCTTGAAGACACTGCAGGTTGAACAGCAGTAGATTCTGCAGCTCTGCTTCAAGATGTGTTGGAGGTTAGATGTCAGTGTGAGCGACACAGGATTCATATTAGCAGCAAATTCTGCTCACGTTTAACATCTCCTCAGCACAACCGTGCTGCTTCTGTCCAAACCTGGCACTTGCTTAGGCGCTGTGACTCACTGAGCCCCTGCTTTGGCGTTCTGGTGGCAAGGAAAAGAAGAAACCTTCCAAAAACTTAAGAGACACGTGCTCCAGCAACTGTTCCTCCACTGACAACCCTGATTTCTGATGTTCATCTCTGTAGTACTGAGCTCACCTCCAGTATCTTCCCTGCAGGTTTGACTGTTCGAGCCCTTGCCGCACTGCCGTTTTCTCCCTGTCTACAGTACTGGGCTGGAAATGGAATATACGTGGAATGAACATGTCGCCTTCTGTGTTAACAGGTTAATGAGTTCAGAGCGTTGCCTCACTTGCATCCTTTTGTTGGTGTATTAGCCCAGAGCCTCTTCTCCTGTTCTGCCGTTGCCCTGAGCTGAAAGGGGCTGGGGCTCCAGCACAGAGACCTGCTGACACCTTGACACCGTCTTTGCCGCTAGTTTGCCCAGTAACACGTTAGGTGGGGACAGTGGCAGAAAGGAAAGTTCAGTCATGTTCAGCTGGGCGCAGGCTTGGTGCTCAAAGGCAATGAGGATGTTGAACTTGTTTATGAGTAACAGTGGAGCTGGGTGAGAGGGAAAACCGCCTGCCAGGCTTCACGCTCAAACCCTCGCTGAGGAGCTCCTGCACGGCAGGGTCCAGCCGCTGGGCTCAGCAGTTGCCGATTCCTGGACGTAACTCCTGACGCACAATGAGAGCTCTGCTTCAGACCAGCTGCCTCACCAGACTGCGCAAACCTGGCCGGTCAGCGCTGCTCGTGCTGCCGGGGTGTTGCTCTGCTCCTCGTGTGGAGGTGCAGCCGTGCCCCATTGCAGCATCCCCGTGTCCTGCAGGGCATGGCGGCCAGACCGACCTTCCCGGCCTCATGACACCTGCCTGGTTGTGCAGCCCCAGTGCAAAAGAGTGCCAAGAGGAGCAGTAGGGCATGTAAGGAGGGCCCCAGTCTGCCGGATGGCACTTCAGGGTTTGCTGCACCTGGCAGGGCTCTGCTTCATTTCGGTGTCTCTGTGGCGGCAGCCCAGAGTCTCGCCTAAGGCCTCCTGAAGAGCCCCAGTAGGCTTGCGAGTGCAGTGCTCTGCTGGTTTGTCTCTGCTCGGTCACACAAGCTCATCCTTAAGGAGTGTCGGAGGCTGAGGCCATTTCCCTGGGATGGGGCTTGCCTTGGCCACACGCTTGGGTTTTGCATCAGGCAGCACCTCTGTGAGGTGGCAGAGTTTCCAGGAATCCCTTCTGCTCAGCTTTCCCTGCCCGTCCATGCATGCTGTCAGTAATGAGCTTTTCTGGCTGATTTCTGTGATGGGGGACAACAATGAAAGTTGGGCTTGAAGCCCGGTGCCTTCTCCAGACTTGTGACCATGTCCCTGACGGCTGCTGTCCAGGGTCAGAAACAGGGTTGTCTCCTTTCTGACGCTAACACCAAAAAGGCATTGTGATTGCACCAGTCCTGGCCAAGGACTCAGTTTCCCTTCTGGAGGAAGCATCAGCAGGGTGTCAGGAGGTGGTGGGCAAGAACTTGCCAGCTCAAAGGGGCCCAGGCCCGCCTCTGAACGTCTCACCCTGTAACTGACAGCTCATACAGTCCAGCTAGGCAGGATGCTCCTCAGCAGACATGCCAAGCTTATTTTCCTTCTACAGTTTCATTGCAGTGTAAGAGGACGTGGGATGGTTTATGTTTCTCAAGAGGTATATACAGAGACTGGATGGAGTCTCCCTCACAGCAGCTGTAATTCTGTATTTTTCCCTTTCTCCTGAAAATGTTGGCACTTTTTTTTATAGAAAGTTCTTTTAAAAGGATGTCTGAGCTGGTCTAAATGTAGAGCTGAGACTGGCTGAGGCAGCCCCAGGTGTCCTGAGCTGTGACAGTGCGTCCTGGAGAAACAACATCCACACTTTTCTGCAAAAGAGGTCACTGCGTGGTTCAGATGGATGCAAAGGATGCTCTTGTGGAACTGTTCTGTTCCTCAGAACGCAGGACGTTTACACTGGATTTCTAGTCCCTAACTCCAGAGAGGAAATTGTAGGACACGATCCCTTCATACCTCTTCCCGTGGTGCTTTTGCACCACTGGTTGTGGCAGAACCTGCCTATGTGTTTCCTGAGACAGACAAAGTCACATTTGCTTCTCACCGTCAGTGAGAACTCCTGTCCGGATGTTTAATGCAAACAGGAATGGAAAGGTCACTGCATGAGCCCATGGAGGATGTAAGTCGGGGTCCAGAGCAACCACTGGACCTTGGATTAGCAAAGACACTAAGCACACATTGGCTTTGTCCTCAGTGTTTTAAAGATTTTTGACTTACCGATTACAGAAGTGTTGCTAATTTGGTTCAGCAGTTCTCAGATGTTAAAAAAATGGGGCTGAAACTCCAGAAATGTGGACAACTTCACAGTTCTGACAGGGATTGAAAGACATTACTTCTCCATTTAGGGTTTCATCTGTGGAACAAGAAGGATACTGCTTACTCTTCAAGGTGCTTGGGAAACTGAATTCCTTGGCATTTGCCATGTGCTTTTAGGGCCTTGGAAAGGAGAGGTAGAATTCCTTGTCATGGTCCGTCTTTCAGGGCTTCTGAGAGAGAAAATTGTCCTTGCAAGCACCAAACCTGCAAGGAGAGTACTCTCAGCCACACCACTTCTTGCTGCAACCAGAGCAGGCTTCTCCCAACTGGTCGGCCAAGCAGTTCCAAAGAGAGAGCAAACATGGGAGAGCTTTTCCAGAGCTTGCGCACTCACACCTGGAGCATCAGCATGCTAACGTGCCATCCTGTTTGGAAGGTGAATTTGTAGCTTGTTGCCACTGAACAATGCCGATTTTGGGTTACAGCGTAGGCGTCGTTGCCCTGTACAAGAGAACCATTTGTTTGTAAAAGCTGATGCGAGTCTGCAGGGTCACACTCAGTGCTGGAAGAGAACGTCCTGCACCTCTCCTCCCTTCAGGGAATATCCCCACAGAGCATCAGGTTCTTTCCTGTTTGTTTATGATTTTTCCGTGTCCTCATTGTCTCCTACTTCATTCTGCTGCAGGAGCACGTATCTGATGGTCTTTATCTGCCAGGCAGGACTGGAGAAGGAGAGTGTCTGACCTAAATGAAAAAGGGCTTTGAGATCTTTGTTCGGAGGAGGCATTATGGAAATGGGAAGTATTCTCGTCCTGCAGCTCGTTTGTTAGGATTAGAGACTAAATTGCAAGAGATGCAGAGCTTGGTTTCTGAAATTGGTTTTGTTTTTCTTTAAGAGCCATAGACAAAATGAGATTGCACATGTTATCGGGGCTGATTTGTGAAACGGGGTTTTACAGCAGCTGGCACAGGGCTGGCAGGTACCCCCGGCCTGACCCCCTCCAGCGTTTTCACTACCGTTAAGTGTATTTCGACGTGCACGTCAGGAGAGCACTGTCCTGTGTGCCTGCTAGTGGTCTGGTATTTGCCTGCATTTCTCAAATACTTTTGCTTCCTCTTCTTTCTGTAAGGCCCGGTGATCCTCTGGTGATGGCACTAAAGTCCCCAGAACTGCCCAGGAAGGAGCTACCACATGCGATTATTTTTCCACTAAAACCTGGAGACTGTTTAATAACGTGTCTGCCAACGCCGGTGCCTTGCTCCAGCTGCTTCAGAAGGAGATTTGGGGACCTGTAAACAAATAACCACCTACCTCAAATGAAGGTCTCATCCTTATTCCTACTAAAATTTAGTTCATGCCCTTAAGCAAGCAGGTTTCTACTTCTTCCAAGTGGTCAGTTTGTGTTTCTGAGTTGTACATCGTGATGCCCTTGCCGTATATTTTGTTTTGACCTCGATGATTTCTTCAGGCCACAAGTTCCAAAGGTTAATAGGGAGCTGTATGAGAAAGCAATATCCATATTTGCTTCAAATTTGCATTTTTTTCATGTTCATTTTCTGTCCTGCAGAGACTGGAGGGTGAGAGGAGCAGTGTTGGTCCGGCTCCCTTGAACCAACCTTCACTTGGATGCTCCTGTCAAGGCCACCTTATTTCTTTTCAGACCAAGTCGCCCTGATCTTCTCCTTTCTGTGTAGACACCTCTTCCTACCCCTCTTTCCAGCCTTGTCATTCATCTGTGGCCACTTGATTTAATAAATGCCAGTGTGTAACTTTTTGTCCTGTTCCACAGATGTCCTAGTGGGGTGTTTTCTTCCCCACGCAGTGTGCCAGGTGTAGGTTTCCCCTGGTCTGACGCCCGTGGGGCTGTCCTGACCTTTTCGGAAGCTGGCACGGTGCGCCACGTACGTCCCGAGTTAATGCCCTCCCTGGTCCTGCGTGGGACCGCGGGCCCTTACCTCCCCTCTTTGCTCTGGACTGGTGCGTGTGGGGCCCTGCGCTGCCCCTGCTGTCGCTCCCCCCTGGCTCGGAGGGTTGGAAAGTGGGGATGGCCTGAGCGTGACTTGGTTTTCGTGGCGTTTCTGATTTGCTGGTATTCATGCAGGGCAGACGCTTCTCCTTTTCTGGGAACCACTCTCTCATTTGGTTACCAATTAAGCTGAAGCGTTCTGGCCTTTTCCATCCCCCTTTTTATTGTTACGAAGGGTGAATTAGGGCTTGGTGTTTCGGATTGTTCTCTGGCCTCCGCTGCTACTTTGCTGCCTCCTTTGTGGCAAAACAATGGCATTAATTTTGGCCTTTGCAGGCAGGCAGGCAATCTGGCAGCGCACAGTGCCTGTCCGTTCCACTTCACTTGTGCAGCCACCTCTCCTTTCCACATCACCTACTCACTTTTCTCCTCCTATTCTCTTTTTTTCCCTCCCCTTTTGTGCCTCTGTGTGTGTGCGTGTGGTGTGGAGGATTGCTCAGAGTTTATTTTGTTCCAGTCTGGAAGGGGTTAGAGGTCACAGCCTGGATGCCGAGCGAAGGGAAGCAGGCGTGGGGGCGATGCAGGCGTGGGGGGGATGCGGAGCGAGTGGACCTTTCCCCGCTGTGCCTCGTTCCCTGAGCCAGCGCATCGCCAGCCGTCGTGCGTCTGATGAGATCTGGGGAGTGGGAGACGGCTCGTGCCCCCCTGTTAGCCCTTCCCCAGACAGTCCCTCTTCCAGGGCCTCAGCAGTGTTGTGAGAGGGCGGTGATGCAGGGAGGATGGCAAGCTCCGGGCTAGGGGACAGAAGGATGCCGACAACGCCCTGTAACAGCGGGAGGGTGCTGACGCAGACCCGTTGGGGAGCCCAGAACGCAGCAGCCCCATGAAGCGTCAGCGGCCAGAGAGTGGGACCAGAGTGGGGCTGCGGCTGGCGGCAGGGGAGGGAGTCCGGCTGCTCTCCGCTGCCGTGCCCCAAAGCAGCAGGAGCCCCAGGCCACAGCTGCCCCGGGGCCGTGGCTGCTCAGAGAGGGCCCCGCCGTGACCTGACCGCAGGGCACGGGCACTGTCTGTGCCCCACCAGCGCTTTGCGGGCCCCTGCGCCCTGGCAGCGCTGACGGGTGGCCTTTGCCTAAACTCCCATCAGATTGAAGGCTGCTCCAAAGGGTGCAAGTTTCAGAGGGAAAGACTGAAAAAAAACAGAAAAATTAGAAGATTAAAATCAAGTGGAAGAGCACAATGCTTTTCACAAGTGCAGCAGGATGGTCCTGAAGTGAGCCAGGTGATCAGTTCCTGTTCGTTTCATACGGCAGGGGGGATCGTAGCCCCAAGCACTCTCAGGGAGCTGCAGTGAGGAAGAAGAGTGTGGTACTGGGGCCAGTGGACCCAAGGTGGAGAGCTTGCACCTCACTGGAGTGCTTACGGGGCTGATTAGGGACATGCACAGATCTGAAAGTGCCTGAAAGTCAGAAATGTGAAACAGGAGTCTCGTGCGTGGCAGTGCCCTGACGTTGGCCACGCTCCTGCTGGAGTTGAGTCACAGCTCACAGGGAAGCGGTGACCCCGAGACAGTCTGAGGTCTGGATCCTTTTTCGTTTTCTTTTAAATAACGTGAAAAAGAATAGAGGAGCTGGAAGCCGTTGCCCGCAGTCCATTGTTGATGGTGTAAGGCTGTGCTTTCCCTGGCCCTGCGCACAGTAGCAGTTCCAGCTCGACATGGCCAGCAAAGTGATGAAAGGAGGATGTTCCCTCTCCATGGCCTGGCCTCCAGCCCCGGCACGCGCCCACGCGCCTCTCGCTGCGTCCGGGCCACTCTCAGTGTGGCGGCAGAAATGCTCTCCAGGCCCCACGGCTGCCTTCAGCCCTTGGGCGAGCTGCTTCGGGCTCAGCCTTCTTCCTCTCTTCGCTGAGGTTTTTGCACAAGCCGGCTCTCGCCCACGGCCAGCTTCAGACCCGGCCGTCTCCTTCTGCCCGAAGGAGCGCGGCAGGCGAGGTGGGTGCCTGGCATCGGGCGAGCCTGTCCTCCGCTGTCCGGAAGGCAGCAGCCGACCGCACCAGCGAAGCGCACGCACACAGTCAACAGTTTCCTTTCTTCTGCACAAATTGGCAAGGACTAACCTTGTCATATCTAGTGCAGCGCTAACGGGCGCCTGCCTCCAAGGGGTAATCATGCAGGCATAAATTCGGAAAGTTGCTAAGCTATGAGCAGTCTTATGAGCATTAAAAGTGTCCTCTTTGCCAGAAAGGTCATTCATAACTTGGCTGCGCCGCTGATGTACAGTCAGTGATATTGATTGATTAATGTATAAAAAGCACCAAATCCATTTGCTTCTATGAAAGAGAATAAAGTGCAGTCGACTCTCTCTTTATTTTCACCTCATCCTTTTGTTTGAAGGACGTTTTTTTTTTCTCTTTTTGTTTTGCCAGCTAGGTTTAAGGGGGTTACAAAAAGCCAGTTTCTGCCAAGTAATGCGTTCACAAAGGGAACATTGATTCACATCAGTGTCGCTTGAATTACCCTTAAAGGTTTGCCAAGGAGTTGTTCTTATATTAACCTTCTGTTCATCAAAGACGAAATAAATAAATAAGTCATAAAATCAGCTTCACCGCCCGCGCTGGAGTTGGATGCAAAACAGGAATTCCTTCTGTTAGGAATTTGTGCTCCAGGTGCTGCTGCTCAGCCCTCTCTCAGGCCTTTTCCCTCCTGCAAAGCTGCTTCCCCCGGCCAGCCCCGCTTCTCCCCTCTCCTAATGCGGGTGCTCTCCCTCCCCAGGGTGGCAGGACGGGCTTTGGGGCGGCACGGGGTGGGAGTTCCTCCAGCACAGGGATGAGTTCCAAGCCTCTCTGGCTGCCCAGCTGCCCGCGAGCCCTGGGGAGGGGATGGGCCTGGAGCCCTGACGGGCCCCTGCCAGCACCAGGGACGAGGGTTCGGCCTCGGAGCTGGAGCCTGGGCTCGCCGGAGCCCATCAGGGTTTGACTGCTTCTGCAGCGGCAGCGTCCTCGTAGCCACCTTGGCCACTTGGGTGCTGGGACCGTGTGCTCGCCCGCGGGGCGCTGTGCGGCACGCAGGTGTGGTGCTTGCTCGGTTCTGGGCTTGGACGAGTGTTGATGGTTTTAGGAGGGGGATTCCTGCAGGGGGTGTTTTCTGAAGGATTTTGTATAAAATGTAGATTTAATTGTTGCAGGCTGAACTGGAATGATTTCTACCAGGAAAGATAACCTCATGACAGCCCAGGACGTTCTGCCCCACCTAGTTTTAGCATTCTTCTAATTCGCCTTACATCATGTTTGTTTTTCTGGACTTTGGCCACTGGTAATTAATTACACGTGGTTCTTGTTTCCTCCTGGTTAATTCTGAAATGAGAGAGCCTCTTGTGCTTGTCGAGCTTTGTGAAACGCTGTCTCACCTTTCTCTCTCCAGGAGGCATCCGCATTGTCCATCCCGAATTCCGCAGTGAGGGTGCTGCAGGCACCTGTCCCTTCTGGGGCGGTGGCCGGGGAACGTGGGTCCACGTGGTTGCTGTTCGCAATCGCAGGAGCTGTGATGCTTTTTGTTACTGGTGTTAAACTCCAGTCAAACTTTTGTGCTTTCACTTGGTCCCCATTCCAAAACCCAGGAAGGACCGTTCGGTGGCATTTCTTCTCTTGAGCAGGGAGTTTCTTTGGCTTTGTTGTGCGTGTGGGCCAGCTCTGCGCGTCGCCCTCATCCGTAAAGCACACAGCTCGGATGTCAGCATCGCTCGGAAATGTCTCTGCGTGAGCTGTCCCCAGCTGGCTGTCATCGCAGACAGTCTCCCTGGCATCTGAGCTCCTGACGGCCCCCAGGTTCTCAGTGTCGTTTCAGATAACCTGAGCCACTCGGCTGCGAGTGGTGCAGGAGCCCGTGGCTTCCAGCTCGGCTGCGCGTTCGTGCTGGTGACCTCCCTCGGCTCCTGAAGCACCGGCTGGAGCAGCGGAGGGATCCGGCTCCCAGGTTCACCGTGGTGCCAGACCCCGGGTTCTGCTGCGGGCTCTGAAGCGTGGTGCTGACTACAGCACCAAGCGCCTCTGCTCAGACGCGCCGGCTGGCTGAGGCCGGCGGTGGTGTTACAGTGGTGGTGGTACGGCGGTGGTGGTACGGCGGTGGTGCTCTGCACTAGTGTGCGAGCTGGCGGGTAGCTGAGGTACCACCAACCTCTGCAGTGCTGCCCATTTGCCACTTTTATTTCAATGTGCCTTACCCAGTGAAGAATGGTGGTGATAATCCTACGACCCGTGGAGGGTGTGTGCTGCGGCGTACACCGACAGTGGTAGAGCAGGACCACCACAGGACGTTCTTCCCACGCGTGTGTCTGGCTGCACATTTGCTTGTGTGGAGCGAGCTCTGCGGTGAGCCTTGGGCCGTGTGCTGCTGATTTAACATCCCCAAGAAGCAAAGCCCCTGAACCCCGGCACGCCGCCTGGCACGGCTGGCAGCAGGGCTTGGCACCTTGCATTCCCAGGGAAAGGTTTTTCCCTGTGGCTGCTGCAAAACCCAAAAGACGCATCATCTTATTTTTTAATCTTTTTCTCAGATTGTGGGAGAATTGCAGAACGCCAGGGCCCCCTCCCCCTCCAGCAAGGCGGTAGGGATTGGATCAGACGATACAGAGTGAGCATGCTGAGAGTGAATCCATTTTCTCTCCTCCATCTCCCCAGAATAAATTAGAATTTGCCTGATTTAATAAAATGGCTTCATCTCTCTGCCATCTTTTCTATCTCCCATGCGTTTCATCCCCACCCCCACTGCAAAATAATAGATGTCGGCTGTATAGCGTCCTGTTACAGGCTGCAATTTAACACGTAGGGTCCGTATGTGAGCGTCTGCACGCGCAGCCTGCGAAAGGGTCCGGCCACTGGAACTGCGCAGAATTTGTCCCTGTATCTCAATTTCCTTATTGTCAACTGTGATAGTTCTAATTGCTGTCGAGGTCAGTGTAATTTACTGTCCATCTGTCATTAACCTGACCTCCCGGGTGGATGTGACTGCCATGCAGATATTGTTTGGGGACTGGGAGTGGTTAGCGATAGAAATTTTACAGCACAAATTTGCCCCAGCCACTTTTCTCTTTAATTGGCATGTATTTGTCTATGCGTGGAGTGGAACCGGAGCTCTGTGCCGCAGACTGAGAGGAGGGGTTATTGTTAGAATTTAGATGGTTTCGCTACAGCGAAACCTTTTTCTCTCACTTGAATCTGGTGTTTTAATTTCTGTTTCCTAGGTTGATTTTCTCCTTTCCGTTCTGACACTAATTATGCCAGGCGCATTGGGAGCGGTTGCTGCTGAGAGGTACCCAGCTAAGTGTTAAGAAAGGTTTTAAAAACAGACTGAACTCTTTCTTAATGAGGCTCAATCGTGCTCTCCTCCGGGTGGTTTTGTTTTGCTGATCTGTCAGTTTTTCGAGGATTTAATTGCACTTTTTTCATATTAGTCTTTGAAATGGGGCTAAGCAGCTTTCTGTAAAATAAAATAGAAAAGTGGAGAGATGTTACTGGCTTTCCTGTTTTCGTTCTTTGCTCTCATCACTCTAGGTTCATCATCTGTCACTGACTCCTGGGACCCAACAGTAGTAAAGAACAAAATTTATGAGAGCAGCAAGCAGGCAAGACCACTACGGCAGCTCCAAAATTGTAAACCCTTGCAGGCAATTTTCTTTGCCTCCCTGCTCCTCAGTCTGGCTCCTGTCGTGTCGCTGCTCATGCTAATCTTAGAAGGCCTTCCAAATGTTTATTTTGGAGGAAGAAGTAGGAGGCAAAGGAGGGACAAGGAGCACTGAAGTGGCTTGTCCAGCATAGCCCATTTTCTGCAGAAATGACACCAAAATGATTCGGAACTGAGCACTGCTGCGGAGCTCCGGAACGGTCGGAGAGTCCCCGCGCGGCGCGGTTGGCAGGGTCCCCGAGGTCCCCTCGTCCAGCCCCCGGCTCAGAGCCAGGCCAGCTGCAGGGTTGGCCGGGACCGTCTCCACGGAGGGCTGCGGTATCTCCCAAGGACGGAGGCTCCCTGGCCTCTGCGGGCCCGTTCCAGTGTTCCAGCTCCACAGGAGCTGGGAGTCCAGGGGAAGGGATGCAAAGTAGCTGATGCTGGGATGGGAAGAGGCAGGAGAGAGGAGGCGGATGTATCCATGATGCTATTATCTTTATGGCATAGAGAAACATGTTTCAAGCAGTCAGCATGGAATTCTTAATTGCTTCACTTACTCCTGCTCTCCTCGTGGGACAGATTGTACAAATGCAGGAGCTGCCAGGACCCTCATGTTAGCGCACTGTCCCTGCTGTACACACTATTTTTAACTAGCGCTTTGTTTTGCAAAGATGCACAAAGCTGCTGCTTTTTTTTCCCAAGGATGCTAATAAACAGCAGAGGCAGTAAGAGCTTTCTGATCCGCCTGACAGTGACTCTGCTGTCTTAGCCTGCAATTCATTTTTCCTTCTTTGCAAGGAGGAATTCACGTTCCCTTGTTTCTCCTTTCCCTTCTTTTCTTTTAGCTTTGGTTCTCTCCATCTTTCCTTTTCTTATGTTTATCCCTTAAATATTTAAGAGTCTCTTTTCTTTCTTGTAGTCTCAGCCTAACAAAAACCTCGCTTTCCTTTCTTCGTTCAGATGTGTGCCTGCCCTCCTCTTGTAGTTTCCAGCACACCTCTCATGAGGATGTAAAATCCAAGAACCAGATCTTTGAGATTTCAAAATAAAATAAAAGTAAACTCTGCTTTAAAAACACTTTAGCAGGAAAGCCAGGCTAATTGTAAATCAATGAGTCTTAAAATGCAGCATTGATCTCCAGTTAGAAGTTTGAAGGGGAAAGCAGTAATTACTGCACTGAAGGTAGATTTTTTTCTCTTCGTAAGTTCTGGGCAGAAGGAAGGCTCATTAGGGCAGCACTTCGGAATCTGAGTAATTAGTTTAAAAAGTACTTTTGTGGTGTTATTCCCATGGCTAGAAATTATCGGAGTCTTCACAGATTTATAGTTCAGCTCTGATAAGGTTTGATTTATTATTGTGTTTGGCGGGGAAGATCTTTCCTACATAATCACCTGGGTGAAGATCCGGAGCGGGGATCAGTCCGGGAAGGAGCGCCGTGGGTGTGCAGGGCTCCGTGTGCCAGCACGTGCCGGCGTGTGGCCCCGGCATTCAGTGGAGCTGCCAGCCTGGCGCGCTGCGTCGCACCCCCTGTGTCCTGCGGCACTGCTCCCGGGCGCGGTGCGCCGGGTGGGTAGGATTCGCACAGCAAAACGGCACCGTGCCCGCAGCGTGCAGCTCCTGCGCGTCTTGTGCCTTCACGCAGCTGCACGCTCAGGTTTTGTTTCTTGTCGTGTCTCCTCCGTGGCTGCTCACTGTCCTCGTGCTTCCCTGCCGCAGTGACCGTGTCTCACGTAGTCCCGTGCCGCTCTCCCCAACGTCCTGCCTGCCCAACGTTCACCCTGCCCGCGTGCCCTGCTGCAGGCAGTGCAGGCAGGGTGCTGAGCTGCACAGGTGGGCAGCGCGGGGCTGCCGGCAGCAGGGCGGCAGGGAACCCTGCTAGAGACGCTGCGGCGGCGTGGGCTCGCCCCTTAGGCTGCGAGCTGTCGCCCAGCGCTGTCCTCAGAGCTGTGGAGGCTCCAGGGCAGCCGGAGCAGATTGGGGGTGCACCGGCGGCCCGCGAGGGACTGGGAGGTGATGGGCTGCTGGAGGGCTGGGGAGAGCCGAGAGCCCCTGGCTGTCAGCTACAAGCTCGCCAGCTGCCCGGGCGAGTGCCCGTGTAAACCCCTGCAGCGAGAAGGCAGTTCACGTCTGCCCTTTTAAAGCTTGTAGGTTTATATTTTTTCCAAATTCTTTTGTTAGATTTAGCAATTATATCTCTAGATATTCTCATTAACCTTAATTATCTAATCCCTTTTGTGAATATTGCTGAATTCTTGGCCACAGCAACATCCTGTGACAGTGATTTCCACAATCTAATTACCAAGTCTAATTCTATAGGAAAAAGTGTTTGTTTCACCTGCGAGGTCCTGCGGATCCATTAGCCGCTGGGTTCCCTGCGTTTACGCAGCTGCACAGGCAGAACGGAGGAGGTCAGCAGCTGGGGAGAGGGACGGAGGTCGGGAGCATCGAGCGGCGTGCTGACATTTCCATCTGGCTCTGTGGCTGCAGGAACGTTTACCAGGCTTACTGCTACAGTGCAAATGCTGCTCCAGAGGAAAACAAAACCTACTGCATCGAGACAGCTGATGTGGCCCATCTCTGAGCCCCTTGTTACCCTCTGTGGCAGCAAGCTGATGTCTGAGAGCACCACGGTCCTGCTGGGCTACAAAGTCCCATCATGTGGTGGGCATACAGGGTAACCCCCGGCTGTCCAGTCACGTCAGATGGGAATTCAGCAGCTGGACGCTGAAATCAGGTACCGTCACTTCCAACCCAAGCAGGATGGTGTTGGGCTGAACGTGTTCTGCTGCTGAAATGTTGCTGGCCGACAAGCCTCGGAGAATGGAGAGGACAAGGTCCTCCTGCTCTCGCTCCTTGTGAACATCATTTGCTTCCTGTCAAGTTAACTGACAGTCCCTTCTTCTTGCTCATGGGAGAAATGGCTCAGAAAATCTCTCTCAGTCTTCTTCAGACCGTTACCAGTTTTATGCTCTTCTATGTGGTTGTCCCCTTGCCGCCTTCCTCAGGAAAGCAGGGCTCATCTCTTCCGTTTCTGTCCAGGGGAAGCTTAGGTCCTGTGCCCCATATACACCTTTCTTCCCCCAAAGATTTGGGCAAGGGGGTGTGTTGTGTTACCCCCAGTACCAGGCGTAGCATTGCAGCCGAGACTGCCGAGCTCATGCACGACTGGGTGATATTCTCCGTCTGTTTCCCAGCATCGGCTCACTTGGCACTGGAGCAGAGCAGGTCCTGCTCTCCTTTTGCAGGCTGGGGTTGATGAAGCGGGTGCAGGCACCAACTGGGATGTGGATGCCTGGAGACCCACGGACGGGACTGCAGGGAGATGCAAAATGGTCCAGGTTCACTCTGGAGCGTGGGGTAGGGCACGAACATTAAGGGCTTATTGTTCCCTGACAAGAACACACTCTTTGTGGGAACTGACCCTGTGATTAGAATGAATCCACGTGCAGGGAGGCTTTCTGGCACGGCTCTTGAGCTCCTGCCTGCCCTTTGGGAGTGGGTTCATACTCCTGCCCATCTCCCCAGTGTGTTAATTCAGGGTAGTCATACAGGCTGACTTCTCAGGCTGACACCTCTAGCTGTCCTACTTGCATAACTCAACAAATATTTTTACAGAAATGATTTAGTTTGCAGTGACTGTTATAGATCTGATTCTGCAACGGGAGGAAAGGGGAAGGTCTCTGGAGGCAGAAAACCCTTGTGTGGCAGAAAGCCTGCTGGGAAGTCAGCTCAAGAAGAATTAGAAACCCTTTAAATAAATGCTTACTTGACATGACTCTGTCTTCCACAGTCTAACAAGCAGAGAAGCGAATGGCAGCCGCTGGCCAGAAATTGATTGCATTAATTGATATGCCAATAAGAGAGCTTGTTACATCCGCCATTGGTTAGGAGGCCGGCTAACAAGTCCCGCTGATCAATGGAACCAATAAAGATTTCATCCATTAATGAGCAACATGGTAATTAATGTTATCCATAAACCAATTAGCCTGGGTAGCTAATGTGCTGGTTAGCACAGTGAGTGGCAGAGCCGTGGGTGTGCGCAGACCGGCCATCCGGTGTGAAGAGGGGCATCGCCTCTCCGGTGCGACCGCAGCGTTCAGAGAAACAGACGGCTCCCTCTGGGCCTCCTGAGAGGAAGAAAGTTGGGAGGACGGCTGGTGGGATGGGTCCCTTCTTCTGGGAAGGGATGCATTTCTCTATGAGGCAACAGCAATGATTTCTCTCTTTTTAACCTTTGTGTAGCACACACGAAGCTCTTTTCCACTTCCAGCGTGTTTTCCGGAGACGTGCAGTTTGCGTGGCTTGTGTTCAGATGGCAGAACGCAGTGTTTGGTTCCCCGCTCTGCGTCATCGGAACGCTGCTTGCACGCTCGGCCGAGACCCCCAGCTCTTCCGTCCAGCCGCAGGAGCTGCTGCGCACACTGCTGCGTTAACGCTCTCTCCGCACCGTCTGTATCAGTAGCTGGGTTAGCGCAGAAAACCCAGGGTGTCTGTTGAAGGCCATCTAAAAGCACTTGTGGCAGGGTTGCCTTCGCTAACCACCAGCTGTCTGCTGCTGCTGGTGTCACCAGCGCTTGTGGCGTGACCCGGTCTGCGGCAGGATCCCCGCGGCGCTCCGAGCAGGGTGCCGGCAGCTCCTGCCAGCTGCGTGGGCAGTCCCCTTCCATGGCCGGGGGACGGCAGCGCTGTGGGGAGGGCAGCGCATGCGTTGGGGCTGGGCTGCCTCGCTGGTAACGGGCACGGGTGGTTTCCAGACACAACTGCAGCCGCGGGGTCCCGGGGCAGCCCTGCTGGCGGCGCTGCCTTCGGTGGCTCAGAGGTTGCGAGGTGCTGACCTGTGTGCAGGGAGGCAAATCCCCTGCGGCAGGGGGAGACGTGCCCTTGCGAGGCTGCAGGGGGGAGAGGGGTCTCAGGGGGCTGCAGGGGGGCTGGCCCCTCTCCAGGAGCCAGCGGTGCCTGGAGGGGTCCAGGCAGGAGGTGCAGGAGCAGCCCCGGCAAGGCACCGGGCAGCGTCAGTCCCGCTATTCCGCCGTGGAGTTACCTTGCAGTGTTAGATATTGACCCTGGGAGACCCCTTGTGGATTCCCTAATTGAAAATTAATACCGGATCAATGCCATGGGCAATTTGCATATTGATCATAAACAACTTCGAAGGCACCAAGTGTGTGTTGGATCAATAGAGCTCTCGAGCAGGCTGCAGTGGGAGAGCATCCCCCCGCGCCGCTCCCTGGGAGAGGTTAATGCTTGGGAAGTTCGGGAGCTGCGTCGTGCCGGCGGTGGTGGCGGCAGCCACGCTGGCAGTGCCGGGGTGGGGGCAGCTTCTGCCAGACTGGATTCGTAGCATCAAACTAACAGCCTTTTCCTATGGTTCGCTTGGGAAGGGGAACTGGGGGAAGTGGGTTTGTGTACGTGTGTATTTGTTTATTTTAAACCAAACAAGCAAAGCCCAGGGGCATCCCACGGTGACGGCGAAGCTGCCCTGCCTCCTGGGCACAGGGCTCACAGCCGCGTTCGACTTCGTCCCTCCGTCCCTCCTCTGCTGTGACATGCAGCCTGTTGTGCTTATTTTAAATTCGGGTGTTATTTTTCTGGAGACACCAGAAGAGATCTCATCAGTGGTTTTTTCCTGGCATCTTTGTCCTATATTTGCTTTTTGAGGGCAATATCTAGATTCCTTCTCTGTCTGCTTGGGACATTCACAGTTATTTCAAAATGGTCTTGAGTTGGAGGGAACAAATATTTCAGATCAAACTTAAATAAAAAACCCGAAAACTTCATCTTAAAATATCTAAAGCACCCTTGGAAGCCTTCCTTTAGAGATGGATGTGCGTGGGCAGCAGAGGTGAAGCGTATGGACGGGCGCTGCTGCATCCGTGTGCCGGTCGTGTGGAGGGGAGGCAACGCCGCAGACCCCAGGGAAACTGCGTCTGAATTGGCCCTAAACCCAGAGTCGCCCGCGGTGCGGGAGCGGAGAGGTGGGCAGGGCTGGCAACCCACTGCCCAAAGTTGCCACTTTTTTCAGAGCGGCACCGGCCGCTTGCACGCAGCCGGCGGCTCCGGGCAGTCGCTGTGCATCTGATTAGCGCATTACTGAGCTTTCATTGACTCGGCTGCGCTGCGCTGATGAACTGAGACTGGGGACAAGCGCTCGTAATTGAGAGAAATAAATTCTTATCACAGGCCTCTGCTGGAGCCGCCACCTGTGCGTGCGCCTTGGTCCGGGTTTCAGGAGCATTTCAAATCCCTGGAGCACCCGGCCCGCCCTCGTTAGCGTTTGAGGAAGACGAGCATGGGGACTGCAGGCACCAAGGAGCGTCCCAGGGTGACCGAAAGGCTCCGTCCTCCCGGCCCACCGGCCATTACTGGCCTGGTGCTGCCTAATTGCTTGGCTGCAGGCTGGGCAGCTTGTGAGCCAGGAATACCTTCAGGATCTCCTCGGGAGCCGCTCCGTGCTCTTCCCTCTTCCTTGGTCCTCTGCGTTTCATGGGGGAGTTAGAGCAGCCGTTCGGCACCCTCCATCTTTATCTTGGGTTCGATGGCAAGGGAAGCATCTTTCCCTGATACGTGACAGGGGCGTCACAGGGGAAAGTGTTTTGTCTTGCTGCAAAAAATAAGGATGAATATGTAGTTTCTTTGAAAAGAAACCCGGCTCCTGTTTTAAATTAAAAGGGAAAAAAAAGGCCCAGGGGTCAGCAGGGCTCTGCAGTTCGGGTGCGGCGCAGAGACGTGGCGGGTAGCCCTCCCTCCCTGCTCCGGCGAAGCTCTGTTCGGATTTCCTTGGCTGTTGGCAGCCCCTGTAATTTTGCCCGCTCCTCCGGGCTGCGGAGCAGGCTGCCTCCGTTAACGCAGCGCCGGCGGTGGGGAGGCGAATGGAAAGGCTTCACTTGACATTCTCTGACCTCCCCGGTGCAGCTGAATACCGGAGAGTCAGGGCTGAGATTGCAGTCGCTTTCAATTACTCGAAGCCAAGAGGGGTGGAAAAAGGGCCTGTTGGCTCCAGGAAGCTGAAATCTGCTGCTGCTGAAAGCTTGTTAGTACAAGGGGAAAAGCAATTACTGACATTCTGCCAGTGCCACTAACCCAAACCCGGGGAAGGGGCGGCTCGGCCCTAGGACGTGGCCATCGCTGCCTGGGTGGGTGATGTGGGGCTCCTCAAGTGTGTCCTCAAGGACAGCTCCGGGGCCGTAGCTGTGAGATTTCTGGTCTCCGCTGCCTGTTCTCGGCAGCGGGTGTTTACTGTGTGTATGAGATCTTGCACCCGTTACCTGCTGCCTCTTCTGCACCAACCCACATCATGTTTGGTCTCAGAGCGCTCTGCCCGTGGCTGAACAGGGCTGGCACAGGGCCCGGCGGAGGGTAGAGGGAGGGGATGCTCACAGGCTGTCGAGTGGCAGGGCTGAGAACAGAGCTCTGTGTTTGGGGGGCTGCCTGGCTGCCAGGGCCTCTGTCCTTCAGCAGAGGGGTGAGACTGTGGCCGTTCATACCAAGTAGCTTTGGTATTGCAGCTTCCTATCAGTGTGAGCTTTACGTCTGGCTGACCTGCGTGGGTGGCGTGCTTCTGGTGACCAAAGTGCTGAGAACCCTCAGCTGGCTGGAGTCGGTGGTGTCTCTGTCTAGCCCTGCTGGGTATACCTGCTTTGTCCTTCTCAGGGATCCCAGGGGATGCTCCTCGACTTTTTACTTGGAAGTCCCTTTAAAATCCAGCGAGACTCTGCGGAAATGTCCGGCAATTTAAGAGGCTGCCACCACCAGCTGCATGTCCCACCTCTGCAGCACAGCCACACTGCCCGTCTGCTTCAGCAGAAAGTCCCCCGCCGGTCCCTGGCTCCGGTGGTGCGGGCAGCCCTGCCAACTCTCTCCCGTGCTTCCACGACCCGCACTGCCTCGCAGGCAGCCGCACGCCCCGCTTACCCTCCTTTATTTTTTGTTATACATATTATTTATGGCCATTTATGATTTCCCATGTTCATATATATTGTTGGTTCCTAGAAATAAGCTGCAGGAAGAGCCCGGTGACACGACACCACCGACGATGTTACTGCGATCTAGTCAAGCATGAACCAACCAAAGCCCACGCCTCAGACCCCTTTGGGCTCACTCCCTGTGCAAACCATCCTCAGAGACATTTGCTTAGAACTGTTGCTTATTTTTTCCTGTTCTTCGTAACAAAAACCTTTCCTCACCAGGGACAAGGAATGCCACAGACCCCCACACCGCAGCCGCCACGCGGCAAGCTGGTCGTGCTCCCCTGCTGCTGCGTCAGCCCCCCCACTCTCCCTTGGCTGCCCTCTGTCCGTGTCTGTACCTTGTGGTCTTGCAACGCGTTGCAAGAATATTTTAATTGTCCCTAAACCAGGGCACTGTAATTACGGTTTTCCTAAGTTTTTAGCTAAGCCTAAAAGAACTCCAAACACGCTGAGGCTGGGAAATGCTTGGAGAGGGGGAGAGAGGGGGTCAGCAGCACATGAATTAACTTTTCCTTGGAGCAGAACCGTAGAGAGTAAGAATAGAGTAGGAGTTTTATATTAAAAAAAAAAACCAGAAACTGGACATTTTAGTGTTTAAGTATTGTTTATGATGACGTTAGGAGACAGAGTTAAGGTTGTTGGGAGCACTCCTGTGCGTATCCAACCCTTAAGACTAAGCATGAATTTAATTATAGCTCACTTGTGTTACAGTTACAATGTTCTCGAGATGTACCTTGTCCCAGAGTCGCTGAAATTAGTTTTAAGTTCAGCTTTGCTTTAGCACTGGTTTTGTTTGTGACTCTAAAATGTTTTTCTGGAGTGAGCTTACTCGTAGTCAGCACAAAGCACCTCTTGGACCGCCGTGCGCCGCTCGCGTTGCCGGCCGAGGACGCGTGGATGCACGGTGCTGGTGCCACTTCTGAAAGGTGGAATGTGAATTCCTGAGGCATCGTGCCCTCTGAAAACGCGAGCTGGTGTCCGCACGCTTGTGGCAGGTCACCAAAGCCGCTCCCCAGCGCGGCCGCGCCTGGCCCAGGTGATGCTGCGCCACTGAGGGAGCAGGGAGCCTGGAGCCGGGCAGCACCGTCACTGTCTCTGAAAATCCACTGTTTCCTAGTTCGGCAGTTTCGCTGTGTGTTTTTAGCAGAGGGAAACTGGGCCGGGGTGGGGGCGGCTGCCGGGGAGGAGGTGTGAGGAGGGGTGAGGCCAGAGGATGGGACGTGGGCAGTGGGGCAGGGCTGCTGGTGGGGAGCAGACCTCTTCAGAGGGGCGAGTGACTGATGAGCATGAGGTGTTGACGTACCGGCTACGGGCTGGCTGGGGAGGTGGCTGCTGGATACCCGTGGGGTGGGGAGTTGTCTGCTCTGAGTCAGGGCTGCTGCTGATCCCTTCACTCAGAGACCCTGGGCTGGGCACCGCGCTCCTCGGCCCCCAACAGCCTTTGCTGCGCCGCTGCCTTGTCACCTCTGCCACCCCACCTCCTCCAGCCATTCCTCCCCACCGGGCCCCTCTGTCTCGTAACGCTCCCGCAGGTCTCTGCACTGGGGACCACGCTGTCCTCTCCCTGCAGACCTGAAGCTGGAGATGGGTTTTCTTTTGTTTTGCTGTTTCATCTGTGTTTGTGGTTTTGCATGAGCCTCCTTTCCAGCTGATTCTGGTTTGGAGCTAGGTTAAACTGTGCAAAATACTGTTTAAAAGAAAAAAAGAAAGGAGCTTGTCAAGATGCATTTGTTAGATCACGTTTAAAATGAAATAGAATTGAAGGTAGTTTTTGTCCAAAGAAGGGGGGGCTGAAAAGCCGTCAAGCCGCAGGAGAAAGCCCCTCCTTTGTTGTCCTCCTGACATTGAAGTGTAATTTTTCATGGTTATTTGGACTGGAAAATGGGGGGAAAGGGAGAGATGGGCTTGCGATTATTTCCCATAAATGACAACACAATCACATCACGCTCCACTACAAACATGCTCAAGGAATTTGCCTTTTTTTTTACATTTCATGTGTGAAAATAACAGCAACCTTTCTGGTTCTGCTGAAATTCAAGGGGGCAAATCCCTGTTGGGTTCCGTTGGCTTAAAATTTAGCCCAGTTTACAAAAAAAAAATCAGACAGCCTTGTTTTCACGGGCAGGACAAAGTCGGTGCCGTCCCAGGGAAGGCGTTCTGGGAGTCCTGTCCCTGCGCACGGGGGCACTGCTATCTCTAGCGACCATGGGATGGGACCAGCTCGTGGCGGGCTTGTTCTGCAGAGCTGCGTTCTGGTGACGCTGCTTCTGTGGGGCAGGGCTCTGCCCGATTTCCCAGGGAGGTGAAGGTTTCCAGAGCAGTCAGGGCCTTTCCTAAACCTGTTCCCTGCAGGTTTAGGATCCGAACCCATGGGAGCGGGTGGGACTCTTGCCCCCGGAGAGCTGACGGCAGTGACTGCGTGCTGTCGCGCAGACAGGCCTCGACTTTCTGCTTGGTGTCCTACTCTTCTCTTTCTTTGAAAAAGATGGTGGCAGGTTTCACCTGTTTTTAAGACAGAAATTGTTCTTTGTTCCAATTACCTGGTTTTGATAACATTACTCTCTTTCCTAGTGCTGCTGCATTTTGTTACCAAAAGGCCAAAGCCAAAGGTTGCGTGATTTTATCAGCTCCCCACCTGCCCCCTGACCGTGGGCACTTCTCAGCCGTGTGGGGCCCAGAACTGGGGCCTCTGCCTGGAGCTGGTGAATCAGATAAAGTGACTGAATGCAAAATAATAACCGTATTAGTAAAAGCATTCATATTTAAAAAGAAAAGATGCTAACATCTGGCAGAGGGTCATCTAATTTCTTTTTGAGCAAGAAGCTTGTTTGGGAGATGACCAGAGACCTGGACGCTGTCGTAGGATTTTCGGATCTGTTCAGGGAAACTGACCAAAATTTCTGATTTTTTTCTTTGGAGCAGAAAGCAAAGGGATAGGAGCTAAAAGTTCACAAACAGCTCTTTAACTGTTGAGTTTCTTGTGTAATTCATCGGAACGGTTGCCTCTATAGTTAACTGCACAAAAGCCAGATAAACTTCCCCTGCCTTGGGAAGATAGGCAACTGAGGACGGCTTTATCAGCTGGGGGAACGTTCAAAGTCAGCATTTTCTTTTTTGTCAATGAAAGCAGCAGAGATATGCCATGCTCTGAAACAGGGCCATCTTGGAAATTAGTGTCATTAATCCAAGATACATGTAGGATTATTACTGTTTTTCTGCAGCCTTTTGTCAGATGATAGGACTTGCCCACCAGCTTTTGCATCGGGGTTGGAGTCCGTGGCCTTCCTCTCATAACCTGTGCCTGGGGCTTTCTTTTCACTGCTTGGAGTCCTGCTTTTCTTTTAGGAAGATGGTAGGAACAAACAAGTTTATGTAGAATAATCCAATTAGGAGCTAGCACAGAGTGTATTTGTGCATATATATGCATCCTGAATCCGAGCTGCAAGGGCAGTGACTGCCTGGTAGCCAAGGTTACCTCAGGAGATGTGCCCCAGATGAGCTTGAGCCGGGTGAGAAATACAAGACAGCAGAAAAACCTCTGAAAACGGATTTACCTATATTTCCATGTGGATGGATTGTCTCATCTTCAAATGCAAATAGTCTGCAAGTCAGGAAGAGGTGGAAAACATTTTTTTTCTGTTGGGCTGTTCACAAACAAAGAGTCAAATTGTTTCCAGGGTGTTGCTCTGTGTCCTGACCCTTGCCAGCTTCTCTTCTCCCACAGAACAGTTCCAAGGCTGTGTTCTCACTCACGTTTCAGCGAGCTGAAGGGCGGGCAGCTGCGGGGTTTGCCATCGCTCCGTTCCGTTGTGGGCCGCCGACGGCTTCAGCGACACACGTGGCTGCTCACCTGCAGCCGTGCGAGCTAACCGCCTACCCCGGCAGGGTGAGCGTTTGGAAATGCAAGGGGCAGAGGAGAAGACAATAGACAAACCACCGTTTGCTGCTCCGGCTTAGGAAGCTTTGCATGCCCCGAACAAGGGACGGTGCCACTGGCTGGAACCCAACAGCACCCATGACCGTCCCCAGCAGTTCAGAGACTGCCCGGCCTGCTGGGGAGCTGGTGGTGGGAGCGGGGAAGATGTGCGCTGCTGCCGCGGAGGAGGTCTGCCCGTGGCCGGGACAGTGCCCTGCCTCCGGCCAGCGCTTCTGCGGGTGCCTGCGCGGAGCCCTGTGGGCAGAGGCCCCCTCGCGTGTGGGGCTGCAGCAGCGGGTCAGACGGGCTTGGGGAAGCGTGTGTCCTTCTGCGCCAAGGCACCAGCTGGCGTTAGACCTCCTTCCAGGCTCTGCCTTTACTCTGTTCCCACAGCCAAGTGCGCCTGGCCGTGGACACGGTGTGAGGGGGGACCGCCCCCCCATGCCTCTTCCCTCCCGGGGTCGTAATCCTACGTGGTCGCAGTTTTGGGGAGAGCTGAACAAAAGCCGCTGTCAGAACAAGCAGACAGTGCCCAGTGGTCCTGGCACAGCTCGGGGCAGCCGAGCTCCTCGTGGGCTTCCTGGGGGCTGGGAGGGCACAGACACCCCCCCCCATGAGGGCACCAACCCCCCCATGTAACACCTGAAGCCCCTCCTGCTTCCCAGGGACCCAGGCCACAGCATGTCTCCTCCCAGAGCCCTGGGACCTCCGGTTTAAACTGGTTTACAGCAGCTGAACGTCTGAAACACGCTGGGCCGCAGCCCGGTGGTGTGTCCCTGGCGTCAGCGGGCGATGCTGCCCCTCACCAGCTTGCAGGGAGCCAGCACGGCCATGCCTGCACGCGTGTCTGTGCATGTGCAGCCGTGCAGCTGACTGCACACAGGCCATCGCTGTCACCTCTCCTGACAGTGTCAGCTTGCAGAAGTCAGCCAGGTCTCAATCTTGTCTTTCTGCAGGCTTTTCTGGCTACTTATCCGGAAAAAGGGAGCATCAGGGATTCTTTTTGTTTCAAAGGAGAGATCCTGTGTACAATTAAAACTTGTTTCTGGTAAACCTCATTCCAGGAAAGATGAGCTTTTAACAAAAGGCTTTTGACAGCTGCAGGGTATTTCATTTTTTTTAATGCCGAATGAAAAATCAATACATTTTTCTAGGTTATACATATTCAGAACAGGCTTGATATTTCCATTATAATGGAAAATGGGTGTCTGCACATCTCGCCTGTCAGAGCTGCACCACCGCATTTTCCAAGCCACTGCTAAATATTTCAAACCTGATTTGATTGTGGTTCATGACAGCTAATGTTTCTCAGCTCTTGAGCCTGCCGGAGGGTGGGGAGGCAAGCGCACGCTCTTTCTCTCCCATCCCTATATTTCCGCCACCCCTGAAATGCCCCTTATCCCTTTGGATAAGAGATCTGGGTTTGTTAAGGAAAAGCCAGCTGAGAGAAGGAGAGGTGAGGGCTCTTGGGCTGTTCTCGCTGGCCTGGATCCAGTCATATTTGCTGACTTCGACTCTTAAACTTTCTGAGTTTTGAGAGGGGCAGAAATGCAGCAGCGTGATCCCGTGCGACAGCGTGCAGGGATTCGGGCACATTTTCAGTGTGCAGCTGAGTTAGAGATTCCCTGACATCTGCAGATGTCAGATACTCATGATTTTCCAGACTCTTCTCCCCCTCTTTACCCCCACCCCACAGTGAATGGTTTAATTTTAAATTAAAAGGAAATGCCACTGTCTAAAATGATTTATTCATGAAGGAAGAAAAGACTTTAAGATTTTGCAAGGGCAGATTTTGTACGATGGAAGAGCAGGCTCCTTGGACTGCAGGTCCACTTGCTTACTCTTGGTATCGACCTGAACCCCAGTGGCTGGAAAATGCCTTTAAGAAAATTCTTATTAAAGTGTCATGGCCTTGTGGATGGCACTGCGGCACGGGGACCCATGGGCAGGTCGTGTTGTTTGTATTTCAGTGGGACACAGTCCCCTCCACAGCAGCAGCTCTTGCACCTGCCCTGGCAAGCTCCCTGCGGAGGGTGAAGCCCGCCTACCCTTTGTGAGCTGGTAGACCCCGTGTAGTTGTTGTTCCTGGGCACCAAAGACACCAGCCTAGCACCCGCATCCTCTGGGCACGGACTGCAACAGCATCTCTGGCCTTCCAGAGCCCGCTGCTAAGGTTCCCAGGTTGGGAGTCCAGCCCGTTGCCTCCTACAAAACATGCTCTGCAGCAGACCTCCGTGCCTTGGGGTTCAGCAACCCTGCCACGCTCTCCAAAGTCCTAGTCAGAGCCCCAGACTGGCAGAAACTCCCAGTACACTGCTGAAACACTGCAGGGACTTCTGCCCTCTGGATAGCACCCCGATTGGGACACCTCCTAGGGTGTTCGGTTTTAAGCTGAGTACCTTTTTAACTGCGGAACAACTGGTGCAGTTTTTATCAGTCTCCTTTAGGAGAATACAGTTGAGCCGTTAGGCAAATGAGTCCTGGCAAGCAGCGTGTATGGCCTCAAGGAGGTATGGTCAAACAGGAACAGAAGCATCATGGTGGTTTGGGAATGAATTCCCGACACCCTGCTGACCATGGCCTTGTTCAAGTGTTGGGAGCTGCTCACAAGAGTCTTCCCACCCAGCTGCGGGTCGGTCCCATGGGGCTCTTCAGACGTTAAGTAAAAGACAGTGGTCAGCTCTGCTCGAGCTGCATGGGAACAGCCTGGCATCAGGATTTGTAGACAATTGACATGGAAGCTTTAAAGCTCTTTGTTGTGTGTACAGCAGATTGAGGAGACAAGCAGACCTTTCCCTACCAGATGTGATGCTGGCCTGTCCTCCTAAAAGGACGCCCCACAGAAACGCAGGAGGATGGATGGTTGGGTGCCATTCGCACATACATACCCAGACATGCCATTGCGCCTCGGAGCTGCTGATGCGACGGAGCAGCCGCGGAGCTGTCATCAGAGCGTGGGTGCAAATCTTTGAGGAGCAGGAGCTCTGCTGCATTTTATTTCCAGCGTTGGAGGATCTTATTGTTAGAAGCTGGGTCAGATCACATGCCCGTGCCCTGTGTGCAGTGTGTTGGCAGCCAGTTCTCAGCGGTTCAAAGCTCTCCTCAGTGCACGTGGCCAGCTGAGGGATGGCGTGGCTGAGGACGCTCTCCCGACCATCCCTGGGGTCAACTTAAACCCTGCCGGCTGTGAGACAAGTCAGGGTGAGTGTAGCGAGCAGAGTTGCATCCAGCCCTCCAAAAAAGTCTGCTGGAAGAGGATCACAAGGCAGCCAGGAGTTAACACTTCCCCTTCCCCGGGTCTCCGCGCCAGGCAGCCACGTCCCGGGGTCTGCGGGTGCAGGGAGCTCGCCCGGGATGGTCGTTGGCAAAGGCCCCGGGAGCGAGGAGCCAAGTAAGGATGGTACCAGGGCCTTTCCCAGCTGGTTCGCAGCTTCCCTGGGCAGATGCGTCTTGTCCTCTGTTCCCCTCCCGTCCTGCTTTAAAAAACACTTTTCAGAAAGAATCGGCTCAGGCGGGGTGGGAGGAAGGGCTCGGAGCGCACATACGCTCTTTGGAGCCCGTCTGCCCAGCACAGAGGTGTTTGAGCCAAGGAGGCAGATCTTGACCCTGCAGAGCGGGACATCCCTCTCCGGGGCCGGGGCTCGGGGGGTGCTTGGTACGAGCGTCAGCCGGGGGCTCTGCCGGGGCTGGCGGTGGGACGGGCTGTTCCAGTGAGGGGCTGCAGGCCCAGCGGGGCAGGGGGGTTTGCCCGTTTGCAGCCTCGCCTTTTAATCATTTCCTACCGTTATTGGTATTCATAGCTCACATTTTTCCGGTTACTGTCAGCCTGGGCTTTCATCCATTTTAAAGAGCTATTTTTTCCCTTGTTGATGATGATGATGGTATAAAGACAGATGGTGTAACTGCTTATGAATGTCCTATTTCATTCCCCTCGAACCAGACAGTGCACTTGAAGACGTGTATTATTTCCACATGCTCAGGTTAGAGCCCAGACAGCGTCTCAGCCCGGCCGCCGGCTCGCCCTTCCTCTTCCTCCCATGCCGATGCTGACCCCTCCGGGTCGCAGCCGGGAGTGCCGGCGCGCCGGGCACCCTTTGTTGTTCGGCCNCTCTGCCCCGGGAACCGGCCCCGGGGGGGCGCCTGGGCCGGCGGAGCCAGCTGGGTGTCCGGGGAGGCTCGGTGGAGCTTAAAACGTAGATTTGAATAAATTAATAGAAACCCCTTAATGCAGGTTTTTAATAAAACCAGCTAAAGTCTGCTGGCTGTCTCGCCCTGCGAGGCCGCATTGTGAAGGCAGCACGGTGGTTTGGGGGCTGCGGGTGGTTCGCTGTTTTCTCTCCCCAGAGCGGGAACTATTTGGGAATTTTGATCTCTGAGCGGCGAGTCCAGCGGCTGAGCTCACAGCCCTTCCTCCGGCAGGCTCGAGCACTCCTCCCAAGGCAGACGTCTCGGCCCTGCACCCGCGGTTGGTGTCTCCCCAGGTGTTGGTGCCTTTGCCCAGCGACGCCACCCACCACGCCTCTTCCTCTGGGGTCCTGTTCTCCCAGGCCAAGAACACGGGGGTCCCTGCAGCTCTCAGGAGTTCCCAGCTTTTAAAAGAGTGACGCACTTAGTGCTGATGTCTGGATGCTTTTACGAGTTGCTCCCTGATTTAAGCTGCGATGTTCTCAAAGGGCACAGCTGAGTAGTTGCGATCTCCAGATACAGTTTTTTAATCCTGATTTCTAGCCCTGTCTTTGTTAGTGGGAGGACGGGGGGTGGTGCTTTAACTGGTCAGGTAGTTCAGCTAAAACCTCAGAATAGCCTAAGATTTACCATGACCATATAGTGCAAGTTAAAATTACAAACTGTCGTGCCTGAAAGAGGCTTAGAAGTAGGTGTTCTTCCCCTCAGGTACATGGTAGCTGTCGAGCTGCGTGCACTATACAGAAATACCCAAGATATGAGATGATAATGTAGCTGTTATACCCTGGCGTAAGAGGTCTGGTGGCTGCAGCTACCTTGCTCGCGGTATCCCACCTGACCAGGGTGCCTCTGCGTGGAGTTGCAACGTGCCATGTCGACACGCTCTGTGCCACTGGCCTCCGCACGACGCAGTTTTGGTTAACGGGTGGGGCAGTGGCACTTTGTGTTTTGTTCTGAGCTCTCAGCGCTTCACTTCGCTGAGTATGTTTTCTCCTTCATGGCTTTGCACCTGTATGATACTGCCTGTCTGCTCTAACTCTTCCCATGACTGGGCTGAGAATGAGACCCCCCCGCAGCTCCCTCCTGTGCCTTGTGTCAGGGCCATGTCTGCAGGGGACAGTGCTGCTCCTTTGCTCTGTCTGAGCAGGAGTGGTGGTGGTTCTGCAGTGCACTCGGGGATCTCCGTGACCGGGGTCAGTGCTGTGCATGCCATTCAGTCTGAAGATCTTGGGATGAGGATGAGGAGAAAGGCTGAGGCTGAAGGTGCTGGAGGCTCCGGTCAGTCCCCGACACTTCTCTAATCCATGACGTGGTTGGGTAGAACCTTCTCATACAAATGTTTTACTGTTCATTACACTACAGGGGACGTCAGTAGCTCTAAGTGGTAGAAGGAGGGAAGATTCTTCATTTCATTTCTCACTTTTTTCCTCTGTAGTTTGTCTGTTGACCAGCTAGCAGGTAATGTTGGGAGAACACTGGGTGACGTTGATATCTGCCACCCAACACTTGCTCTTCGCTGTTGGCTGTTGCTCTGTTGCTCAATGGCAGTTACTTGCTCTTCTGTTTTGACTTCCATTTTTATGCTACTCTTTTCTCTTGTTTCAGAGGAATCCACTGAAGATGTGGAAGGGCCCAATGAAACAGTCGGTGATGCTGAAGAGCCTGCCAAGGAGCAAGAGAGTGGAGGGGACAAGGACCAGAGTAAATGGACAGGTGGGTTTCGGTCCCTCTTTTTATGTAAACACAGGAAAGTGGGAACTTGCAGAGCCGTGATCTGCGAAACTTTCCTTAAACGACTATGCCACACATCACTGTCAGCATGAAGTAAGAGTCATCCTCTGTGAAGTCTTCAGGTGTAGCTTTGTGACACACGTAGCTTGAGCCGCGGCCGGTCGTGCATCTCCGCTGCTAGCCCCGGGCTCACGCTGGGGCCTGGCGTTGGAGCTTGCTGATGCTCAGTGCTGCTGGACCTGCCCCGGGCAGTGGGAATTGCGCGGTGGGAATCGGCAGCTGGCAGGGAGGAGGGAGAACGGGATAGCCCCTTCTGGCAGCAGACAGCACTTAGGGTGGATTACGCGTACCATGAAACCCTTAAATCCCATCCCTAAGAGAGTGGGGTTTCATGGTATGCTTAACCCACCCTCTGTCATTAAGACTTGAGAGAGTGTTAGCCTACTTTTTCATCATGGTCTTGGCTCTGGTACCAAGATTGTGATGCAGAAGGGCAGAGCAGAGAGGCAGACCCTGCGCTTGTGCTCTGTTAACTGCTCACTGTCTGCTGGAGCCATGACATCCTGAAATGGAAACTGCAGCTGTGCAACAACACGTTGTTGCAGTGGACTCTGAAAGGTTTCTCTTTGCAAGATCCTTAGATGGATTCATTAGGAAGGTATTAGGTTGCTCTGTCTTTCCCAGAAGGTGGTTGCTATCTTGCAGAGGTGAGTGGGAGGAATCTTTTACACTTCCTTTGCCTTTGAGCAGAAAGCAGCTGCAAGATTGTCCTACTCCGGAGACGGCCATTCCCCTCCTCAGCTGGCACTTGCTGAGAACTTCAGCGTAGGTGTGGAAGCGGAGGCGCTGGAGGTGGTACTTGTGTTCCTTGTCCCAGGACGGAGCAGTTCTGACTCCCCGTTCCTGTTTCTGCACAGTAGCCCAGCCAGTTTGCAGACGTAGCGTTGCGTGGTGTGATGTCTCTCAGTCTGCACAGAGACCCATCTCCAGGCAGCCTGCGCCTGCCCTGTTTGCGGTTGCCTCTTAATGAGCCACAGCCAAAGAGATGTTTTGGCTTTCACCTCAATACAATTTTCATCTCGACCATTGGACGATGTGTCCAGACTGGTGAGGAAAGCAAGCTGTGCTGTGATGCTTGTTGAAGCTCATGTTCTCAGTCCAAACTGCACTCGCTGAGGTTGCTCTGTACGTCGTTCCCCATCACAGACCCATTCTTCAACCCAGAGATGCAGGTTTCGCTCGGCTGTAGGGGAATTTTAGTCTCTTGTTGTGTGGCATTGTGTGATCCTAAGCAAGAGCACGCTTCAGGAAGTGTCACAGAAAGGTCTAAGTACTGTATATTTATTAAGTCTCTAAGGTGTAAGCATTGTATATTTACTAAATCTCTAACAGGTGAGGAGGGCCCTTTGTCCAAACCAGAAGTACAAGAGCTGATCTATGTGAAAAGATTATTTTTATATGTTAAAACATGTAAGGAAAAATTAAGAACCTGCTTTTTCAACCTTTTACTGTCCAGAAACTCTAAATTTGGGTGGCTTTATTTCTTCAGCTTGCTGGTGGAATTCCTAACCCATTTTTGGTGTTTGTCAGTCAAACGGCAGATGAGAAATGGGCAACTTCTTGAGCCTTCAGAGGGCAACACAGAAAGGGTAGGCAGCCCGTGCACATGAGCCCAGAGCTCTGGCCAAGCGGAGTCCAGAGCTGTTGCAGGGCTGAAGAGCACAGCCTCAGCATGATGTATACCCCTGTTGTTGTTGAATTCAGGTCCTGCTTTCAAACATGTAACAACATTACCCCTGAACTTTTAAGCAAAAAAGATGTTACCCGCTGTTTATATGCAGTGGATATGCAGAACAGGTACCACACCTCGGTCTTGTATTGTTTCTGCTTTCACGGGCCCTTGAGGAGCACGGCTATGTTGCCATGTCCTTCTGGACCTCAGGCGCAGACAGGAATGGAAGCTGCGGTTATTCGTGACACCCACGGAAGAGCAGTGTCCTCTGTGCAGGAATATCAGAAGGCCACAGTACAAATTGAGGTGTACAGGGAGGGAAAGGGGCAGTATGAGGAAGCACTCGCTGTAAGGAGGGACTGCAAGAAAAGAGCTGGGCCGCAGCTCCGCCCGGTGGGAAGGCTATCAACCACCATGTCAGGAAAGCTGCACAGCATGAAGCCGCCTTTGCCTTCGTCTTCACTAGGCAGACCGACGGTGAGGAGCCAGAGCAGCCCCTCTCAGCGGCCGGTGCGGAGAGCAGCAAAGGGACAGGCTGTGAAGTCCTTGGTCAGGCTAAATGCTGTCAGGGCCCTGACCTGCGGCATCGCACCTGGGTGTTGTGAGAAAGTGGCTGAAGCACCCTCAGGCCCGTCAGCTGCTCTCTCTTGTCAGTTTGCAGAAAACGGGGCGTGCTGCGAGGGGACAGACATGATGCTTGTCTTTGGCTGAAGGAGTAGCTGGGGAACCACACACCTGCCAGCTCCATTTGCCCCAGATTTTCCTGGGAATTGACCAAACAGCTGTTTGTAGGTACTGACGGGAAGGTAATGAGTAACAGTCGACACGGATTTGTCAAGAAGAAATCACGTCAACACGACCCGATTTCCTTCTGTGTGAAGAAGGTCTTGTTTGCAGTCGGTATTTTGTCTCTTCTCCTTAGGAAGACTTTTGACACTGCATTTCAGGAGAGTTTCAAAACGAAGCTCAGGCATTATGGGGTAGGTGAAAATACTACAGAACGAGTGTGTCTCTGCGGTGCTGGAAAGCTTCCTCTGGCAGATGGTGTCCATTTCTGAGCTTGGGGTGTCACGAAAGTTGAGGACCAATTTCAGAAAGCCCAAACCGCGAACCACCCAGAGGAGAGCACGAGCTGCGTAGCCTCAGCTGTGAGGAGAAGATGGAATGAAAGGACTTGACCCAAAAAGAGAAGACCAAAGGGGAGGACAAGAGAAGTCTTCTCGTGCATAGAATGCTTCTGAAAGTAAGGAAGTAATTTGCTCTCCATGTTCAGGATACAGACAACAAGAAGTAGTGGGCTTAAATTACAGGGAGATGGATTGAGGTTAGATAATAAAAAAATAAAAAATTCTCCTGATACAGCTTGTGAAGCACTGGAGTAGATTTTCTGGGAAGGTTCCTCATAGGTCTTTCAAGAAGATCAGACGAGCTGCTGCCGGGAATGAAGTCGGCACAGTTTATCCTGCTTTGGATGGACCGGCTGACCTTCAGAGGTGCCTCTGAGCCCTGCAATTCTGTGAAAGTGGGAGATAGGTGAGAAAGAAGTGCAGACTCAAAGCCAATAAGTAGCGTGTTGAAGTGGAGGTTGATAGACCTGTTTTCTGTTCATCATGCTGCAATTTGATCATTACGTTCCTTAGCAATTTACTCACCTTTTGTGCCTCAGTTTCTTAACTGTGCACTGAGTGATTATTTCTTCCACTTTCTTAAAGGTTGTGAGATCTCTAATGAAATGTCGAGTGCGTCTCCCAGGCTCCCTCTGCGCAGCGGCACGAGCGATGAGGCCGGGTTATTTGCTCTGCAGCACACACGTTTGCATGTGGCAGGCTGCACTCGTGTCAGTGTTAGCACTGAAAGGAAAACTTCTCTGCCTTCATTGTAAATCTGTCAAAATGTCTCAGCTGCAAAATACATTTATTGATTCATTGTTTTGTTTGTTTTAGAATGGAATAATCTTAAGCAGAAACTTGTTTTAGGTAGTACGTTCCATTAAAATATACCTGTGAAAATCTCCATCCCAAAGAAGGATTCATTTTACCTTGGTTTTCACGTACATCTCTGTGGCTCCTAAAAGACGTCTGGAAAGCAGCAGTGCCGCCTGCTTCCAGCAGTGCTCCCGCTGCCTCTCTTCCCCTCGGCCCGGACAAGCAGCAGTGCTGCACAGGCACTAACGTGGTTCTGGGACTCCTAAAATCCCACATGGAGTAAAAAGGGCTGATGTTCCCTGTTCCTGGACGGGACCTGTTTGCTTTCCCTTTTTCCTCTCTCCGGCAGTGGGATTAAGCAGCTCCCAAGCGCCGTTCGGTACAGCCGCCTCGTGCCGGAGCTGCCTCTGCCCTGCCTGCTCCAGAGCCATCCACCTCTGTGCTGGAGAAGGAAGATGCTCTGTGCCTGATGGCTGAGCTTTAGAAATTATCTCATCGTGATGAACATGAGATTTATCACAAGCAAACCAGCAAGGAGGAAAGAAACCGTGGCTATTCCCGACGCCATTTTTAAGGCAGGATGTAAATGATTAATATTCAGCACACTGGCTTCCAGCTAAAGCCTGAATCAGATCAGAGTAGATCCATACGAGACTTTTGAGATTTGGGGTGGGGCTTATATGTCTTTTCTGACTAGAGAGGAGCACTTCATCTGCAGTGACCCAGCTAAGAAAGAGACTTACTTAATGCACTGTCATTTGTATAGATGTAGAATATCAGGGGTTTTTTCCACAAAAACAAGAAACAAACTATACTTAAAATACAGATTGAAATGAAATATTTCTAGAGGACTAGCCTGAAGGGCTTTTATTTTTTTTAATGATTTTTCTTTTTTAATCCATGATGCTCACCTAACACAGAGCAATTAGTGCAATGGAGCGTCCCTGATTCGAATCCGTGGTAGATTGCTATTAAAGGAGGTATTAATGGGCTGCTGAGAGCTGGGAAATTGTTGCAGAAAAGTGTGTTTATGGAGTATGGTGCTGGCAGGCATGATTTCAATCGGATTTGACATGTTTAACATAAACGTATACTGCACAGCTCCTGCAGTTTATGAATAATTCCTACAGGCCCACTGCCTTTCTAATTACTGAAATTGAAAAAAACAGGTCAGGCACATCCTGACGGAAATCTATTACTGCCCCTCCCCCTGCTGCCGCTTTTTCTGTTTTTTTAATATATAGCGTTTGTTGAGCACTTAATGGCTGGGATGTTGTGTGGCCAGAGTAAAGACGGGGGCGAGAACGGGCTGGGAGGAAGGGGACGAGGGGCACGATGGAGCAGCTCTCAACCCCGGTTTCTTTCTGAAGGAAGCCTAGGAGAGGGGATGGGGAAGCACGCTGTAATTCTGCTTTTTCCTGGGGATTTATGAAGCACAAAAGGCTCCTGGGTGTCAGCTCAAGCACAGGAAAATGGCCGTGCCAGGTGCCCCGTGCCGGGGCTTGCTGGGGAGGCTGCGCTCGGAGTGGGGTGCCCAGCTCCCAGCAGCACCCACAGGTGCTGGTTTCGGGTCTCTGTGCGGTGAAGGGGAGGCGATGCCGAGCCGTGACTCTGGGAGGACCTGACAGCCCATCGCCTTTCCCCGGGGCAGGCTGTTGGACCCGCCGGGGCTCTGCCCGCGGACTGGAGCCGGCCATGGGTGCCGCTCCTGGCTCGGCCCTGGGGTGTCCCCAGTCACCCTCATCGCAGCATCCCGGCCTGGCTCTGTCCTGCCCTGGTCTGACTCTGCCCCGGCCCAGCCTGGCTCTGTCCTGCCCTGGCCTGGCTCTGCCCTGGCCCAGCCTGGCTCTGCCCCGGCACAGTCCCTCCACTCCCGTGGGGCTGTTGGGCTCGGCCATGCACACGGCGTCGTGGGGTCTTCCTCGCGGTCAGTCTGATCGTTTCTGTGAGTTCTTTGGAACTTTCTGTTTATACCTAGTGAAGTATGGCTACCGAAAAAATTACAAGCAGCAAAATTGCCAGTCTGGCCCAAGTGGGAGATGTCCCTACTTGGGAGAAACCATCCAGCATGCCCGCCGGCCGGAGCCAGCATCGGTGACACGCTGAAACCCGCCAGTGTGGCCGTCCCTGCTTTCTAGGACGTGCAGGGGCGCAGAGGGGCCGTCCCGGTGGCACTGCTGGATGAATTGCTGTGCTGCCTGTCCAACAGCTGCTCTTCTGCTCTCAGATACTTTTCACGCGTGTTCTTCGGCGAGCAGGTCTCTGCCAACGTCTCTGCTGTCTCCGCTCCCTGTGTTCGCTCTTTCCTCACCCGTAGTTTCTGCTCACCAGGTAGCTGTGTGCTGCCTGGCAGCGGTGGTGATCCCTTACTCCTGGTTGTAAGAGGTTAGCAGAATTACTATTGTTTAGACCATCTCCCAGGCTCAACACATTGATTTAATAAGTTAGTTGATATGGACTGTCACGGTAGGTTACTTGAAATATTCATTCAATTGAATTGGACAGTAATATTCACACAGATTGATAGCGGGCTCAAGAACCGTATGAGACAGGTAAATATAAAAGACTATTGCTTGTTTCCTTTCAGCTACTTTGTAATTTAAAAAACCCTCCAGATTTCCCACAGTTCTAAAGACATAATCTTAGACACCGTTACTGGAAGAAGAGGTGCAGTGCTTTAGGGTGCCACTTTGCAAAGGTGGGGCCATGCTGTGCACAAGATGGGGTGATTTCCTGCGTACCCCGACTTCCCCTCTGCCCAGCACAAGTCTCTGTTCAGCTCGGGGCAGCAGAGGGACCTGTCGCTGCCGGGGCAGGGGAGCCTCCCGGCCTCGGTCCAGGCGTTTTCTTTTGAATATGTTTGCCAGAGGGTTTTGGCAACAGTTGCTGCCACGGACGTGTCTGTGAGGGCCTGGACCCTCGTCCCAGCATGCCGGAGCGTGGGGCCACCTGCGGCCGTGTTGGTTACCTCTCCTGGTCCCTGGGTCTGAGTCAGGATTCACATAACCGTTGGGACTGATCCGTAGCTTTGTGCTGTTTCTCTGGTGTTTCTCACCCAGACCGCGTGGGTCACTTTCTCTCCCGGCACCTTCACTTTTGGTCGACGGCGCAGTGCCGCGTTAGAGCCCTGTGCAGGGAGCAGCACAGCTCCTGGCAGGTCCTGGGACTCCTCCAGCAGCCGATGGGAGGTGAGCTGATCCGCAGGGAGGATCTGTGAGGCTCATGACGGCAAGCAGAGCGCTGCCTCCACATACCCCTTCCACTGCCTGGCATCTCACCGCGGCATTTTCTGGGTGCTCTGTGTTTGTACAGAGTGGCAGAAAAGTCTGGTGGTGGCTGGGGCTTCTGGGTACTGTAATATGAATATTTAATCGTAATTCTGTTGTTCATACTCACTGCAGGCTGGAAGGTATGACACAGCATTAGAAAAACAAATTATTTGACCATTTTCAGGGCCACATTTCTGCAAGGCAGCAGTGAAGGTCTGGGTACAAAAGTGTGCTTGCAAATCTCTGTGTATTTACTTCTGTCTATCACACTATCACGTTATTTATCAAATACAGAGTTGAAAAACTACTGTAGAGCAACAGGCAATATACAGCCTGTTAGTATGGCTACAACATCTTATTAGAACGAATGGTACCTTCAGGGAATCAGGAATGTAAACAGACGGTGTTTCAGAAAGAAACATTCAACCATATATTATTAAGACACGAGGTAACAAGGGGCAGCGCTGTAGCCGTGTGTACGCCCGGGTGCTCTTTCGGGGAGGCCTGAGCAGGGCTCTGCCTGTTTCTCTGCAGCTCTTGGTGGAGTCACCCTCCCAGAGTTATTCTTGCTGTATTAATAGGAATTGTCTGTTCCTGCGGGATAGCCGTTGTCTGCCAGAGAGGCCAAGGTTGCATCTCTGTGCGCCGCTTTTCTGGGTTCCTGAGCTGCTGCTAATGGAACTGCACAGGTCGGTCTGGACCACGGGGCCTGGCTTGCCCGTCACCTGTGGTGGAGGCTGCATGAGCATGAAACAGATAAAACAGTCCGCTCCAGTCTGAGGATTTCGGGAGGAAAACCGCAGCCGCTTTAAGGATGGTCCTGCGCGAGACGCGCACAGGGCTGACGGCTGCCGTCCCAGGCACTTCCAGCTGCAGGGCTGTGCAGGCATGGCAGGCAGGTCGGCCGGGTCCGAGGGCTCGTGATGCTGAGTAATTGCTCCAGGAAAACGTCAGGGAAGGTTTGAGGAGGGAGCGCCACCAAATATGGAATTTTGTTTTCCATCAGGCAGTGAAAACACAGTTCTCTGGTCCCGTTGAAAACTTTTTCCCAGGCCAGCTGCTGAACTTACTAGGAAGGGAGTTTTTCTCCAGGCTGGGGGTGGGGAGGGTGTTGTTTTTTAAATCAATGGAGATAGCAGAAACCCCACTGTAAATTTCTAGGGCAAGTGGCAAGCTGGTTTACGGAATGCAGGGAGATGAGAACCTCTGGCTTACGGAAAGCAGCATGAATTAATAATCATTTAATTGGCTTCTCCATTATGTTGCTGGGTTGGGAGATGGAAGTTTAGATGAAGGGGCTGTCAGTGGTACTTTAGCTAAAAGAACCTGATGGCTGGGGCGGGTGGCGACTCCATTCCCACCAGGTTGGAGAGCAGGCAGCTTTGGGGACCCTTGCTGGTTTTGCCTCTGGACCTCGCAAAAGAAAGGATCCCCCTACCCAGGGAAGCATCCCATCTCACGTCTGAAATAATGCCTGGGAGGATTTCTCCTCCTCCTCCTCTGAAAAGCAGAAGCTGCTGAGGAAGAGTGAGAAGACAGATAAGTCTCTGAGAAGTGCGGTGGCGGGCCAGCACGCCTGGGCAGTACCATCCCGTTGCGCTTGGCTTTTGGGTACATTTGTTGAGAAATGCAGATTTTTCTTTTAAAGTTGGCAAATCTGAACTAAATCCTTGTAAAAAGTCAAAATAATGAAAGTACTAACAGATCCATAGTCATACATCATACTGAAACCCAGATTCCTTTTTCTTCCCTGCAAGGCCTGGACCTATAAGCGTGGTGTTGGATGCGGTTAGGGCGCAGGCGCTGTGCTCCACCTTCTGTGGTGCTGAGCTGCCGTTGAGGTCTGAGGCCCTTTGGACATATTCAGCCGAGACCTTGTGTCCCACGCGCTCTGCGCAGACAGGAGGGTCCCCGCAGCTGCTGGGGAGCTCTGCAGGCAGGCACCAAGCTGCGTGTCCTCATTTCTCCAGGCAGAAGGGAGTTCTTCATTCCTCTGATCTGTGATGTGGACTGAATGTGTCACTTGGTCTGTTTGGCTGTTTATCAACAATAAACTTCAGTCTTGGTGTTAAAATTCCCACTTGAGCTGTCAACTCAAAAGATAATACTTAGAACAAATACTCATATGCATTTTTCAGAATGCTGCAGCAAACCAGTCATTCTGGGGTCTGGACAATCATTAATAATTCTGGGTTTGAAGGACAAACGTCATGGGTTGGATCAAGTGCATTTAATAAAATTGGGCACTTTGGTGATGGTAAGGAAAAGTGAATTTTAATTGCCTTTTACTTTTCCCTAATTCTAAGCAGACTGCTTCCCAGTAGAGAGGAAACAAGAAAACGCGCTGTCCTGACTCCAGAGGTGACAGCTAGTGTTCAGCAGCTACGGGGTAGATGACAGTTGGGTTGCTGAATTTAGTCACTGCATCTGAAAACCTCACGCTGGTGCTCGAAGCACTGCACAGGGAAGTCGGTGGCAGAGGGTGAGGACCAGGGGCTCCCCGAGCTCCTCATGCCAGCACACATCCCACCACCGGTGGGGACACCAGGGGTTTTGTGAGTGTCCAGAGCTCACTTGGGTTTATTAATGCAATTCTGTAGGTATGTCATGGTTCTCTCTGTTGCTATAACTGAAAGCACTGCCATCCTTTACTTGGGAAGGTGACACATATACACGAGCAGAGGTTTCTCCGATCATCCCTTTTCCTCCCTTGCATCCCCTGCCCCTGTTGCAGGCTGGCAGTGCCAGCACAGCTCCTGGCAGCACCCGTTGAAGGTTTTGCAGAGCAGATGACACCCAAGGGTTTGAAGTGGCAGTGGACAGATACAGATCCCAGAGGGACCCTGCCCAGACCACACAGGAGACACAATCACCATCTGGGGCAGAGAAGTGTAAGGGAACCTGAAGTCATGGCTGGTGGTGGCGTCTCAGCCTGGTGCAGGGCTGAAGGAGAGCCTGCATGGCTGTGTGACCATGCTGGCAGACCTGAGGTCTCCAGACGCCAGTCTGGAGCAGTGTAGGGGAAAGGGACCTGGGAGTCCTGGTGGACAGAGGGATGACCATGAGCCAGCAATGTGCCCTGGTGGCCAGGAAGGCCAGTGGCATCCTGGGGTATATCAGAACGGCTGTGGTCAGTAGGTCGAGGGAGATGCTCCTCCCCCTCTATTCTGCATTGATGAGGCCGCATCTGGAGTATTGTGTCCAGTTCTGGGCCCCTCAGCTCAAGAAGGAGAGGGAACTGCTTGAGAGAGTCCAGAGCAGAGCCACAAAGATGATCAAGGGAGTGGAACATCTCCCTTATGAGGAAAGGCTGAGGGAGCTGGGTCTCTTTAGCT